>JAUTXW010001632.1:2500-340000 GCA_030620095.1 Kuschelorhynchus macadamiae
TAAAATCAGAACTTATTTTGCTTTTTTTGGCCTTTTTTTATTCCATTGAAAACAAACGCGCACCTTAACTTCAGAATGTCTTTTAGGGTAAGACCCGATCGATATATAATAATTTTAAAAACAGATGTGTGGGCACTCACGTAGTTTTAGGATGCTATTAGCAAAGTTTACTAAATATACTAAAAGCTCTCGTATAAAAATATTCCTTGCGCGAAGCGAAATTACTCTTCGAGCGCCCCGGTAAAAAGCCATAAATCAGGCGGCATGATGGAGTAGCGGTGCGCCTTTGATCCACGCCAGAATTAAAACTTTGCTATTAGTTACTGTTTGTCGTTCAGATAGTACCTACTGTGCTGCGTAAATATTAATATTAATTAATAAAAAATGGCCGGTAATCTAAGGGTATGGATAATCGACAACCCAGAATTAAAACTCGAAAATGGCAAAGTTTTTTGTTAAGCTTGCGTTAAAACGGTAAGTTTTACATAAAACACCGAGTTATCATTCTAGGACATATCAAAGAATAATATAGGTATTGCGTACCTATAATAATTATTTTTGGTGATATAGAAAATCCCATGATAATTAGTGGTAACGACACGCACGACATGTATTAAAAAATAATAAATATTTAGCCCCATTGTTTTATAAATAAAAAGTATCTAAAAAATAGCTTCGAAGCAAGCATTCTATAATCCACTAATGCCTCTATATTTTCACTGACTTAACCCAAGTAAAATGAATTTGATTTTATTAAGGAAAAAATGTTAGGAGATCAAAATTGTTTAGGAATGAAAATAATTTCGAAATATTTTTAGTTTAAAAATTATCTTAAAAACAGCACTCTCTTAAATATTAGCAGGTAATTGTCATTAAGAAATATTACCCTGGTATAGCCTAGAATGGTGCATATTCTTAATAAATATTTTTTTGATAAAGGCAGCTAAAAAGTGCTTTTTGTTGTAGATTCAATGTGTTAAAAAGTACGACATAGTTCAACATTTGAAAACAAAATTACACTCAGAAAAAATGAAAAAGTTTAAAGTTAATAAGCTTAAACAACAAACAATTGGTTCTTCCTTGGCATCTACTTCCGGCCGTAATGAACAACAAGAATTTAATCAAGACCTTTGCAATGCCATGCTTAAAGCAAATATTCCTTTAAACAAATTAAAAAACAAGCACTTCAAAAATTTCTTAGAAAAATATTGCAAACGAACTATTCCAGACGAAAGTACTCTACGCAAGACATATATTTCTCCTGTATATCTCGATACAATTAAACAAATCAAAGCAATGATTGGAAGCAATTATGTATGGATTACTGTTGATGAAACTACAGATAGGGCGTTATATCGCAAATTTGATCATTGGCGTTTTGTGCCACGAGACTCCTACAAAAGGATATTTAATAAGTTCAAAAGAATTGAGCAAAACAAACAGTAATACTATATCCAAATTTGTACATGAAGGGCTAGCTAACTTTTATTTACCGGAAGCTGTACCAAGTGAAAAAGTACTACTTTTGCTTTCAGATGCAGCTGCTTACATGGTCAAGGCGTCAACAAATTTAAAAGTTTTTTACAGCAACTTAATCCACTGCACTTGCTTAGCTCATGGTATCAATCGTATTGCCGAAACCATACGATTACAATTTCCATTAGTGAATAAGTTAATTAGTAATGGCAAAAAAATATTTGTTAAAGCCCCTTTAAGAGTACAAATATTTAAAGAACGTTGTCCAAATATTCCACTTCCTCCAGAACCAGTGTTAACCAGATGGGGAACATGGCTTGACGCCGCTATTTATGGGGAAAATTTTCAAAATTTTAAAAATTTAATTTTTGAATTTTCGGAAAACTCAAGCAAATCAATTCAGGACTGTCAAAGCATTCTTAACAATTGTGAGCTTCAAAATAATTTGGCTTTTATCAAAGCAAATTTCAGTTCCGTAAGCAACACAATCAAATTATTAGAAAAACAGCAGGTTCCCTTGGTGGACTCAGTTGCTTTGATAGAAAGTTTCAAGAAAACCATTAATGACATTCCTGGACACATTGGTAATTTAATAAAAAATAAAATGGCAGATGTTTTAGAAAAAAATACCGGGTTTCAAAAACTAGTAGACATATCATTAGTTTTAAGTGGCCATCAAAATGTTCCAGAGTTAAGTTGTACGGATCCAAATGTTTTGTCAAATTTTAAGTACGCACCAATTACCAGTGTCGATGTGGAAAGGAGTTTTTCAAAATATAAATATCTCCTAGATGATAGGAGA
Organism: Kuschelorhynchus macadamiae; assembly: GCA_030620095.1. Classification (NCBI taxonomy): domain Eukaryota; kingdom Metazoa; phylum Arthropoda; class Insecta; order Coleoptera; family Curculionidae; genus Kuschelorhynchus; species Kuschelorhynchus macadamiae. The sequence goes on from JAUTXW010001632.1 coordinate 4,779, forward strand.
CAAAATTTAACAATGGAACATATAGAACAATATTTAATAATTCATTGTTTTCAAAACGAGTAAAGTTTAATTCTACAGTGCATCCCAATATAACTGGAACGGTCAAATATCTCGAAAACTCTTTTATATATTATAATAAAAATTTGGTTTTCTATAGGTAACTGCTTCTGATCTATCGATCTAAAACGATAGATCAGAAGCAGTTACCTAAATAATAAAACTTCCATAATAAAATAATACTATGCTAAACCGTGCCCGAGATATTTGAGCGTGCCGGTTCTTTTGGGAAGGCCAGCGATTATAAAGTGTTCAATATTTATATTAAGAGTTTTGAAATGTTTATATTTTATTATATATTTTATATTTGATTAGTTATAATGTTTTTTTGATTATTTAAATAGTTTTTCAAATAAAAAACTTATTTTTTGGGAGTTTTTTTATTATTTCATATACCAACTTATATTTGCTTTTTTTACGGATTACGATGCTTATTTTGAAGAAATCTGCAGCTTTTTTAAACACTTTTTTTTAATAATTTGGTGCTTATAATTCCGGTCTCTAGTTATGAATACTCAAGATTACGTACAAAAAATGCAGGATATCCTACAAGACAATTGTTATAGGCCTGTTCCTGGACCCGACAACGTGCCTAGAAAAAACAACTAAAAATAAAATAAAAAGTTCACCAATAAACCCCGAAATTCAACAAAAAATCATACCACGGGAAAAGTCGAGCAGATGTCCTAAACTCTATGCTTTACCAAAAATACACAAACCAGGGGCGCCTATCAGACCTATTGTTAGTGCTGTTAATTCGCCGCTACACAAACTGGAGAAATACCTTTCTGAAATTATGCAACCAACTGTAGAAAAAGCTGATTCATTTGTAAAAAACTCGGAGGATTTCACTCGAATTATACGAGATATCGTCCTTGAAAAAAACGATATCATAGCAAGCCTAGATGTCAAATCGTTATATCCCAGTATTCCCATCGACGAAGCATTGGACAAGATTGCTATGAACGAGGATTTCCAGGCACATATAATAGAACTCTCGGAGCATTGCCTCAAAAATACTTATTTTTCTTTCAACGGGCAAATGTATAAACAAATGGATGGTGCTCCAATGGGGTCCTCGCTATCACCAGTAGTCGCGAATTTATTTATGATATACTTCGAGAAAGAAGCTCTTGAGAAAGCAAGTTTAAAACCCAAATTATGGATTCGTTATGTGGATGACATATTTATTATATGGCAACATGGTCATGCAGAGCTCAAAAAATTTCTGACTCACGTAAATTCAATCCACCCCAATACACATTAATACAATACAATTTACTCTAGAGTTAGAGGAAAACAACAAACTACCATTTTTAGATGTTTTGGTCACAAAACTACATAACGGACATTTCGAATACACCGTGTATAGATAACCAACACATACAGACAGATATTTAAATGCAAAATCACATCATCACCCAGCACAAATTCAAGCTGTGGCAAATACTCTAATATCTAGATCCGTGCAACTAACTGAAACACAGACGAGACAAAACGAACTTAAGGTAATATCTAATGCTTTAAAGAAAAATGGCTACACAAATCGCACCATAGAGAAAGCTATTAATGCACAGGTTTCCCGAAAAAACGAACAACAAAAAATATGAACCGGGAAAGCAACGAGTAGTCTTACCATATGTAAAAGGCACAACAGACAGAGTCGGAAGAATTCTGAGGAAACACAACATACAAACAATACACAAGCCACAAACAACTATAGGTAAACTACTCGGAAACCCGAAAGATAAAATCAAACTGGAAAACCACGAAGTGTACAGTATTCCGTGCCAGGACTGTGAAAAGTTGTACGTAGGGCAAACTAACAGGCGAATATCAGCAAGAGTGGAAGAGCATAAACTCAGCATCAGAAATAAACAAACAACCTCAGCTTTATTCCTACATCATCAGGAAACCGGCCATAAAATAAATTTCGATGGGTGTAGGGAGATTGCCAATATAGAACATTATAAGACCAGAATAATCCGAGAAGCCATAGAAATTGAAAAACAAGGTGATTTGAATAAAAGGGACGAATCATTAAAACTACCAACAGTATGGAAGACAATAATCGACAAATCTAAAATCGCAAAAACTCAAGCGCAATTAGCGCAACAACAACAGCACCATCCGGAAAACATAAATAACGACCAACGCCTGCGCAGATATAACCTTCGGCCCCGAGGGGGTATAAAAGGAAGCGTCGCAGTCACCAACACTTCGGTCTTTATTCAGACGCGAGAAAGAAAGCTTCGAAAATGCCAAATGTGATTTTGGCGAAACGTCAGCAAAACTGTTCTTTTCAGAACGACAGTAGTGAACGGATGTACACCCGGAATGAAAATATATATATATGTATATATATATATATATATATATATATATATATATATATATATATATATATATATATATATATATATATATATATATATATATATATATATATATATATATATATATATATATATATATACGTATATATATATATATATATATATATATATATATATATATATATATATATATATATATATATATATATATATATATATATATATATATATATATATATATATATATATATATATATATATGTTTTATTTTAATAATAAAATTTTAATACATGTGATCGTCATAGCTGTTGCTTCGTTATGTGTTGTATACTGTTGTCATTACGTTCTAGGGTAAGATGATTGTTTTTTGACGTTTTTTATTATTGTCGTGCCAACAATCTTTCATATAATTTTAGATTTGAAAAAAACCAAAACTGGTTGAATCGTCATCAGACTACAATATCTGTATGTTTAAAAAAAAAGAAGTAATTTTTTAATTATTTTCAAGTAAACCACTGACCGTAAACCAAGAAAAATAAAACTAAAAAATATATCTATTACGGAAAAGGTCAAAGAATCGTAAATCATAAAAAATATAATATATATATATATATATATATATATATATATATATATATATATATATATATATGATTTTGATGTTGTTTAGCGTTTGTTTCAAGAAGTAAGATCGAAGAAGAGATCGGAGGTTCTTCTGTTACCTGAAAATCACTGATCTGCTATGTATCAAAAATATATACTTTATGGGATGTACACTATTTAATAAACTGAACAAAGAAATTAGAAATGCTGCCAACAAAAATATTTTTAAAAAACACAAAAATGTGTTGTTAGAAAAATGCTGTTACGATATCCAGGAATTTACGTAAATATATCTTATTTTGTATTGTCTAGTTTATAAGTATATCTAAGTATTTAAGTTTTTACATTTCTTGACTCTTACTTTTTCTCCGATTAATGTATGTTTCGATAAGTACTTTTAAATTGAAGAAATAAACTATTGATTTTGATTTTTATGTCAATGTTAGACCTGGATAAATTTAAACCTCTTTAGTCATTAAGGATGTACATTTTTAAATTATGTTTTTACTACTTTCAAGTAAATTTACCGAAAAAATATCGACATTCTACACAAACTAAGCATATTTCATCTAACAATAAATGCAGTGCGGAACCCTATAACATTCTTTTGACCCTCTTGTCAGGCTTCTATTAATTTTAGTTTTCAGTTAAGATATAATGTATATAATGTCACTGGTTGTTGAAAATAATTGAATTGCTTGGCAAAAGTAGTTCAATTACTTGAAAAGTAGTTAATTACGTGAATAAGATAATTGAGTTACTCACAAGTAATTTAGATAGTGCAAAAGTAATTAAATACAGTATTACAGCAAGTAAAACCCTAACGAAGATATATTTTTATGCAACTACCACTGAGATATGCAATGGTTTCGATTTTTTTTTGCATATACATATTAATAGCATTGGCTTTATCCCCCTATAAAGCTAATGATAATAGTATATCAAAATACTAGTTTCACAAAACCCAACCTTAACTTAGATATAAAAAAAGCATTTAATAATTGCACTTTTATGTACTCCATTTGACGTTCATAAAAAAAGTGATTGCAGCATCAATTCATTAAACCACTGTATACTGTATTAACTTATTGGCCAGAAAATAATTTTAAGTTGTCCTTCCACGCGTAAGAAGCCGATCTCATCAACTACCGATTAAAAAAGTTAGTAATTTTATTCGAATATACGATTTTTTGGTTATGTATATTTTATACTGTGTTTGTTTTATTGATATATTTTTAGTGGCATTACGTATTGTAACTTCAACTAATATGAATTTAATTTTATTATTTATATTAATTTTAGTTTTCAGTTAAAATAGAATATCACTGGTTTTTGAAAGTAATTGAATTGCTTGGCAAAAGTAGTTCAAATACTTGGAAAGTAGTTAATTATTTGGCCAAGTAATTGAATTACTAAAAAGTAATTCTGTTACTGCAAAAGCAATTAACTACTTAACTGTTTCAAAATCAATTAAAATTCTTTCTTCCTAGTAATTGAAATTCAATTACAATTAACTTTATTTTAAAAAGGAATTCAATTACAGTAATTCCATTACGAAAAAGTATTTGAGAGTGATTTTTCAATTACTGTAATTCAGTTATCAACAGCTTTGGCGGGGCTATAAGCATTTGTTTTATTTTGCTTAGTTGGCCATGCCACTAAATTTAATGCAATTTTAGATTCATAATTCAGACTTAATTAGTAGAATAATGAAGATAAAATTGCATTTAAGATAAAAACTGCCTAAATTTTTTGTTATAAAATAACTTTTTAGTAGATATTAGTTAACAAAATAAAAAAAAATATTTTTTTTATGTTTGTACCCATTTACTTCGAGAAAAAACTGGACTGCTTTAGTAATTTTTTTTTCTTGAATCATAAATAACGTAATTATTTTCATAATTTATTTTACTACACTACCAATACTATTATAGATAATACAAATTTAAATAATTAGAAGCCTAAATGAGAGACCTAAACATTCATATTTGTGGCATGGCCAACTAAGCAAAAAGTAAATTCTTATAGCTATTAATTAAGGCTAATATTAAGGTTGTGAACTTGTATGTGACACAATTTCGAATTGATATTTTAAGAAACAGAAAAAAAAACGAGCGTACATTAGTTTGTGGTCACCCGCTATATTCAGAAACTTTTTGTATCTACACTAACGTAGAGCTCTTTATTAGCTATAGTTTGAAGCAACGTTTTTGTTTAAGCAATGTCTCTCGGGATAAACAAATAGTGAAGAACTGAAGTCACAGCATAGAAAATTGTGCTTACATATTTAGAATCATTTGTAATTAACATCTAATTGTTAAGGGTGTTTAATGATTTTTTCGAAAATTATCAAACATATTATTCACGGGCCATCTCAAGAGATAGAATTTCGAAATATATACAACTTTTAATAACAATAAATGACAAAATTCAAAATATCTTAATAAAAAAAAACCTTGGAATGCCAAAGCTTGGCGTAGTCTAGCTTTAAGCTACTCTACATTGACATATTACATACTTTTAAATAATATTAAATTTCAACGCGCGACCTAAAATTAAAATATACATTCTATTTAGAAAGACTATATCAACACATGCCAAGTTAAATTTATAGCAAGTTAATATTTCTCTGTTGTGAAGCCAGTAGTACTTTTTTCATATTTAAATTTGAAGGTATTCACATAGATGAAGAAATTCTGGTGCAAGTGGAAGTAACATTTAACTGAGCTGTATGGAAAATACAGTAGTACGATGCTGAGGCATGTCACACCTGCATTATTATATATGTTTATGGTCGTTGATAAGGTCGCTGGAAGTACAATTATAACTAACGAAAACAAGAAGAGAAAAAAAAATTCCCTCATTGTATATAAATTACTCAAATATCAAGTGAACAATAAAAATTTACTTTGTAACCTTGATCGGTCAGAAAAAACATTTAATCCTATTAAATTTTTAGCAACAATGTTAGGCGGATATTACTTTAATTCCTCCAAAACCTCGTTAGCTTATGTTTTACCATGCGTTGTTAAAACAAAGTGAATATTAATAAAGGTGTTTATTTTATTCTATTATGTAGTTGCGAGTTGAGAAACGTCCGCACTTAACGGGAGCTGGGTGAGAAAAAAAAACAAGTCCTTTGGAGTGTTGTTAGAATTTTTTTTTTGAGTTGGTAGTAAATTTCAATAAATATTGTACTAGATTTAGGGAAAGTATACTACATTAAAGAATAATATACTGATCTTGTACATACCGCCGCGAAACAAACTCTTCTACAAAAAGTAACAAAAAAAAAGTCCTGTGATGTACAAGACCTTTCCAACCCAAAAAAAAAAAGAAATAGCTAGAAATTTCTGTAAATTCTGTCGTAAACGAAACTAACCTTTTTGTAATGTGTGAGGTGATTATGCCCAAACGATTTTTGAAAATTCCAGTGCTTATATTAAGGCGATATTCTTCAAAAGATTTAGATAAATTCTTTTTCTAGATTTTCGTGATCGGCCTGTGTAATTTTTTAAATTTTTATTGAATCAAAATGCGAATGGTAGATTGGCTTGGTTTCACTTGGAGTATAAAAATGGAAACCGAATGTAAAGTGTTTTTTTTAGTTTGTGTAAGCAAGAAAAGTAAATATATTTTACTTTTGATCATTAAATAGTATTAAAATTTTGTGTTAAAAAATAAAATAATATAAAACTTTGATTTACCCCAAAATAGAAACAGGAATTCCAAAAAGAATTTATCTTGTATCCTTGGAGAACACTAAAATTTTAATCTTGATAACTAAAAAACTAATAGGAATTATATTTAAAGGACTTTTTGGAAAGTGTGATCTAAATAATGAAATTATCAGCTCAGTATCCTACCTTACACAAGCCTACATTTTTTATAACATTCATAGGGTATTGATTTTATGGTAAAATTTAGTGATGGTAGGGCATTTTACACGGTCGGAGAAAAATTAGGAAAAGGTAAGGAAATTTCATCTGCAAAACAAAACCTGTATTAAGTAATATCTACATAAAAAAAGTTTATTTTGTTAAAAATTCTTTTTTAGACGATTTTGAAAAGGCAACAATAAAATAAACACATCTAAATTGCATTCTGCATGAGACTGGAAAAAATCGATAGTTATGCCACTGAAATTAATCTGTATTATAAGACGTCATTTTACATCTCTTAGATTATTTTATGCATATTCACCAAACTATAGCTTCATACCGCAGTGTTTAGTAAATCGTCCAAGACGTATTCAGCTACAATGAGAGACATTATCAAGCCGACTGGAGTACCAAAAGTATTGTATTTAAAATATAACTGCAAAGTGAAACTTGTATTATTGACCATCAATGTTTTAAGCAAGTTGTTGGTAATGAGTGTACCTCTCTACTTTTTCACTGAGCAGTCATTTTCTGTGATATATTTAAATATATAAAGCCCTTCACTTCTTAATTATTTAAATATAGTTTAGAAATACTGAAGAACCTGCACTTAGCCAACCATATATGGAGAAGCCACATCAGTGTAGTGATAAGGTAAGTTCAAAGAGGGCTAAAATTACAGATATTCGACCCTTCCCAAAAGCCCCACGAAAGAAAACGCAAAAGGGAATGTACATTTAAAGTTCACACATCTACACTAGTTTTAATTGAGTTTTGAAATTCCTCAGAAGGAAAAATAATTCAAATAAATTTACATTTCTAATAATAGACGACAATCGCCTCTGTGGACAGAAATGACAATATCAGAAAACTCCCCCGTCTTGTTCGTTATGTTATAGACAATTTGAATTTTAATTTATTTATGTCATGGATTTACAAAAGTAAATATTGACATTGTCACAGAAGTATAATAATAAAATGTATATCATCTAATCTACTACAGACTTATACTTATAAAACAGAAAGCGATCAATTCACATATATTAAAATGTCATAAACAAACAAAAAAAAAACATAACCTACAGTAAAAAAAAATCATTGATAGAGTAAAAGCAGTATATGTTGAGAAATGTACTAATCTCCGCTCTAAACTTGTTCATTCCAACTATCTCCTTTATATTATCGGGCAAGAGATTATAGACTTTACTACAGAAATACATCAGACTTTTTTTGAACAAGCTCAGTTTAAAATAGGCAATGTGAATACCAATCCTGCTTCCACTCGTATTTGAGAATGAAATTTATCTGCAATTGGTAACTTGCCCAAGTTCCTCCGGACAAACATCAAAGCCTCAAGCCACAGCACTCAGGGTATTGGTAAAATTTTATTTTTCTTGAAGAGAAGTTTGCAAGAATCTAAAGGAAGCACAGAGAATACTTTACGAATAATTCTTTTCTGTAGGACAAAGATATGTTGGATTTCAGTGGTCTGACCCCAATATAGAATCGTATACTTAATATGAGGTTCAAGGGCATAGTACACCTTGAGAAGTTGTTTTTCAGTAAGCAGTTGACAGATAGATAGTTAGATACAGTGCGCTGCCTATAGAAAATCATGCAGTGGGTTTTCGATAAGTTGACGAGTAAACTATTAGTTGTACACTAAGTATAGAATTTGTTTAGTAATATTTCTGAGTTTTTCTGCAGTTCGTCATATATTTTGGCTGATATTCAGACAGTAGTATCATTTGTATATAAAATTAGTTTACTCAGTACATGATTTGATAGGTGGTCCCTGATGTCGTTGATAAATAGTAAAAAAAGTAATAGTGACATCAGACTTCCTTGTGGGACCTCCAAATTCAATATTTGCTGATTTGAAAACCTTTCACCTATCCTAATCACAATCCTTCGATTCGGCAGAAATGATTCAATCCAGTGAGCCAGTGCACCTCTAATGCCAAGTGCCTCCAGCTTTTTCATCAAATAGTTGGTGTCAACACAGTCAAAAGCCACGAGTCAAATCAAAGAACATGCCATAGTATAGTTGGTGCTGTCAACAGATTTATAAACAAATTGGAAAAGATCATAAACTGCCGTATCTGTGGATCTGCCACTCCTAAAACCGTGCCGAGATTCTGACACTTGGTTATATTTGACCAGGAACAATCTAAGACGACTTATAATTGTCTTCTTATGTAATGGTGTGACATAGCCAAGTTTAAGATGGGATGGAAGCTTTTTCCAAATGCAAAGAAAGATTTAATATAAAACACAAAGGACCCTCAAGTTGGTCTCCGAGGTAATTCAAAACGTAAATGGGAATATCATTTATAATACTACAAGCTTGCTTGTTCCTAACCTGCCTAAGGGCATCAAGCATTTCATCTTCACACACATAAAAGACAAAAAAGGTATTCATACTATTGCAGAGACAGTCCAATGAGTGTTAGTTAAATTCTGCAACAGCACCCCTGTGCTGTTAGTGTAGAAATCACAAAAACAATATGCTATGTCTTTACTCTCCTTAACAAGAGTTTTGATTTAATATTTTAGATGGAGGTGCTTTGTTCTTTACCCGTTTACCTTAAGTTTTTATTTATAACCTGCCAAGCAGCCTTTGTACAAATTTTAGAGGATCAAATTTGTTCTAAAAAAAGTCTTTCTCTGCTTGATTAACCCTTTAGTTTTTTTATAGCAATCATGACTCTCGGCTGAATTTAACTGTTTTGTTAGCCAAAACAAAATTTTAAGTTCTTCACTTTTCCTTACCATTTCAGCAGTTACCCAGTTCTCAAGAACAGCATAAGCCTGCTTTACTCTAGGTATGGGACAACACAAATCTAAAAAGTACAGAAAATCAGTATCATTAAAAGCCTGGTCTACATCACTAGAGGAATACACCTCACTAAAATCATTTTTGGATAAAAAAACCTTTAGATAGAAAACATTTCCCTGAGAAAATATTCTTCTCTCAGTGTAAGTACTTTCGAATACCGGCGTATACAACTGACTCGGAATATTTGCAGTAACGACTTGTGCCCTATGATCAGCAATGATGAAAATGACTTTTTTGCTAAAAAAAAAATTTATTTGACACTACGTAATTTTAAGCGGATGGCTCGTTATTTAAAAGTACTCTTGCAGATTCTAGAGGCAGTACCGAGAAAAGGTCATAGCTATCAAAAAAATTGCTTTTTTAGATTCGAACAGTCAACATTCAAATCTCCACACAATGGCTATGAGAATTTGATAAATGTGATAACGTGTCATTCAGATTCCTAAAAAATACATTTATATCGCGGAAAACTGAATTACATGAACGATAAAACCCTGAAACAGCCATTTTATATCCTTCCATTCTAAGACTCACACCAACAAATTCACAGGAAAACTCTACGGAAAATTTACTTACGTTTATATACTTTATTTAGTTTTTTACAATGTTTGTTACATTTTTTTTAGAAATCATTATTTCCTGTTTTAAAAATAGTTCCTACTTGACTTTTAATTTATTTCTAATTAATGTTCCATTAATCGGAAAGATCGATTAATGGAAAAATTGAATTTATGCAGTTAAATAATTTCTTCATATAGAACATTTTGGTACATATTGGCAAAAATGTTTGCTACTTTTTTTTATCTTGCAGAGGTTCTAGCAATATAACCTTTTAATTCGAGTTAAAAAAAAGAACGGGCCCGTTCCCTAATTTTTCTGAGATCCGACCTGAAAATTGTTTCTGCTTCCTGTACCATAACATTTTGATATAACTTTCAAGACAGCCTTAGAACCACTTTTTGAGTTTAGGTTAGGTTAGGCTTATGAAGTTTATATTTCATTGTGAGGACAACTCTACATTTTTAATCAATATTTAGAAATAAAATGCATTTGCTTTGTTTACTTTTTTATTTTAATAAATACAAGTATATCACAATAAGAAGTATATACAAAATACCAAGGGAGTTTTCTGACCCAATAATATATATATTACCAACAAATGGACTTTGCTATTATTCAAGTCTAATAAAAGCTAAAAAACAAAACTGCCATTCTAACATAATTGCAAATATGTTCTCAGCATATATTTTGAAGATATGTTTTATATGATGTTGAAATGCAAAATCTAATAAACTAAAACTATTATTCTTGAATCATTCGCTTTAGGATTCGTCCGAGTTGCGAAATTGTTACAGTCTGAGATTTATATTTTTTGTGAAATCTTACATTTAAACAGAAATAAATAAAATGTATGAGCCATATTGAAACTGAAGCATTACCTGAAAAAAAAATCTATTTTGGGATGTATCATCCTCTCAACTCCCTGCTTTCTCCCCTATTAAAATTCACGAAATTCTAATTTTATGTGTTGGAAATATTTAAACAATTAAGAGTAAACATATACAAAAAAAATTAAACTTTTGATATCATTTACTCCAAAAAATGGACCATGAGTTTGAAATATGCTGAAATGTTTTAATTTTCAGGACGATTTTTCGGAATAAAATAAATCATAAGCCCACAATTATGATAAAATATATCAAAACGAGGGTTTTAAATTAATTTGCATTAAAAAAAATTGTCGTAGTTTATGAAATTTTCTAACCTCAGCTTTCGAAGCTTACAATCAGTCATGAATGATACCAATCACAATACAAATTGCTCAATGTGACTCCTATTGATTCGTCATTTACTTGGGTGGAATATAAACAAGTTTTGTCGAATCTTCAGTGTGAGCTTCCTGGGTCAGTAGTAGAATCCTCGCTTCAGATGCAACGCATGTGTGTTCGAATCCCCATTCACACGATGTTTTTTTTTTAAATTTATTAAAATTAATATTTTGAGAATATTCACTGTACGCCGCTAATGACTGCAATTGTCATGCACATTACTCTATTTTATTCATATATGTTGACCCTTAAAAAAAGAAACTGTTTGTTTAATGCTTATAACAAGAATTAACCATCAATATTCCCCACAATTTAAAATATAAAATGATTTTACATATCACTACATACAAGGTACATACAATTTTAGAATTCAATATGACTCTTTTGAATCATTTTAAAAAACATTAGTGATTGGGAGAGGCTGAGCTTATGCGATGCAGTTCATATGAAACAAACATTTTTAGAAATTATATGTAATCCATAAACAGAGATGCTCAAAAATTATATTTATTTATGCAGCATTATTGTTCAGTTCCCACATATTAATTACGACATTTACGTTAACATTTTCGATTCGGCCATACTTCATACTTAATATGCAAGTAACTGGGCAATTCTTAATATATTATCAGTTAATTATTTTTCTGCAAACATTTCGACGAGCCTGGATTGCTAAGAATTGTTTCTTCATTACACTGTTACTTCAGAATAAAGTAAACATCCTCTATATTAGCTTATACAACCATTCTTAAAAAAAATCGAGATACTACTGGTGTATTTTTCCTGGTGAAATAGAAAATGCTTTTTACAAATTAATTTGACTTTCAGTAACAGCCCTGTGACAAATTGCCAATTTGCCATAAATTCAATCACCACATTCCTCACTGTTTTGTAAATTTATAGAAAATATATTATATATATGCAGAATCTTGATAACGTGTGGCGTCAATATTCCCTTTTAGTTTTCAGTAAATTGCAGCTTTCCAAGGAAACACAAGATTCTTGGAAACAAATTTTCAATTTAAAAAATGCAATTAGTGAATAAACAAACTGATGTTTACTACTCATTTTACCTTTTTTAAATGCGAAAGTTCAAAATATTTTTAAAGAATTATATAATATATAAACTGACCATAGAAATCTGTTAGCCGACTCGACTATAGAAGCTATTATTGGTACCAAAGAAGGAATTAAAAGCAAATATGGGCCCGATACTTTTGTTCCAAATACGGAAATGATCAAGGCAAATCCAATCTACAGAAAAAAAAGGATTAGGCAAAACATTTTAATTCTGTCAGTTCATGTTTGTATGTTATTCAAACTGTTTGTAGGGAAGTTGTTTGTTTGATTACCTAATATATACCCATGTTTTAGTCATTAATAATTCGTTTTCATTTAATATTTAAATTTTTGTTGATTTTTTGAGTAATTGGCGTTAAAATGATTTTGTACAAAATTATGTTAACAACTTTTAGAAAAAAAAATGGACAGAATGGGTGCTTTTTACAAATGTATATAAATATAGATTATTTTACTTAAAAGACCCTTTTTCCGTGACAGCGCTCATACTAAAAGTCAAATTGATTTTTAAAAAGAATTTTCAAATTCTTCAGAAAAAAAAACACCAAACTGATAAACTCGAATTGTTGCTTGAGCTAAAAAAAAAGGGGGAGGCGTTAACTTTATACTTGATAACCTTTAAGAAAAAAATATTGCTGGACATGGTATAATCTGCTTTAATATACAATTCTTAACCAACGGCTTTAATAAATTACATTGCTAGAGTTTTTTGTACAAGACGATGATATAGCTTCTTCGAGATTGCTATCGAGTTTGTGATAATTTGCCGAGTTGGGTCTTCTGCTTTGTCTTCCAGGTCTTCTGCCTCTTTTTCCTTCAAGAAGAAGAGCGAGAATCTGAAAATAACTATTCTGTAACGTCTATAGAAAGAAGGATATTTTTGATTATTTGATTACTGGCTTCCTGACTCATGTAGCGCCAATCGGCGGAGTATAAACAAAGTTTATCAAATTCTCTGTGTGAAGCCTGGTGGTTCAGTGGTAGGGTGCTCTAGTTACATTGCAAGGGGTGCGTGTTCGAATCCGGGTTCGGGCTACGTTTTTTTTTCTTAAACCTATACTGCTAGGCGGATCCGCCCCGTTAGATTAGCACCAGGTTTGTTAATAAAACTATCATTAAAGCATAATAAATAATAAAAAGTGGCAGAAGTCAGGAATCCAATAATCAATAATCAGGAGTATCCAACTACCTCTAGACGAGAGTTAAATATTCTCATAGTTCTAAAGGGTTTGGTTATTCATTTCCATAGTCATAGTGCCGATGTTGGAAGGTAACTTATAGGGTGATGAATACTGTAGTGGTACTGAATATCATTAATTACACGTTTTTTTTTAATCATTTTAGGATTGGAGTTAAGCCGGTAATACTCTGAGTAACTCTGAGTTTATACCAGTGTAACTAACAGGAGAGTCGGCGTTGCCATTCTCACTCACACAGGAGTTACATATATGACACACAGAGCTTTTTAAAGACCATCTTGCTCCAAGTTGCTGTCTATTTCTGCGGGGCTCTGCTTTCCCTACTCTAATAATATAGTCGTTGTCTTGAATATATATTACATAATTTATGGATATTATAATAACATTCTTTTTATCCAATTTGCACATTTTTCAATTTTTCGTTTATCCATTTAGTAAGAAATTTAGGTTCAAGAAGCTGCTGACTTACAGTTACAGATTCCGTCCCATGACAAGGTCAGAAGGGGAGTTTCGCAATTTTTAATACTTAATTCATAATTAAATTTTTTTTTATTTTTACCTTGTTAATTTACTTTATGTTTTAATTTCGGAGGTTGATAGTCAAAAGAAATATATCAAAATAATGAGTTTAGTTTTGACTCCAGCAAGTCTTTTTATGGATTTGAAAGAGAAAAACATGCAAATGTACAAGAAACTGAAATGATAGTGTTTCATGTGATTTTCCAACGACAAAACCAAATATGGAAAGCCACTTAGGAAAAAAATTTTCTTCCAAAAGATGATTAAAATCATCTCCTGAATTGAAAGTTATGCGCCTTAATCTGCATATAGAAAAAGCCAAGACAGATTTAAGAAAAAGGGAAATGGATATTAAAAAACGAGAAGAATTGGAAGACTAACAAAAAATTTTTGAAATGGAAAAGGCTCTAGCTGAGGCTGAATTGGGATATGACAGTAGCAAGTGTTCTAACGCCATAGAAAATGTAGAGGAAATTTGTCCTGAAGGAAAAATGCACCATGTTTAAGACTGGATCGACAAATGCAAAAATACAAAGCACAGGCAGTAGGCAGAAAAAGTAGATCAATGTCCCTCAAAACCTGATATCATTCGCTCGCTCTTATTCAAAGGCAAGTTTTAGATGATGAGCTTCCTAGTTTGGAAGGAAAAAGAAAATATTTGTCGGTATGGAAATGATGGAAAACTAATAAAATAACAAAAAAGTCTGAGAGGCGTTGATCTCGTCTGAAGCCTTAGAGGAATGATGATACATCCTGACGATACAATCCTGATACGACCTGGGCATGTCATTAATGGAATAAATCTAACCACATCCAACAATAAAAAATGACGATTTTGATAATTTCATTCAATTCTCTTATCAAGTAAGCAATATTGTAGCTAAGTTACACCAAACTGGGGCTAAAAACCGACTAGACAACTCGTTTTTAATATATCAGTCACTAAAATTCCAAATATGAAAATGAATTGAGGACATTACAGGAACAAAATTAATACAGATTGTTGTATCAATACCCCAGAATCAGCACCAATAAATTTATCCCGTAGACCTTATTGCGGTAGAAGGCAAACAAATATATTTCACTTCTATAACGGTAAAAAAAATTACATTTACATTTTTTCAAAAATTTTGTTTCATTTCATAATAAATAGGCCAAATAATAAAAATTTCAAAAACAATACTAAACACTGGAGAAATATTTTCGAGGCCAGAGCTTGCTTAACTGTCTAAACAAGGACATAAACTTGTAACAAAAATGGATGTAAGAAGCGACACCACAACTTATTTCATAAGAAATAATCAAGGACACTTAACGGCCAAGAAAAGAAACAAAAAGAACCTACTACTGCTCAAGAAAATGTACAGAAGGAAGTTTCAGGAAGTGAACAGTTTTTAATGTAAATAATGTATACAGAATCTATTCATTTGGTTTATAAAAGGAAAACTTGTTTTATTATCACTTTAGCAGAAACAGTTATTCTTAATAAAAAGTTTTGGGTACTTTAAAAATGATATTGGTTTAAGAAATATGTGAATTGATATACAGGTTACGAAAAAAATACAGAAATAATAGATTATAAACAAGAAAAAAAATTTAATTAAAATTTTTGAGACAGCTAAATTAAAGAGCTAAATTAATGGTGAACATGTAAAATTAATGCGTCCTTTGAAATTTTCCACCTATTGACCATAGGTCACCCAAAACCACACTTCGTACATAAAACTTTTTACGTTCTTTACTGGATATCTCAGAAATTTTAATTTTACATTTTTTTTGTTTTGCTTGCTTAAGTTTTGCTAAAATCGATAATAAAAAAGTTTTCCATTTTTTAACTAAAGTGGAACAGACGCTGTATAATATAAATAAAATACAAAATAAATAGTCAAGAGAATTCCTTAGAATTTTACATATAAAATTAAATGGTTGCAATACCTGCATCGAAACATACGATTTGCAGGATGAAGTATCCCTGAATGAATTTGATATTGCCAAAAAGCTAGGCATAAACGTGAATCGGGAAGCATAATGACGATTTGCAATGCATGAGTATCCAAATTTCTGGTATTTTTGAGGGAGAAAGACTGTCGCTCAAAAATGCCAAAATGATAAACAATTTAGTCCTACTAAGACAGTCTCTAAAAATGAATGATTTTTCAGATTTACATTTGGAGATACTGATTGGATAGGAAAACATGAATATTATGTAGTAGTTGTAGCTCGAAAAGTATACCGGCATTCAAGAAATCGCCCAATTGCTACCAAAACGCACCTGGGGAAAGCACTGCGTGGAAATGTTGAAGGAAGTCGACTAAATGAAAATTATACAGCTTTTATTTTACATGCCTGCCAAGCTGATTGTAACGACTTTCTGGACAGAATGGTAAAGGAAGTTTCAACGGATTCATTTGGAATTATGGTGAAAAAAATGTGAAATTAGTACTGATGATAATAAAGCTATGGAGATTTTAGAAAGCACAACAAAAATGAGTAGACAAACTTTATTTAAACAGTACTGTAAAAAATTAATAATTATCTAAACAAGGGTAACATTAAAAACGTAAACGATTCAGAAATACATGTAGAGAATCCAAAGACATCGTATGTTCCACATTTGGATGAGATAAATCCAATTAAGCCGAAATTGAGACTAGTTCTTGAGGCCACTACAAAATCAAAAGGAACAACTTTAAATGATAACTTGTTTCAAGTACCTGTTTTTTTTTTTACATCTACCAGGCGTTCTCCTTCGATGTCTGCCGTGGAAATGGCGATTTTGTGAAGATACTGATATTTTTCACCAGGTAAAAATTAGGCTTGAAGATCGCTGTTCCCACGGGTTTCTAAGGCGGGATGAATCCGAAGATATACAAAAATGAAACGTAAGTCATGATTTTTGGCGTTACTTTCTCCCGGTGTTCTACTCAGTTCGCGAAGACCAATAATGAAAGGGCATCCAAAATATTTTCGCACCTGGCTTAGGATGTAGGGAAGAATTTTTTTGTAGATAACTACCTATGTAGATGTCCCTGTGAAGAAAAAGCTTTAAGAAAAGTTGAAGATATGATCGATCTTCACCGGGAGGAGGGATTTGAGATTTTTGGATTGGATGAAATTCACAGATCCAAAACAGTTCAAAAAATACTATTAACTTGGAAAAAGAAGTAAACAATTCAACAACAAAATTCTTGGTATGCTGAGATGTCCAAAACAATAATTTACATTTTAAATTATCAATAGACATACTGAATGGAACAAAATCAACAATGTCCTAACACCGGAACCTGGGGTAGAAGATAGATCAAAATATAAGAGTTCTAACCACACTACAACTACACCACAACTTGTTACGTTCTGGACGCGCGTTTCGCTAACAAAGTACGCATCATCAGCAGATGATATAAACTATATATACTATATCTAGACTATATCATCTACATCTAAACTATATCATCTGCTGATGATGCTAACTTGGTTAGCAAAACGCGCGTCCAGAACGTAACAAGTTGTGGTGTAGTGTGGTTTGAATTCTTGTATTTTGATCAAAGATAGTTATGTCTATCTTTGGATTTCCTAACATTATAATTCCAGAAAGAATAATCTTACAAGTATGGACAAGTGGAATCGGTTGGGATGATGAGATTATTAAGAAGATTTTTGAAATAAATAAAATAAGAACTGAAACGTTAAAAATTCCTAAATGTTATTCTCAAAATTTATATTTGGCTGATTGGTTAGAATTACATGTTTTTTTGCGATCCCAGCGAAGAAGCATTTGCAGCAGTCTATTACCTCCAAATTATAAAATGTTACCAATGAATCACCTTCAAAATAAACCAGTAAGGTTTTATCTGCGAACTAAACAAGACCTATTATGGTTAAAAAAAGTACATATTAAATATCATGATTTATTAGTGTTAATCAAATAGCTTAAATAATTGCAGATAGGCATTTGTAATCGGACTTTTACCGGTAACTCATTCACCTTTATTTTGTCCCTAGAATCCAATAGGCCGGTTTCCACTTATGGGTGTTCATCCGCGGTCTTTAGATCGTCATTCACTAGCTGATTTCTAGGAGTGTTTTCAAGGTCGGGGTGATGACCCACAACCATAATCATCTATGAGTTATTTGACGGATCTTCTAATTTTAGTAGAGGTTAGAACACATTCGATTAAAAACGCGTCACTCACGCCAAAAAATTAGACCCGGTTCAAATTTCGTGTGCGAACACCCCGGGTGAATGTCCACACGCGTGACGCGCAAGTGATAACCGCAAATGTCATAATTTTTTTGATACTGGGTGAAAACCCCAGGTGAATACCCATAAGTGGGAATCGGCCTATGAGATCATATAAATGGGTTATTCAATTTAAAAAAAAACACATAAGTTTGATATGCCGCAGTTTAATTGGACACCCTGTATATACCAAAACAATTTTAAAATAAGGATTATAAAAAACGTTTCCCAAAAAAGTAATAGAAAATATTTAATAATTTCGTATAGAGACCGCGCAGTCTGTGTTGGGGAAAGACAACCAATTTAAATTGTTTAAATAAAAATAAATAATGTTTTGAAAATATACTTGAAAGTTGCAGACCAGTTTTTAAAAATACAGAATTATTAACGGTTACGAGTAATCTTATAATGGATACTGCAGTCTATGTTAACCAGCACTAGAGTTTCCCATAGTCTCAGCAGTTCAAAATTATGGAACAAAGTATAGCAATGAAATTCTTATACCTAATTTTAAATTATTTTTATACAGAAAAAATCCAATCTGCTTAAGTAGCTTATGTTTTAAAAGATCATGAAGTATTTTACTCAGTAAATGAACTGTTAAATATATAATTAGGATTAAGTTTTATAAATCTGTGATATAATGTTTTTATCTACCTTTACATATTTTATCACCTGTTTTGTGTATTATATTTTATTAGGTATTATAAATCTACATTTAGCACGTATTTAATCATGTAGGTGTCTACATTTTCTTTATTTTTTATTGACGTTGTTAATACCGGTAAGAGTATAAATAACAAATGAATAAGGGAGTATTAAGCTCCTATAATGACATGCAATACTATTTGAATCAGAAGGTTCTGCCATCATAAAAAAAAGCTAGAAATAGCACTGCCTATAACTTTCCTAAATCATTTTCTCTTACTACTTCATACAGCATATAGACTGGAAGAACGTATTTTGAAAATATTTTAAAAACACAAATATGTTTTACTCTTTTGAGGACCATTTAAAAAATATTTTAACCATTTAGCGTAATGCGTAAAGTTTTAAAGTTAATCCAAAAATCGAAAGACGTATTTTAATTGACATATACATACCTTTTGTCTATTATGATATCCTACATAACCAATCACTACCAGGCACATAATAACGGTGAAATATGAAAAAAAATATGAATTCCCATCCATATCATCTACTGGTTCATTGTAGTTACTAATGGCTTCGTCTTCAACGGTACTCGGCTTCTCTTTTGTAAATGGTGGCTTTGGATCTAAAAGAAAAACTAGCATGATTTGATTACGAATTGTACGTAGTTTCAGAGAATAAATATATTTTTCAGTTACAGCTATAACAAATGTCTAAGGGCTAATTAAAGGGAAGAGTAGTGTTAACCCTTATTTTTATAGTTATTGAAATATTTTGCTTGCTTTGAAACTTCGGAAAGTATTGTTGGAATGTGAATTAGTTATACAGGTTGTCCAAAAAGTATAAAAATCTAACAGTAACAATAAAACACAACAACAGTAAAATACCTTAATTTGTATGGTTCGTAAAACATTTTATACAGAAAAGTTACTTGGAAAGAAATAGAGGGTTCTAATACCAAGTCTAGATAAATCTAGGTTGACTTTATAAAAAGGAATATGTCCGAATTAAAGATTTATTACAGGAAAAAAATAGAGGTTTTAAATACCTTTTGTATATTTACAAAAGGTATTTAAAATCTCTGTTTTTTCCAAATAACTTTCTTTATAAAATATTTCAGTAACTATAAAAATTATAGAAAGAATAAAGTAGTCTTATTTCTATTATAGAAATAATAGTATTTTATTCTTTCTATAATTTTTGGACATCCTGTATAACTAAGTCAAACTGTAATATTAATTTTTGAAATTTCAAGGCAAGCAAAACTTTTTATGAACAATGATTTTTTTTCCTAAAATGCAAAAGTATAACGATTACAGTTATAGTTACGTCCATCCGGGGACATTGTTTATGTAAAACAAATACCCAAAACGAAATAAAGTAGAATAAATAAATAAATAGTATTTTGGAATCTAAATAATGTCTAATACTGAAAAAAAAAGCGTCTCCAGGAAGACGAAATACAAATAACGATATAGGTACGATATTCACGAAATACGAATATCAGCGGGTAGCGAGAACACTCTTTTATCTGTATGAATTATTGAAGTAGCTCATGTTCAAACGGCGCGTAACTGGAGGAAATGTGAGAAGTGGCAGTCCAATTGCAATGATGAACATCTCCACTCTTTACAAGTCGCACTACGCAGTTGCTTTAGTATACTACACATCTCACAACTCCTGTCCACCTGATATTTGTATTTTCAAATAAATATACATTGTTTAGCCAAAACTATCTTACCTAGGCGAAATTTGGTTTATTACCCTGTTTTTAATCAGAATCGAATAAACTTTAAAAGACCTAAGTATGCTCGAATTAATAACAAAAAAATTGTAATAATTTGCTATAACTGTGCGCCCTATATATTGACACTGTAAATATGAATACGCTATGCAAATCCGAAAATTCTACATCTAACCTACAGCAAATGACAGATAAAATATCTGAAAATATTTTATAATGCAAAATAATAGTTACAAAATTTGGCCGATTGGTCGATATTCCAAGCATTCTGTATCATTTATTTATTTGAACTTTATAACTAGGAGTTACAGGTTATTTTATAAACCGGATTATAGGTTATTTTTAATTTGGAAATGTCCCAGCACTAACCGAAATTATACGTGACAGATTTTTTTAATAAAAATATCAATTTATTAATGTATAAATCGAGATTCAAAACGTTTTTCTATTATGAACACATTTTTCTAAGATGAAAAAATTATATTTTTTAACAAAATAATTTTTTTAATGAAAGATTTGGTCCATTTGCGCTCTTATTAATGAGCATAATGTGTTTAACATAGACATAATTCTGACAAACCACTATCTACCATCTCTCCTACTTTTAAAAAAACGTTTTTTTTTTAAGACTGAGTCACATTTTATGTTTGTACAATACAGCGGTCGGTAGTTAACGGTTAGGCCGTCATCAGAACAATACTTTGCAGAATAAAGACAAATACATTATTTCCCGTAACAATATTGGGCAAAACTCACATAACAGAGAAACCTCTGCTGGTTTGGAGAGGCGGATTAGAACCTGTAATATTAGCTGGGTAGGACCACGCAAGCTAGTAAAAGTCCCGAGACGAGGTGCAACTCACTGCTTGTGAAAGTCACACATAGCAGTGTTGCCGGAGGAGGGTTGGCAGCCATATGAAAGTAAGGACTTTTTTCTTTCCTTTTTTTTGCTCTTCGATACTTTTGCCTCAAGTATATCGATAGGAAGCAGTACCTATCAATAGGTTGTTTGTATCGCCCATACCTAGGCGCTAGACGAGGAACAACTCACTGTACTAGCTGAGAAGGACCCCATATGCTAGTAAGAGACACAGAACACTGGCGGGTAAGGCACACATCCGGCGTTCCCTGTGTTAAAAGAAGACAATAACACTAAATATACCTTCTACCCTTGTCTTACCAATCCAAGAGGCGATCCGTCCTTAGACGTAATACTTAAACCTGTTTACCTATCATTTCTACTGTCCGGCTGTGCTGGTTTTTAATTTGGAATGTCCCTGCACTAACTGAAATTATATGCGAAAAAAAAATTTTTTAATGTATAAATCGGTATTCAAAACACTTCTCTATGAACACATTTTTTTAAGATGAAAAATAATATTTTTTAAGAAGATAATTTCTTTAAATTAATGATTTGGTCCACATCATTCGTTTAATATAGACACCATTCTGATAAACTACCATCTTCCTTACTCATTTTTATTAAGGCTGAACCAATTTTAGATGATAAATGCTATTTTTTCGTGCTTTGCGTCACATTCTTGAAGTCTATTGCTAGCTTAATTGACTTAACTGACATAATAACAATGGTCTTATTACTTACGACACTTCTAAATGTAACCTAAATATAATCTTAGAAAATACATATGTGATAAATTCAAAGAAAGATAAGAACATGTTATGTTTTAACTTCTTGAATGTTTATTATTAATGTAAATAAACGAATGTAAATATTAAAGCAATAAAAGTATAGATGTTTTTGTTATATATAAACAACAAATTTACGAAATTTAAAGTACTTTTAAAACGGCATAATATTAATTCCTCCCCAAAATAATTTTTGGGCTAGTAATCCCATTTGATCTATCTGCTACGTGCTTTTTCCTCGCAGTATCGGGAAGTTAGAGCGTTTTTGGAGCTTCGCTTTCGGATTATAGTTCTCAGGCGCCATCCTTAGTAATTTTCAGTGGTAAAGGGACCACTATGCCTACGGTGTAGCTCAGTACAGGAGGCAAGTGTTACCAGGATTCGTTTGGTCTGGTCTTAAATGAGAGGAAGAGGAGTTTAAAGAAATAAAACAACCAATTACAGTAAGAACAGTAAAAAAAATCCCTAAAATGAAGAAAAGATATTCTATCCCAGTAGGACGAGTGCTCTAGCATAATGTCGGATGATCGGTGATCCCTACAATGAAAACGTTCGCTATTAACCTGGAAGAGAAACGGAGTTAGCTATCCGACGATATGTACAATACAGAGGTCGGTAGTTAATGGTCACCAGCAAAATACTTTGCACAATAAAGACAAATAATTATTTCCCTAACAATAGCGCACAATGGTCGAGTAAAACGTACATAACAGTGAAACCTCTGCGGTTCGGAGTGGGGCAGATTAGAACCTGTAATATTAGCTGGGTAGAACCACGCAGGTTAGTAAGAATCCCTAGGTTGCACAGAAAATGATAAAAATAATCTCTGATAGTTAAATCACTATAATCTTAATACAGGAATATATGGGTCTGGAGAAAAATGAATTTGCATACAAAAGCAGCAGATACAGGGATGGCTGGTGCATAGTTGCTGCAAAACCACCAAAATATTTATATATTTAATGATATTTTGTAAATAGTCAAAAATCGGAAAAATAGTAATCTCAATAGTATCTTTACATAAAGATCGAATCATCATATAATAATTCTTCGTAACGTTTGGTACTGAGACTGTCCACCAACTAAATGTGACGGTCTTCCACTTAGTTATTCACTATTTGAGTGGCAGGTCTTAACATAATCCTGGGCAAAGAGTATCAACTACGAGAAGTTCTGCAGCACTGGCAGTCGGCGACTTTGAAAATCTAGATCACAAGTCTTCCGACATCTTCCTAGAAATCGGGCTGGTCCTTAAGTTAACGAGGGTCGATAGCGAACTAGAAATACGGAGGCTATTCAGAACTCTTTATTCTGAACGGGTTTACTTGTTTAAATTTAACTAGCTGGCCCGGCAGACTTTGTTCTGAATTTTCCGTTAGATCCACATCGTCCATAAATGTTATTGAAGAAAAACATATTGGTTTTAATAGAAAAAATACGCCATAAAACAATTCAAAAAATAGTGTCGAAAGGTCTCGGTAACTAGACGGTCCTATTAAAAAAAAATCATATAAATTGGTGCAGTACAACACTCTCACGAACTTGCTAAAAAATCTAGCTTAGTGTTTTAAATATATTGATTGGTTAACAAAAGTACAAAAGACTAATAAGTGTTTTACATTGTGCAAACAATATTTTCCTAGGATTCATGTATTTTATTTATTTGCCGTTTATTTTGTGTTTTATATATTTACGTCGACACATGAGTAGGGGCAGCTTTTAAAATTTTAGATTTTATTGAAGCAACGTTGGTCCGCTCGGCTAGGCATTTAATAAAATGCATGAAATCCATTTAGCTCCCGCAAACTGTTTTTACTAGGTGTTCAACGCGCGGGAGAATGATTTGATATTATTTCAATAAAAGCGAATGAAGGCACTCGGTGCCTTGCCGAGATGAGCGTAGGTTTGTTTAAAAAGAGAACAAATGAAACACAACTGAAAATTTTAATAAAATAAACAGACTTTGTTCTGAATTTTCCGTTAGATGGCGAGATGAGTATCCAGTGAAATTATAAGAATATTCGCCACATCATCCAGAAATGTTATTGAAGAAAAACATATTGGTTTTAATAAAAAAAAAAACGCAATAAAACAATTCAAAAAAATAGTGTCGAAAGGTCTCGGTAACTAGACGGTCCTTTAAAAAAAAATCATGCAAAAATGAAACACAATTGAAAATTTTAATTAAATAAACTAGGTAAAAGATGGTAGAGAAGCATTTTTACACAAATATGTATATACAATACGCCTGTCTAGCAGAGCTGGGACGAATCCTCCCAAAAAGGATCCGAATTCGTATCACGACTCCTTCTCGACAAAAACCGAATGAAATGATTCAAATTATTTTTTGCGAATCACAATTCCGAATCCTATCACTGGTATTTTTATTAAGCAAACTTACTTTATTATTAACTTCGATTATATAATGGTTTAAAAAAATGTTTTGTGATTTTAATTAAAAGTATTTTGTTAAAAATGAAGAAGTTTGAACATGTTATAATTAAATGTATGTTAACAATAACAAATATCGGGTATTAGTGCTAAAATGCTTAGTCTATATATATATATATATATATATATATATATATATATATATATGTTTGATTTTGCTTTATCTTATACCACAATAAAACCAAACTGATATATTTTTTATTTTTTTTATTATTAAATTATTGATTTAAGTTTGTTTGGCCACGCTTAAATTGGAAATTTGTATTGATTATTTTTTTTATCAATTTTGACCAATCACTGAAAGAATTTTTCACGTAGAAAAACCGCTAACTGTCGGCGGTTTTTCCGAAAAAAAATCGGAGAAATATCATTCCAGTTTGATAGGGCAGGACCGAGGATCTGCGTGTAAGTTTTAGGTTGTTACTTAGGGTAGATAGGTATTTCAATATTACCTTAAAATTAAATCCCACTTCGACATATTTTTTGATGGTTAAATTTTGTAATAAGAGAGATTTATTATTCTTTACCTTAAATTGATATTCAGATATCGGCTTTTGGTATGCTAATAAAATAAAATATCGTTAATTACAAGTTATATTAATTACGTACTTCATGTAACACACTAATTAGAGTGATTACCATTAATTATTAAATCTCAGGCATTCACCCTGCTCACAGCACAAATTGTTAATTCTTTAATCTAATTCCTGTCTGCTCTGGTCATTCGGCTTCGATCTGGTCGCTTCGCGGCTGTCGATTCGAAACCATAAAAATCAATATTGGACTGCCTAAACACGCGCATAACATGTGATTTCAAAATCGGATGATTAATCCGAGTATTTTGTTAATTCGGTTCCGTACAATCCCATCTTTTAAATAATCTGAATATTTACATCACTAGTGCCATCAACCATGGCAGCTGGCAGCTAGCTGATATTGCATTTTTGTACAGATGTGTGGTTCACGACGCATCCGGATCTTTATACTGATCCACGGGAGCCGGGTCTTGAAAATATTGCGAACCGGATAAAGGATCTTTGAAATAGAGACAAAGCAAAATGAAGCGTTCAGTTGTGTTTGTCTATGGTTCAGTCAGTGCATCATCATCGTTTGTAGGTCTCGGGTCGGAAACTGAACCGCGGAGCCGACGACCGATATAGCGCGATTTTCGAACCGGTCTGATTGATAAGAAGAACGGGATGATGGGGTGGGTGGGTCGGTCGTCTTGAATGCTGATTGCCATGAAATATGAATTTCTGGATAGCCAGAATCTCGTGTAAACATTTAATTTGGGGTTGGTTGGCTTGTGGACTTCGTAAATCATAGTAAAAGCATCATATTACACCAGTCCTTTACAACTTATATTTATGTTGTGTGGATTAGATAATAGATTTAAATCTCTACTTTTTTAGTGCGATGTGTATATTGAAGTTCAGAGGGCCTCATAATTGGTGATAATAATAGGATGATAGTTAATAAAAAGCATTATAAATAATATTAAAAATCTAAATCTAACAAGTCAAACCATAGGTCATGTCTGTAAAATTGATTTTCTGAGAAATAAATTAATAAATTAGTAAATAAATACAAATGGAAACATAAAAAACTTCAAAACCACTATAGCAAGACTCTTAAGCCTTGTAAGTTAAAAGTATAACATCTTTAAAAATAATGTACTTATTACTCTGGATAGGCAACCAAAGACAAAGGAACAGCATAATGTGCCGTATGAGTAGACCATCGCTACTTTTATTTCTAAAAATAAATTAAAAAAAGGAATTCAAAAAAAAATTTCACTTAAAAAGTTTCCCTGTAATTCACATAAAAGTTTTTAAACCAAAAACTATAGACTAGAGAGGGCGCAACTCATTTTACTCGACACGAAAAACTAAAAAAATGTTCGGACAATGCTGTCTTAAAACCGATGTTGCATGCTTACAAAGTTTTTAGATGGATGGGCTACGCATACATACCCAATGCCCAATATGACGAATATAGCCCGTCTATTTTAATGAATTTAAAGAGATCCGGATCACTGATCCGGGTTTTTAAACTGAACCAGATCCGTTGACCCGGATCTTTAAAAAGATCCAAATTTCCCATCACTACTTTTTTGCCGGTCGTTAGCGACGTTGCCATACTGGCACGATGTGACGTCAAACTGTAGACGGCGCCAAATGCTATCGTTTGAAATGATCCGTTTGCGCGCGAAATTTTAGAACTTTATTACAAAATAAGTATTAAATTTTAAAGCGTTATATTTTAGATATTTACTCTTTATATGTAAGAAAATACATTATTGTAATAAAAAAAATATGCAAGTTCCCTATTGTTTTTGCTGTTGTTTTAAATAAAAATATTTTTAAATTAAATATTATTTATTGAACTCAGAACATAATCTTACCAAATATCCCTCGTGCATCTAAAATTGGAATATCCGTTTCTAAGAAATTTGTTGCGCAAGTGGAGAAAAACCACTAAAACTTGTTAAAAAAAAATCTGAATTTTTCCGAAAAAATTAGATTAGTTGTTAGGTACTTTAAATTACATAACTTAACAAGCAAAAGCCTTTATCGGCTGGTTTCGGCTATCTTTTTCAAATGTTATGGGTAATTACTTAATAATAAATATTAAGTAATGGGGTAGGGGAGAGGAAACAGTGATGTGTCAAAATTATTCAGTCATAATAATTTTTCTACTTGTTCAAAATATTTTAACGCAACCTTTTTTTAAATGCTCAGTAAAACTCTATAGGTGTGGGATTTCTCGCATTGCCATAACAATTTCCAATCTGCCAGAAAAATGTTTCTAAGCAATTTTGATTTAGATTTCTTGTCAGTAAAAGATATAATCGGTTATAACCCCTTGTTTTTAGTAAATCCAAGTATTGGTAACGTTTTTCCCATTAGAGATAACAACTTTACGATTTTTAAATGAATCTTCAGACATAGTCAATTAAATATTGTAATAATCCTATATAAAAACAGTAATACTACTAAAAATTATAAAATCTACACAAATAAAGGAATAAAAATAGGGAAATCCAAAAGCACTTAATCACAGAAATATGACACACAAAATTGGCAAACTCAGTATAAAAACGCTTCGTTGTGCAAGCGCGCGACAGTGTATATACTCCGGCCAAAGTCCACCATCTAAAAACCTGCTAGTCGTAAAGCAGGGCGAAGGGAGATTGATTTCACGCGTTAAGTGGATTGATTCTGCTTGTCCCGTTGCCTGGGCTACTAGAGGAATTTTAACTTCAAATAACATTACGCATTTGCGACAGTTTAGCCATTTAATTCATACATTCTAGGCTTTTTCCAGAGTTTGCTGAATTTCTACTGGTGTTATCGTGTGCAGAGCTGGGCAGTATTAGTATTTTTTATTCCTTTTATGTATTTAAATACTTTTCAGTATTTAAATAAAATGTAATTAAATACTCACGGTAAAAAAGATTGAGTATTTAGAAATGTATTTAAATACAAAAAGGATTTAAATATGATTGTATTTAAATCCTTTTTATTGGTTTTTAAATACCTTGTTGCCTTTAGTACAGCCAATCAAATCTAGTCGTAACAAATTAGGAATCGCTTCGAGTTTTATTTTATTTTATGTTACTCATAGAGCAATAAGAAAAATTGTATCCTGCTCCCAAGACAAGCATGTGATACAGTATTTAGAAATGTATTTAAATACATGATAAAAGAATTTCAATACATTTTATGTATTTAAATACAAAAAGGATTTGAATATGATTGTATTTAAATCCTTTTTATTGGTGTTAAATACCTTGTTGCCTTTAGTACAGGCAATCAAATCTAGTCCTAACAAATTAGGCATCGCTTCGACTTTCATTTCATTTTATGTTACTCATAGAGCAAGAAAAATTTTATCCTGCCTCCAAGACAAGCATGTGATGCGCTGTTTACTGTTTAATATTTGTGAATATCATTGTATTGATTTATGAAATATAAGTACGTTTACGTTATTAATATATGCACTTTAATTATTGATTGGTGCAAGTTGGCTCGACTTTGATTTTTCACTGTTGTATATTAAATCAATATGGTATTGTTTATTGTGCGATTTGATTGAAAATCGGTATTTAGATTTTTACGTTAAAAATTACGAATATTTGGACATAATTTGAAATTTTCAAATGGCTGTACCAATATGACGGCAAACAGTGTTGTTTTGTTACAACTTAACTGAAAATAAAGTTTTAAGGCAGTAAATTAAAATTTTCTGGTCAAAATATGAAACTTGGATTTAAAATGGCGTCATAGAAATTCAATGTGTTAACCCTGGAACTTCGGACAAGTATTGTTTAATAATAATACTAAATAGTAATTGTAACAGTAATAATTTTAATAATAATAATAAAAAAAATTCTAGACCCAACATTAGTAGAAAAATGTTTAGTTTAATGTATGCCTAGTGGTAAAAAAAAAGTGTATCATAGAATAGATACGTGCAATTGTGTTATCTTGCCCTCTTATTAAGAAAGGAAATATTTATTACTATGGAAAGTTCAGCGCAAAAAAAATATAAGGTATAAATTGGTTTTACTCTAAACTTTTTACTTATATAATATTTCCTTTGCCTAAAAGGATATAAATCTATAAATTGGTTTTACCCAGAACTTTCCTTCATATATAACATAAACATTTCCTTTTGTTAAGAAGAGGGCGAGATAACACAATTATACATGCACATTCCATGATAAAAAAGAGAATGATATATTGCGAAGGAAATTCCGAGTAAAGCGAATTTACAGACTTTTTTTTCATATAAAAGCATTTTTCCTTTGATATAAGGTCAGTCTAAGGAAGGCAAACAAGTTTGAGATTTGTGTTAGATCTTTCTCTTATTATTTGTAATACATTTGTGATATAACTAATAGTGGTTTTCGTGAAATAAATATTTTTCTCTTGGTGTATAAAAATTATTTAAACACCGACCCCTGAAGGATTTAAATATTTCAGAAGTATTTAAATACCTTCATAGTGTTTAATTGCTAACAAAACTGAAACCCTATTATGAAATATAAGTATGTATTTAAATCCTTTTTGTATTTAAGTAATACATGGGGGCATTCAAGTTGCCATTAAGAAGGCACGATGATAGGAATATATAAGCAGAGCTTGATGCATTTGTAAAATGCTTCAGCGTTTAAAGAATGTTCTAAAGAGATACAAAATGATCTTTTGTACATGCAGAGGTTTGTCACAAGGAAATTACTGAAGAAATTAATGATCCGTCTTATCTAGCATTATTGCTGATGAAACCACGAATGTTTCGTCAAACTCTCAAATGGTAACAATTTTGAGATACACGCGCGATGGTGAACCGATTGAACGTTTCTGAAATATTTAGTACCTGGCAAGGGTGAGTCTGAATTACTTAGTGCAAATATTTTAAGTATTCTGGACCTTCTAATTCAAAAATTCGACAGCGGTTATGAGCGGCCAACATGCTAGAGTTCAGGCAAAAATTAAGGAAAAATACCAATTTGCACATTACTGTGTATAACAATTGAACCTAATATTGTCCAAAGCAGCATCTATAAATAATCAAGCGCGCCTGTTTTTTGGAAATTTAAAATAAATTCATGCCTTTTTTGTAATATTCTGTAACGCCTCGAAGTAATAGGGAAAAAATACCCCAATGAGCTACAACTCATTGAAATTTTAACATATGTACTATTAATGTAGTGTTTGAATTTAGAGAGACACACATAAAATGCATGGAAGAAGAGCTTTTCACAAATGCAACCGTTTGTACTGCAGCTGCCTATTAGTCCAATGATGGAATATTTTGTTTTTGTTTTTTGGTTAACTTTTTTTCATCATGTTATGCCTAATGCTGATATTTTGTTTGATCAACTACGGAAGAGAAAGTCTGATCCAACACAAGTAAAAACTGCAATTGAAAATTTTGAAAAGTGTATTACAAACATTAGGTACAATATTGATGAAATTGTCACTGAAGCTTCAAATGTATCCAATGACAAGCAGGAAAGTAAAAAGAAAACGGCGAAATAGCAGCAAATTTCATCACCGTGTTTTCCCCTTAGAAGTTTTTGATTCCATTATAAATTCTGCAAAAGGCAGATTTGCTTTTTCGGAATACTTTGCTGAGTATTCCATAAATTTCCTGACAAAAAATTAACAGCTACTTGCTTAGCTTATTCAAAAATAGAAAAATAATGAGTTAGAACAGAACTATCAGTTATTTATTCAAAGAACGAATGTAGATAATTAGATTGCACGTTACCACTTCTAAAATGTTTTGATACAAAATAATTTTGAAGAGACACAAAAAAAAACAAAAAACTTTTAGGGATTATAATAACAACCCCTATATCAATATCTGAGGCGGAGTGGTCTTTTTCCACCCTGAAACCTATTAAGACCTTTCTCCGGAATTCAATGTCTCAAAATTGTTTAAGTGCTTTAGCAATGCATGCAAGAACAAAAATATTGCAAACTACGAACTTTAACAAACAAGTTATTTACAAATTTGCTCCAAGAAATGAGTGCAGGTTTGACTTAAAAAATAAAGCAATTTTAAAATAAGAATAGTTAATTAGTTTATCCCAATTTTTAAAACTGTAAACTGTCTTTAGACAAAAACATTTTTAATATTTAAAATAGATTACCATAAATAACATCAGCTCTGCTTAAAACTACACAGGAGTCGTTTTAGTAACGTGAAAATCATTGTTTTCAAAGTGACACTATACTTTCAAATTCAAAAAATATTTACTGTGTAAAATTCAGAATAAGAAACCGCCCTGCTTTTAAAGTCACCAATTATAAACCAGATATTTGTAAAAAATAGCCATTAAGATAAATTAAAATCAAAATCACGACAGGACGAATATTGAACCCCTTATAAGGTTCTAGAGATTAAAAGAATGAAAAGAAAAGTGTTTGATGAAAACAATAAAGTTAGTTACGTTCCTACAGGAACAATATTATTTACATTATTATTACATTGGAGTTAGTTCTTTTGATACCCCCGGTTACCCAACGCTATTCCTGTCTATTATATGGACACACAAGACCTCAGTGCAGAGGCAAACAAAAGTGCTTTCATTGTGGCAAACCACATGACAAAGAAGATCCTTCTAATAAATGTGCAATAGAATGTTACTTTTGCGAAAGTAACACTCATAAAACTGTAAGCAAAAAATGCCCTGAATATGCAAGGCAGCAGGGGATAAAATACCGCATGGTAGTAGAAAATATCAGCTTCTTTGAAGCTGAAAGTTTATGCCCGAAAAACTACTCAACAAATACAAAAAAGAATTCGCGGAACCCAGATAATTTCACAAACCATCCGACAGAGTTTCCTTCCTTAACTCCTATCTCTAAAAGCACTGAAAGCAATACAGGACTTAATAGTCAAAAAAATTAAACAACTTTTAACTCCCAAAATAATAAAAGCAAAAGAAGTTTTTATAAGTTACGAATGAAAACCCTAAAAAAAGAATTATTTACAGAAATAACCAAGGATATGACGTAAATGAGCATAATAGTCAATTATATTTTCCCAACTCTAGACTAGAACAAGAAAATAATTCAAATAATGGGGATATTCTAAACAGGGAAAACTCAAACATTAGGGAACAAGGGACACCAATCAGTTGGGAAGAAGCGGCACAGTTTATCTCATCTTCAAAAATGGCGCCGACTAGATCTCGCGTAAATAGTTCGGCGGAAGAAAAATCGATGTACGAGTGCTGTAAAACAAAGAGATTTTCGGGTTTAGTGTGCATTGAATGCGGAAAAGTGTACCACATTTCGTGCGCGACTAGAGATTGGACCAAAGATGTCCTAATAATTGATAAAACTCGTTGTGTTTGTTTTGACCATAACATAACCCCAAATTCCACCAAGAACGACGATGATAAAATTTCTCTCTTGAAATAGATTATAGCAACTCTGCGGGAGAAAAACACCCTCCTAGAAGAAAACAAGAGTCTTCTTGAAGAAAAGGTAAGGCAACTAGACAAAAATAATGCCCAAATAACTGAAGAAAAATTCGAAAAGAATTCCAAGAATGCAATCCAGCCATACCATTCGTGGAAAATGATGTCCCGAAGCGTCTAAAGTCAACATCAACCGTTTTGGTAACAGAAATATCTGATTCTGAAAAGGAGAAAGCAGACAAAATTGAAGAGCCTCTGATATCTAAAAGCCTTCCATCGGTCGATGAGCCAGTAATTCTCCCCAATAAGAAGATTGAGCAATCGGCAATGCCGCAAGTTGTATGTGTCACTGAAATTCAGCAGAAGAGTGAAAATGAGTCAGGAAATTTGCAAGACCTAACGCCAAATCGATCAAATTCGAAACAAAAACAAATCGAAGACAACGACGAAATTGGCGAGAAACATTTTAAAGATGACGAAGATAATGGATGAAATACCGTTAAATAAAAAAGAACACGAAAGACCGAAAAAATAAACCCCTCTATTCGACCAGAACCAGTCAAGGGAACGAAAGAAAGCAAAAACTGTCCCTTAAAAACAGCGGCGAAAGTGGCCTTTCTTTTTCTGTCTGGTCTGGCACCAGAAGTCAGCAGTAACAATGTTATGGATTATTTAAAGGAACACAACCTGCAGGATAATTGTAAGTGCGAAAAACTAAAAACGAAGAGGGAAAAATACCGTAGTTCTTTTAAAATCATTGTACTGCTAGAACAGAGATCAAAGTATTTATGTCCTGATCTCTGGCCACAAGGTGTGACAATAAACCATTTTCTGAATATCCAGAGCTGCGGGAAAGTGTTAGAAAGATCCCAAAGATCAATACGCATCAGTGCTCAGAGCTCTCAATAAAAATCTTGCACATTAATGTACGATCTGTTCGTAACAAAATTGGTGAACTAGAATCTTTTATTGCTGACAAGGATGTTGATGTTTTATGTATATCTGAACACTGGATGCTGGAAGAAGAAATTAGAACTACACACATTCAAGGATACAAATTGGCCAATTCCTTTTCAAGGGTGCAGTTTTCTGGAGGGGGAACAGCTATATTTGTTAAATGTAATCTAGAGACAGACATTAAATCTTTTATTATAGGCTATAATGTTGAGAAAACGATAGAATGTTCATGTATTTTTGTAAAATATTTTAATGTATGTATATTGGTAGTGTATAGATCGCCAACAGGTCCGTTTGACACTTTTTTGAGAACCATTGAGCATTTACTTACTGCACTGGGCAACAACAAAACAGTGGTCATGGCTGGAGACTTTAATGTACATTTTGGCACTGAGGAGGCCAATGCATTGCAGCTGTGCCACACACTTATGGGTTTTGGTTTGCAAAGGACCATACATGAAGCCACTAGAGAGAAGGCATGTCTGGACAACATCTTTGTAAGTGTGAGTGTGGACATTTTGTCAGCCCAGGTTGTTGATCCAAATATTTCTGATCACTTGGGTCAGATGGTTGAAGTATCTTGTCCATCTCGGAATGATTTTCGTCAGTCTGAAAGGATATGTAGACCAATCACACAACAAGGCTTGTTTGTCTTTCATGGTATTGTGGCAAACACTTCATGGAGATTCGTGGAACAAACCAACATTGATATCAATAGTAAGTTACATTTTTTTATGAGCATTCTGGAATGTGCCTACAAACAGTCCTTTCCTGAGAAGAAATACATTGTACGTGCTGATCAATCGAACAATTTAGGTTGGTTTAACAATGAGTTGAAAATGATGAGGGAACAGTTGAAATTTCTTGGAGAACTAAGCAGACAATACAATCAGGTTTATTTTAGAGAGCAATACACGGAGTACAAAAAATTTTATAGGGATGCTATTAAAAAAAACTAAAATAGCCGCAAATGACAAATTAATTCGATCTTCCGCAAACCCATCAAGAGCAATGTGGCAAATAATAAATAACCATAGGGCCTGTCATAAAAATAGCCCGGAAAATACTAATTTGACCCCTGAATTGTTTAATGATTACTTCATTAATGTGGCTCATGATCTTGTAAATAATATTCCGAAATCAAATACTGATCCTTTAATTTATCTTAAAAGTTTTTTGCCAATACCTCATGGATTTTCATTTGCACAGGTAGGTTTTAATGAGGTCCGTGAAGTTTTGGACAATTTAAAAAATAAAAATAGTCATGATGCATTTGGCTTGACAGTGAAAATTATTAAATCTGTAAAGAACGAAATTGTATTGCCTCTTACTAAACTCATAAATCTATGCTTTAAAGAAAATACATTTCCATCTATATTAAAAAATGCCTTAGTTATTCCTCTTTATAAAAAAGGAGATGTAGGTGTGCCTGAG
Source organism: Kuschelorhynchus macadamiae (assembly GCA_030620095.1). Classification (NCBI taxonomy): domain Eukaryota; kingdom Metazoa; phylum Arthropoda; class Insecta; order Coleoptera; family Curculionidae; genus Kuschelorhynchus; species Kuschelorhynchus macadamiae. Next base: position 40,185 of record JAUTXW010001632.1, read on the forward strand.
AGTTACCGCCCAATATCATTACTTCCAATTATATCAAAAATAATAGAAAAATGTATGTCTAGGCAGATTGTTGATTTTTTTGAGAGAAACGGCCTGTTTAGCTCTTGTCAATTTGGGTTCAGGAGGGATAGGAGTACGGTGTTGGGTATTTTGGAGCTGGTTTCAGAAATTCTTGAATCTTTTCATTGTTCTCAGTATAGCGCGGTTCTCCTCTGTGATCTCAGGAAGGCATTCGATTGCGTTGACCACAACATTCTTTTGAGTAAGCTTAAGGCTTATGGTTTCAGCCGAGAGAGTATCGCCCTTATAGAATCTTATATAAGGGGTCGACACCAGGCAGTGAGATATGCCGGAGTGATATCAGATGAGAGCGAGCTTGATATTGGAGTGCCACAGGGTTCTGTCCTAGGCCCAATTCTCTTTCTAATATACATAAATGACCTGCCACTTTGTGATTCATCATCTGGGTTTACGCTCTTTGCCGACGACACAACCGTGCATGTGAGGGCTGATGGTCTTAATGCCTCAGTGGATGCTTCCTTGCGGGCGCAAGAGAGGGCTGAGGACTGGTTTTGCTGTCGACTGCTGTTGAACACAGATAAAACTAACAGAGTTGTCTTTTCCATGAGGGACTGTGGTATGGTGAACTCTCATGTGACTGAGATAAGGTTTCTTGGTGTTCATATGGATCCAAAGCTGAGGTGGAATTGTCATGTTGATCACTTGGCTTCTGGCCTGGCTAGGACTCTCTATCTGTTTGGTAATCTATCATCCTGTGTGTCCTTGAAGGTGCTGAGAACAGCTTATTTTGCCTTATTCCATTCCAGACTCTCCTATGCAATTCTTGTATGGGGTCATGCTGCTGATGTAGGTCGCCTCTTTGGTCTGCAACGGAAGGTGGTAAGGATCATGGCTGGATTGGTGTGCAGGGAGGACTGTAGCCATGCATTTGTGGAACTTGGAGTGCTAACACTACCATCCATCTATATACTAGAAAATCTAGTGTACATTCAACGAAACCAGAACCTGTTCACTGCTCATGAGAGTGTCCATTCTTATGATACTCGAAATAAACTGGATATTGTACCTAACTACTGGCGCTTGAAGAGGTGTCAAACGGGCATTGGTTATTGGGCTATTAAATTTTACAATGCCCTTCCGCATCAAATTAAGAGTTTACCGATGCCCCAGTATAATGTGTATTTGTAGTAACTTTTAAAACAGTATTTGTGTGTATTTGTAGTAACTTTTAAAACATTATTGTAGTGTGCTTTTAATATGTTCTTAGTAATAGTACTTTAGTATTTATTAATTTATTTATCTTTGAGGCTAGACTTATGAAATTTTAACTTTTAGATTTAATTAAGTACTATTATCTTTTTAGACACTGTTACTCCATCTCCACTGACTTGTGTAAATTACTTTGTAATGTTGACATGAATAAACTATTTCTATTTCTATTTCTATCTCACGGGAAGGCCATAAGGCCAGTAAAGAAGAAAGGGAAAAAATCATAAATATTATAAACACCATAAATACACTAGAAAAAAACCAACGTGGACCATGATAACCCAAAGGGTCATAACTCCAATATAAAGACAAAATCAATTCCTAATTTTAAACACACATTTGACTAATAATTATTAATAAACAATTAAACAATAATAATAAGATAATTTTTTAATAGAATTAAAAATAGGCAACAGTTATAAAATAATTAATACACATTGGCATTTAAAAAAAACATTTAATAAATAATAATAATAAAATAATAAATAAACAAAAAGTAATGGGTTATCCCAAAAATAAAGTATTAAAAAAAAACTTAATAAAATGAGTGCGCAAATAAAAATTGTCCAGTGGAATATTAGGAATATAAAATCAAGCCGACTAGAACTTATCAATTTATGTTATTTACATAACCCAGATATAATATGTTTGAGTGAAACTTGGCTTAAAAATAGTGATGACTTCTTTCTTAAATTCTATAATGTTTTACGAAAGTACAGATATGATGGTTACGGGGGTGTAGCCACCTGCATTAAAAAAAATTAATCTTCAATGAAATACATATTATTAATAACGCAGTAAATGATCAAATACAATCCATAAGATCGGTGATATAAACATAATCAATATGTATGCCACCCAAAATCAGATATCGGTACCTTTTATATGTAATATAATAAACCAATTTTAAAAAAGCTGACTGGAGTAAATACAAAGATAAGCTAACTATACATTCAATGAACTTAAGAAACATAAATTACCAAGATCTTATGGAAATAATATCAAAGGCAGCCCATGGCTCTATCCCTCTTAAAAATAACAATAATAGTAATAATTTAAGACCAAAAAACCCTTGGTGGGATGATGAATGTAGTAATAAAATACAAGAACGTAAATCTGCTTTTTCTATACTAAAATCTTCTCCCTCATTACATAATTATATTATGGCCAAACACATACAAGCAAGAACGAAACGTTTCTTTAAAAAAAAAGAAAAAAATTAAATTTATGGAGTTTTCATCTTCTATAAACAGAAACTCTAACATATCAAAAATTTGGCAAATATTTAATAAATTCTCGGGAAATAGGAATAAAGGAGCTAAGTTACCTAACCGGACAATCTCAGAAAATATCCTTAAAGACCTTACATACGTAAATATTGTACCCGATTTTACTATGTCTTCAATACCTGAAGAAATTGAATACTTTAATATATAAGAATTAATTTCCACCCTAGATAAAAGAAAGATCTCTGCCACAGGAATTGATGATATATCATATTCTATGCTGAAAAACAGGCCTAGTAGGCTGCATACAGCACTACTTGAGATATATAACAATTGATTGACATAGACATAGACAAGAACATATAATAATTCCATTCTTAAAAAATTCAAAAGACCCTAATATGCCTGAAAACTATCGTCCAATTGCACTAAGTTCATGTCTGGGCGAAATATTGGAAAATCTCATAAACAACAGATTGTAGTGGTTTTAAGAAAATAAAAAAATATTATCCGACTTTCAAGCAGGATTTAGAAAAGGGCGGGGGACACAGGATAACATCGCCTATTTAACAACATACGTTCAATTAACTTTTAGTGAAAATCTTCACTTCTGGACTTAAAAAGCGCATACGACTATAAATATATATCAATTATATAATTATCTCATTGAATATGAAATTCCCTCAGAATTATCAAACTTAATATTTAACCTTCTTTCTAACAGATCCCTTTATAAATTGGATCATTCCAACAACATACTAGGTCCCAGTAATACAAATTTGGGATTACCACAGGGCTCCCCCTTGAGTCGTCTATTATTTAATATATATTTAATAGCTCTTTTCAAAATCAATTTGAACGACCTAAAACTGATGAGCTTTGCTGATGATCTAGTGTTGATTAGGAAAGATTCAAATATTGAAACATTAATTATAAAAATAAACAATGCTCTTAAAAAGGTTAGCACATGGCTCTCCAACCATAATTTCAAAATCTCCACACTTAAATCAGAAGCGTTATGGTTTTCTAAAGGACATCGTATTAATAACTCTTCAAACATAATTATTAACGAAGTTATAATTCCTTTTAAAAATAATGTTAAATACTTGGGGATAACCTTCAATAGAAATCTTAAATGGGACATGCACATAGAGAACATTTGTAACAAGGCAAGGAAAGGAATTAATGTAATAAAAGCTTTTAGTAGAGTGTGGTGGAGGTCAGACCCAAAAAGTTTACTTTTGGCACTCAAAGAATTGAATTGAATGACGATGGCCGCAGTATACGGTATATTGCGGAATTCTTAGGAGAAGCTTTAAGTACTGTACAAGATGCGATTAACCGTTTTCGTCGTACTGGTGAGTAGACACGTCAGGAATCAGGAAGACCACTTGTTACCAATAGATGGGATAAACGCTATTACGGGATCGTAGCATATCTTCTACCATTATTAGCCGTAGACTTGAAGATGTTCCTGGTACCATATAGCAGCTGCACGAACCTTAACTGAGGTCCAGAAGACCCTTTGCATATCCTCGTTTCCTTCCAGCCCAATGTAGAGAGTGATTAAATATTGCTCTAGAATACAGAAACGGTGGGAAAGAAAAATAGGCGAATGTATTATTCTCACACGAATCGCGATTTTGCCTACGTTCACTTGACGGACGTGAACGTGTCTGGAGGCGGCCATGTGAACGATCTGCACAATACTGCATATATTAAAGAATCCCTTTTGGAAGCGGTAGAGTCATGGTTGGGACGTAATACACTTCGCCCACCTCATTAGACCCGATTTTCTATTAATACAAGATAATGCCAGGCCCCACGTTGCACCGATTGTTACAAAATACTTAGACCAAGTTAATATGCAGCGTTTGGACTGGCCCCTCTTCTCGAAGAATGGTAAAGTATTCCTCAAGAAGGCATAGCAAATTGCACTTAAAGCATGCCACGTCTTGCGACAGTGCAGGAGCACGAGGTGGCAACATGCGCTACTGATTTTACTTATTTATATAGTTTAGTTAATTGTTGTTTAGTTTAGGAAGCCCCAATATCTTAATATTGTAATCATTCCAAATTTGTTAATAAAGTTGAAAAAATGCAATACTTTTTTTCAACTTTATTATTAAATTTTAAAAACAGATATTGACTTGTTTCAAAAAATATTTTGTTAAGAGAATGTCACCCTTCAAATCAAACCATAATGAAGCTAAATTTTACTGCAGAATTTTTCTACGGGGCCTTAAGAAAATAAGGGAAAAAAAGTAAGTTTTAATTCTTCCTGTATAATGATCAAGCCATCAGTATTTTTTGAGAAGTAATGTTCAGAGTGACATTCCAAAACACAGGTCTACACTCATTTCATCAAAATCGGAAAACAATTGAAAAAGTTACATGGCTATCAAATTGACTAAAATTATTGGCGGAGAGTGTATTAAATACATAATATATTGGGCAAAGACCGATTAGGTATACTCAAAAAAGCCGATTTAACAAATAAAAAAATAAAAGATCCCCTAAATGGATTCCAACTCTGCCTTGTATTCAGTATAATTGGGATCCATTGGGGAATTTCCGCGTACCTCAATCACCAAAGTTGCCAGTCCGCGACGCATGTCCTCCTGCTGTTTAAATTTGTTTGTATTTATAGTCCTAAATCATAATTTTTGTATCGTATTTCTAAACAAATGGAACTAAATCAAACTAATGGCAACATCGAGCCGAATATTGCTACGTGTGTACTAATATTATGATTAGACGGCGACAAGAGCGATAAATGTAACGATTTATGAAATTTCATGACGGACGGTCTAATCGAAGTATAATTCGGTCTTTCATATGATTTGATTTCGGGTTTTCCTATGTCTTAAAATCCCTAGAAAATCAAAACATATTTCAAGAAAAATATTTATAATGGATGTAAGTGTAAACTAAATTTTCGAGCACTATAACTTAAGGACAAACAACCTGTACTAAGTTCAAATTTGCATAAAAAATAGTCTGGGTCAATGTCCCGCGGAGTTTAGATTTTGGTTTTTAAGAAATGCAAAATTAAAAATCATCGCAAACTGATTTCAGAAAAATTTAAAATGACAATATTATTCAAAGAAAAAAATTTATGCTTTAGTAATTCAGTGACACAACAATGTTCATCTTAAAAAATCCATAGTTGCTAAATATGTCCATAAACATTAATTTTTTTAACTAAATATAAGTTCAGGTGATAGCCCACTAATTATTGTTTGATTCCCTTAAGAACTAATTACCTGTTTCTTTATCTTCTACTTTAATATCAGCTGGATCTTGGTCTGCTGCATCTCCACCATCAAATGCATCATCACCTGCAGCATCTCCTTGATACTTATATTCGGGAGTATCATCAGAATCTCGATTTCCATTACCTAGGTGATCCTCAGGAACTGCAATCTGATTTTTGTTAGCTTCTCCATTAGAATCACTAGTCCAAAAAAGTGAAACGATATTTAATGATAATTTAATTAATTATATTTATATTTTAATAAACGCTTTTTGCAAAATAAGTTGCGCCTTTAAAAAAAACTTAATAAATGTGAGTGACTCGATTTCACTTTTTCTGCACGCTAAGATGTACGAAATAATAAATATTTATATATTACAAGAAATGTTATTGTTCATACAATACATCAAAATGGCACAAACAACACCACTTAACAGAAAAATCATTACAAACCAAAGTATTTGAATTCAAAGTATGTTTAATTATCAAAGAATAAAAAATACACTATGAAGTCGAGCAAAGACTTAAATCATTACACAAAGTACTACAATACAGAGATATAAAAATCCTTTTATAAAAAAAATTATCATGTTTACAAAATATCTGATAAAGTTAACAGAATTTTAATACCACTGATAGGTGCCATTTAGATTTCAATATAGCTATTTAGTTTTTATAAAAAAAATTAATTTTGTTTTTACTGCATAAAAATAAGCCTATTAAAAGAAAAATATAATTTTCTGTAAAAAATTGTCATGTTTTAAAGTTTTTTTTTAAGCTAAGAGTTATGGAAATCAAAAATATTTTTGTTTTCATGGGCTATTTTATCCTCCTAGGCTTACTTTGTTTAATAAAAAAATTAAAAAGATTGTTATATACAAAAACATAAAAGATATGTAACATGAAAGTGTGGCAACGTCGCGTAGTGATTGTCGTATGTTTTTGTTGTTCGTGTAAGTTTAATGTATTTTGACACTTTTTTAAACAGTTTAATACAGCAACTTCACTAACCTAATCAATAATTGATTTCGAACATATATTGCAGTTTAGTCTTTTACTAAAATTGTTTCTAAGTAATCTTCTATCAAAGTTTTATAACCTCAAAATGGTCGCGCGAAAAAATGCGAAACTACTTCACCAAAAGAAAGTGAGGTGTTTCATGGATTACATGTGATATCTGTAACAACAGTTTCTGTTTGGATTGCTTTCGCCTCTCATCTACAGAAATTCGCGTAATTCCACTGAAAAATCGTGTTCTGATCATCTGCTGCCCTGACTGCAAATCAGCTGTTAAAGAGTTCGAGCTTCTTCATGGGGTTTCTCGGCAACTTCAGAAGCAAATAGATCTTTTTGAGAACACCATTGCAGATAAAGAACTCATGATTAATGACAAATCAAAAATGATTAACCTCCTTAATCAAAATTCGAGAGCTAGTAACCCTAAACAAATCACATCAAAGCACATCTATCACAAATATAGATGTATCTAATGCAATTCTTGTTGCTAAATCAAAAAGAACCATGAATAATCTGATAAATCTAAAGGAAAGGGATCAGAACAGCAAATACAGATTGGAGCATAGCAACAAAAAGCAAGTTATTACTCGAGGAACAAATAAAAATGTAACTCTACTATCAGCTAATGAAAGGAGATGGTTGTATGTTGGTGCTTTGGATCTCAACGTCACAAGAGATATTGTACTGGACCATCTTCAAGGTAACTCAGTCGATGTTTTATCGTGTGATAAATTAGCCTCTAATTACCACACATCAGCTTTTAAGATTTCAATTAAGCCAGAGGATAAAGACAAGATTCTTGATAGTGAACTATGGCTCCAAACAGCTATCATTAAGCCTTCCGAATTTAGGAGGAACGGTGGAGTGTTAATTGGATTTGAGAATCATTTTAAGTTTCTAGATGTACGTCAAATCCGAAAGCTCAATTAAATATTTTAAGCAGCAATTAAGTTTTGTACAATCGGGGGTAAATCTCTTAATAACCAATACATACATAATTATTTTTTTTGCAGTCTCAAATATCTTTGAAAAATTGGATTGCATTGATATAAGTAGGACCAGGTCCTGACAATATACCTCCAATTTTTATAAAAAATTGTTCATTTTCTCTTTGAAGACCTCTATGGTTTCTATTTAACAACTCTATAGACGGCGGGGAGTTTCCAGCTTATTGGAAAAATGCATATACCACACCAATTTACAAAGGCAACAGTAATAAAAATGAAGTAACTAGTTATCAACTTATTTCCAAGATATCCTTGATACCAAAAATCATGGAATCTATTATAACTGATTTATTTAAGAATTCATTCAAAAATGTTATTATACCAAACCAACATGGTTTTGTAGAACAAAGATCTATTACTACTAATCAAACTCAAACTCAAAATATGCTTTATTGTCATATGAGTAATCCTGTTGACAAAGCTGTAAAGAAAGAGGTTAAAAAGCTATAAAATTCAAACATCCAAGCAGATAAAAGCAAACAAAAACAAATCCTCATCTAAGTCAAAATACAAAAGTCATAAAGAAGTTGTATAAAGTCATTCTAAATTTAGCTAAAACTAAAACAAAATAAACTCATGGTTAAAAACATGTAAAAAAAAACAAACAAACAGGTAATGTAACAATAATAGAATAGCAGACAACATGCTCACATACAGTAACAAAAAATGGGTTCCACCCTTAACGTTACAACTCGTCAGAAAAGTATTCCTCTAAATTGTAATATGCTTTTTTTTCTAAACGTCTAGAAATTCATTTTCGGAATAATTTTAAGTCAGTAATATTTCTGAGGCTTAGCAGCAAGTGGTTGTAGATCTTTAGACTATTAAAAATAAGAGAATGCCTAATCATCGCGGTCCTGGGAATAGGCAGGGAGAGATTGTTAGCTTGGCGGGTGTTACATCGCGTTGTGTTATTACGATCGAGATCTCGTCTTTTATGTATAATATACTCAGTTTCAAGAATAAATAAACAGGGCAGAGTCAGGATTTGTGAGGAAATAAACATCGGTTTACAATGATCCCTTAATCCCGCCCTATTTAAATCTCGAACTGACCTCTTCTGCAACACAAACACTGAGTTAAACAAATATTGAGAGCACTGACCCCAAAAGGCTATACCATATCTCAATTGGGAGTCAACAAGAGAAAAATATACCATCCTTGCTGACTGCCCGTTCAATTCTTTAGATGCAATTCTCAATGCAAAGCATGCAGATGCCAGTTTAGAATTGAGATTGATGATATGTTCATTCAATTTCAGTTTGTCATCTAAAGTAACTCCCAAAAATTTTACAAAAGTCTTAGATTCTATCAAATGACTGTTATCAAGTGTTAGTGAAAAAGATTAGTTTTTTTTAAATTTAAGCAAAGAGAATTTGATCTACACCACAATTCCATTATCCCAATCTCATGCAACACCGTGTCCTGCAGGACCGTGCTGGATCCCTGCCAAAGAATAGTCGCATCATCCTCCCACAAAGTAAATTTGCCCTGAATATCCAAGAATGATAAGTCATTAATGTACAGCAGGAAGAGTATTGGTCCCAACACTTACCCTTGAGGGACACCCCTTGTAATTTTATGGCAATTCGAGAAGAGGTCATCACATTTCACTGTCTGAGATCTTCCACAAAGATAAGTACTCATCCAGTCAAGAGCCACTCCCCTAAACCCATACAACTCCAACTTCCGCAACAGCGTTGTGTACTTACTTAAAGCTTTTGAGAAATCACAAAACACTGATGCTACTGCATTGCTGTCTTGAGACCTAAATACACTCCCTCCAAAAAAGCGAAAATTGCTGTTCCCCTGCTTCGCTGAAATCCAAACTGTGAGTCAGAAAGTATATTGAGACGTGACAAATAAGCTATGATTCTATTTTTAATGAGTTTCCCAATTAACTTTGATAAAGACGACAGCAATGCAATGGGACGAAAGTTTGAAGGATCATCAAGCTCACCACCCTTGTATAGTGGGATGTCAACTGCTTCTTTTAAGCATTGTGGAAATACTCCATTGGCAAAAGAATGGTTAATCAAAACTACCAGCGTTTGTAAAGTAACATCCGAAAGATTAATTAGGATTTTGACAGATATACCATCAAATCAAACTGAATTTTTATTTTTTATATCCATTAAGACTCTATACAACTCTTTAACGCTAGTAGAATCCAAGAGAAAATTTTCCGGAATAAAAATATCTTTTAAGTAATTTAAAGGGTTATTCCCAGAACTCAGGTTAGATGTAAGACTTTCTGCAACTGAACAGTAGAAGTCGTTTATCACGTTTGGCTCAATGTTTATTTTTGGCACAGGTAAATTATTTTTGCCACGTAAATCATTTATGATTTTCCATGCTGTTACTGTATACTGATTTTTTAGTTGAAAATGTTGAAAAGGGTTACAATGTTGATTTGATTTACACAGATTTTTCTAAGAGATGTCATCATATTTTAATTCAGAAACTAGCAAACAATGGCATTAATGGACCTCTGTTAAAGTGGCTTAAATATTATCTTTCTAATAGAGTTCAATTTGTTAAGATTGATGATTGTTTGTCGGAACCTATCTACATAACTTCAGGAGTGCCACAAGGAGGTCATTTATCTCCTCTTTTATTTAATCAATTACATAGATTCATGCTATAAGCATTCACTTTTTATTTTATATGCAGATTGTCTAAAGATTTATAAAACTATAACTGATAAAGAAATTGGTGAAGGACTCCAGGAGCATATTAATAGATTCCATGATTGGTGCATGTTTAACAAAATGGTTCTGAATGTCAATAAGTGTAAATGTATAAGATTTAGCAGATCTCCGAATGCTCACAAGTCTATTTATCATATTAGTAACATTCAATTAGAACAGGTAGATATACTTCGGGATTTAGGAATTTTTATTGACTCTAAACTTACATTTTCAAAGGATATAGATAATTACCATAATAAAGCTCTTTGAACCTAGGATTTATAGAGTCAGCTCACTGAGTCGGCTCAATTGAGCTGCGAAACGAAAGAGCGAAATACATTCCTAACGTCTTTTGACAAGGCTCCTAACTCATGAATTGACACCCGGACCACGGTTCTGCCACCCTGGCGGCTCGTAATTGTAAAGGACAGAGGAAGGGATATCGTGCTCTGCTAGTACGGCGAGGAATCACCGCGACAAATTGGTCAAGTTTAGTATTTTAATTTTTAAGGTTAAAGTTTGCCTATGCAGAATTTCTTTTGGAGGTTTATCAAATAAATTAGGCTCTTATTTATTTCGTTTAAGATAGGTATTAGGTATTAAAACTTATAGATATAGTCAAATGCGGTCTTATCATGCGGGTCCAAAGGTCACCAACATTATGAATCAAATCAGAAAACACAGTGAATACCAAAATGTTGTGGGATTCTTTTATCGAGCTATTAAATCTCGATGGGCTATTTACAAATATACAGGAAGAAAGAAAATAGTTTTTTTTTATTCTATTACGCAATATTATTAAGATAGATACTTAATATTATTTTATATATTAAATGCCTAGGGACTAAATAAGAAAATTCGCTAAATATGTATTTGGTTAAAACTTTTTGGTTGGCAAAAACAAAAATACACAAAATGGCAAGCGCCTTAATAAAGTCGTAAGGCGGTTCGAATCAGTGGAACAATCAGGATATGTTCTGTTTATACCGTCACTTAATGAAAGTGAAATTTTTTTATCAATCACCAAAAATTATGAACTCCGCTTGACCTAAAAATCTAACCATTTATACAGTGTCATTTATTTAAATGCATGCCACCCCTGTGCAAAGAAAACTTGTTTTTTTTTGTATTGTGATAACAAAAAAATTTTATTTTGCAAAAATATTATACACTTTTGTTAAAAACAGAAGATAATTAGTTATTACTTCCCTCGTGAGATCTTTGCAGATCTTCACGTTTAAGGGTCCCTAGATGCCGGAAAACATGTTTTCTGAATTCTGTCTGTCTGTAGGTATGTCTGTCCGTCAGTCTGTCTGTTCGCGGCATAACTAAAAAACTACTTATCCGATTTCTTCAAATTTCAGTCTAAAATTAAGAACCATGCATGCGAAAAATAGCCTGTATTTTTCGCATGCATGCTATATATATATATATATATATATATATATATATATATATATATATATATATATATATATATATATATACAATTAAATGCTGTGTTTGATCCTATGGATTATTTGAAGGATATTTCTATTCCAGAATCATTTTTCTTTCTTCCCACTGATTTTTCTGTATTTTTCGCATGCATGCATCTATATATATAGATATAGATATAGATATATATATATATATATATATATATATATATATAAAAATATATATATATATATATATATATATATATATACAATTAAATGCTGTGTTTGATCCTATGGATTATTTGAAGGATATTTCTATTCCAGAATCATTTTTCTTTCTGCCCACTGATCTGGGAGAGCTTAAACAAATAATTAAGTCATTAAAAAATACACACTCCAGGGGTGAGGATGGGATTTCGGCTAAAATTCTTCTTTCATTGTCTGAAGAGGCATTGGTGGGCTTTTCAGAGGCTGTCAATCACTCCTGGCTTACTGGTAAGTTTCCTGGGAGCTTGAAGTGTGCTAGGATTATACCACTGCATAAAGGTAGAGATCTGAGCGATCCACGAAACTTTAGGCCTATTTCGTTACTGTCCACTATCTCAAAAGCAATTGAGAAATTAGTTAAAGTGCGCTTATTATCATATGTTAAGCGTAATAACATCGTACATCCCTGTCAGTTTGGATTTCAATCAGGCAGAAATACTATGGATGCAGTATTTCAATTTTTGGAGGACGTGTACTTTGGTCTAAATAATGGAGAGTCAGTTGCAGTAGTGTTTTGTGACCTGTCAAGGGCGTTTGACTGTGTAAATCACGGTATACTGTCGAGCAAGCTTGCTGTGTATGATTTCAGGGGGGTGGCTCTGGAGTGGTTTCGGTCATACCTTGATCGCCGCACACAGAGGGTTACCATTGGAGAGGATGTGTCCGAGACTGGTGCCATTAATCCTGGAGTCCCACAGGGTTCAGTTCTGGGCCCAGTTCTTTTCCTCTTATACGTCAATGATTTAGCATCAGTTGGTGTTGGGGGAAAGTTTACGCTCTCTGCGGACGACACGACCATCCTGTGGCATGATTCTGATCTTGGTGTGTTAAGGGAAAAAATGTCAGTGGATCTTCCGATGGTTGGGCAGTGGGGCGATGCGAGTCTCTTGTCTCTCAATGACAGCAAAACCAACATGGTAGAGTTTCGATCTAACCTGGGAGATTTATACCTAAGAGGTGCTCTTCTTGAGAGCACCACAACAACAAAGTTCTTGGGAGTCTCAATTGACAAATTATTAAAATTTGATGATCATGTGCTGAGTGTGGCTAAACGAGTCTCTTCAGGGTGTTATGCTGTTCATACGGTAGCAAGAGAGATTGGGACTGGACCAGCAGCAAAAATGGTGTATACTCACCTTAACATCTTTATTTATTTTGGAAACGGTTTGCATGATTTATAAGCATAGGGATCTGATAACTTTGCCAAACCATACTTATGACCCAAGGCACTCTCGTGATTTGCGCCTTCCTATCCCATCATCAGCATTAACAAAAAATTCCATAATTTATGAGAGTAGAAAGATGTATAACCATCTGCCGGAACAGAATAAAACTTTAAACCTGAAATGTTTTAAAAGCTCGGTAAAGAAATTACTTTTGGAAAGGGCATATTATGAGTTGGGAGAATTTTATAGTGACTCTTGATTTGAATTGATTTTTTTTCTTTTTATTTTTTAAATAAACTTTTTTTGAACTCATTTTTAATTTATTATGTGTGTATAATTTTTAAAATGTTTGTATAACTTTTGCTTTTGTGTTGCTGTGTAGTTTACTATACATTTTTCTGTGTACATTTTAAATAGCTAAACTCATTTTAATATTTATTTATTTATTTAGCAATAAATGTTTACAATCAATATAACAATAACTTAAACTTAAAAGAGCATTATTTGTATTTCACACATAATTTGTCGAGGCACCTAGATGTTAAGAAAATAGTAACATCTGTATGTGCATGTATCATTACTTAATATCTAATTCCTTAAAAAATATACTGTTATCTTATGATATATACATATATATGATTGGCACACACAACCAAAAAAGAAAAATAATTAAGTCATAAGCCCAGAACAAGAAAAAAAAACAAGTTTTTGATTTTTACTAACATTAAAATTAGCTATTGGTGATTGCTCTCTGTATCCTATGACGATTTTCAACAATGAAAATTTTTGATTTTTGGTTAAATATTTTGATTTTGTTTATGTTTTTTATTTCATTTGGTATGTGACTGACATTTCCGTTTCTATTTTTATTTTAACAAAAGTGACTGTTGTACAGAGGGGATTTTTTTTAATTTTTTCCATATTGGCTTTGCCTACAAGACTTTATATTCTTTGACAATAAAGCATATTTTGAATTTGAATTTGTTTTTGGGGCTCGTGCAGCGGTAACTTGTTTCGATCAATTTTCGTCCTGCAGAAACGTGCAATAAGATATCTATACAGCCTAAAGCCACGTGATTCATGTAGATCTATTTTTAAGTCAAAAAAATTCTGACTTTAGCGGGTCTGTTTATTTTGGAATCCGTATGTCTGATGCACAGAAAGCATTTAGAAAGAATTCATACTTTGTCTTTGATGAGCACCCGCAGTTCTTTCTCTATTAGTCTACCTATACCTTCGACAGCCCTAACTAAAAACTCTGTTTTTTATAATTCAAAAAAAATGTTTGATAACCTCCCAGTCAGCATTCGAAGAATTAGAAGTTACAGATTATTATTATTAAATATTATTAATTATAATATATTTTAGGATGTGTAAATATGTAATATTGCTGCAGATTTTTATTTTTATTTTTAATCGAACTTCTTTTAGATGGGGTGTATAGTCTTGTGTATTGTGTGCTGTTTTGTTTTCAAGATTTTTTATATTCTTATACCAAACATAATCAAAGAGATCCATAGTAAGAAAAAATTCAAAAAACTTTATAACAAGTATATATATATATATATATATATATATATATATATATGAAAACTTAGTTATTTGCTGTTTTGTTTAACTAGTTAAAACCTATACACATGTATTGTAAGTGTGTGTATGTTATTATGTAACCTTGTCATTTAATTTTCTGATGCAAAAATGTTTTAGATAATAATCATTGTTATTTGATTAGACACTATCATTTGACACACATAGGTGTATCTAGCACTTTGGTGTCATCAAAGGTTTTGAGTAATAACTGTCCTAATTTTTTTTTTTTCAATTGTAATTTATTGTAAATAAGTATATATAAAAAAATATATAAATATAAATATATATATATATATATATATATATATATATATATATATATATATATATATATATATATATATATATATATATATATATATATATATATATATATATATATATATATATATATATATATATATATATATATATATATATATATATATATATATATATATATATATGTATATATATGTATATATATGTATATATAAATATGAGCCCAGTCGCATATGTATTGGACCAAATTGTACATAACATAAATTCAACAAATACACCTATGTTTATTTGATAGTATGTGGTATTAACAATATTCATTATCTATATCATAATCAATAAGAATTATGATAAAAAAATATTTTTGTTAGGCTTGTCGCATATTAATTGGACCATCAAAATTTGAATAATTTGCCACTGTTACCACTGAGCACAGTCACCTTTTTGTTTTATAACTGCATCAAGTCTTGCTTGCATGGTGTCTACTAATGTTTTATAATATTTTGGTTGGAAGTTATCCCAGATTTCCTGAATTTTGTCTTTTAATTCGGGAATGGTGGGGAAGGGACGGGCCATTTTAAAACAGGAATATTCATTTCTTGCAGCCAGAATGTTATGGTTTTGGAGGTATGGCATGCTGCGCTGTCTTGCTGGAATATGAATCCTCGCTCTAGCAACTGAATCTCATCAATAGAAGGAATTAGTTCTTCTTGTAAAATTGACTTATACTTTACAGCATTGACGGTACCATTAATAAAAAGAAGACGACCAACTCCTTGTGAAGAATCTCCATACTATGATGGAGGCTGGATATTTAACTTTTCTCTTGAGGCAGTCTCTATGATATTCCTCCTCTTGCGTTCGGATAATTCGAATTCGTGAATCACAACACATACTTCAAATTTACACTCGTCGCTCCATACGACGGAATCCACACTAGCTTTTATGCTCCTTTTGCCCACAAAAGTCGATTTCGTTTTTGGTTTTGCGACAAAAGCGGTTTTTCCTTGGTCTAAAATGAAAACATTTAAATTTGTTTTTTTTGTATTTTGCTATAAATTTACTTTGTAGAAGCGATATCCCATTTTCTTCATACTTCTCAACCAGATGTCTTTTGAAATATGTTTACCAATTGCATCTACCCATTTTACAGCTAACTTCCGTGATGAAACTCGACGATCTTGTTTAATTAGTGTACGGAGAGTCCGCTTATCTCTCTCTGTAATTTTTGAAGAACGGCCAGACTTCGCTTTTAACCGAACATTTCCGCTTTTTTTGAAATGGGAAATAACATTTCTTATTCTCCCTTGAGAAATGTTTAGATTTTTTGCAATGCAATATTATGTCCAGAGAGACCATTTTTGTGGGCACTAATAATGGAATTTCCCATATCATAAAGGGTGCTTTTCCGCGAACCATTTTGGCAACTAAACAGTTTCAAAGACTCAAATGCCATCTTTGTTTTCAATTATTTTTAAAACCCACTCGAATAGATATTTACATTAATAAATTTTATATCAGATGTCACTAAGTAATCACGCGGTTTTATCTGAGTGCATGCGTTTATGGCCCAATTAATATGCTCCAAGCCTAACAAAAATATATTTTTCTCATCATTGTTAATTAATTGTTAATACAACATACTATCAAATAAACGTGGTTGTATTTGTCGAAGTTATGTTACATGTAGTAAATACTAGGTGACAAAAATAAAATTATTTTAAATATGCCCTTGGTCCAATACATATGCGACTGGGCTATATATATATATATATATATATATATATATATATATATATATATATATATATATATATATATAGATATATTTATATATTTGATATAAAAATTATGTCAAATCTAATAAAAAAATGTTTAAATTAAAATTCACTGGCTAAAATCCAGGAGAAAGTGGCAAAAGCTCTGAGAATCGGTATAAGGAATGTACAGAAACTTGTGCATGAAAAAAAAAACATAATTTACTTCCAAAGAAGATCAAGAAATGTACACGAAAAAATCCAAAGGCAAAAGACTTAAGTTACAATGCAAAAATGGATATTCATAATGCAATTTATGATTTATACACGTCAAAGAATAATATAATCCTTCAGAAACTTTTTAATATTATAGACCTCATCTTCTGAGTCGTCCTCAAATGGCGCAATGATCATTGGTGCTATTTCGACATCTAGAACTCGTTCTCGATTCCACAAAGTCTCATATTAATTTCTCCATATGTTCCACAGATTTCTTCCAGTACTCCGGCGTAATATAATTTAATGAATCTTGCCAAACAATTTGCACTTCATCTGATCTAAGACCATCGTTCATGTGTTTTTCGTAATATGATTTTGCCCCAGCCCATAATAATTCTATTGCATTAAACTGGCAATGGTATGGCAGCAGTCGTAAAACCTCATGTCCATTTTCCTATAATATTTCATCTACGGCATATATTGTTGGTTTTTTAATAGATTTTGCCATTAAAAGAAGTTCTAGTTTCAGCATATCGGGTAAAGGATTTTGTTTTTGTTTTATTAGCCAGTCATAAATATCACTTCTTCCAGGATGAAGTAGGTTGTTTATTTAAGATTCTTGAATGATAAGACGCATTGTCCAGAATGATTAAAGATGGAGCATTTAAATTTGGAATCAGTTGTTCTTTTAACCACTTTTCAAACAGTTCACAGTTCATATTATCATGGTAGTCCATACTTTGGATGTTGAAGAAAACAGTAAACTTGCACCTGAGAGAAATCCTGTTCAAGAACCTGCCGCAAAATAATGAACCGTTTTCCCGTCCCACATCCCTTTTTTCTCTTGACATTTTTTATAGACTCGTCCTGCCAAGATTTCGAACCACTTCCATTAGAAAATATCCAAGTCTCGTCTAAAAATACCACTTTTCTAAATTCTGAACTAACAATTTCCGTGTATTTCTTTAAAAACTGGATACGCTGACTTGCTATATGTGGCAACTCGCATAAAAATCTTCGATTACAGTCCTTTTTATATCGAAAACCCAACATTTTTATTAATTTTGACAACGATTTTAGTCCAATTTCCAATATGCCTCGATTTTTTAAAGCTTCTTTTAACACTTGAAGGGTTATATTAGTTTTTGATGTGTATAAATCGTAAATTGCATTACGAACATCCATTTTTACATTGTCATTTAAGTCTTCTGTCTTTGGCTTTTTTCGTGTACATTTCTTAATCTTCTTCGGTAGCAAATTATGCTTTTTTTCATGCACAGTCCTTATACCAATTCCCAGAGCTTTTGCTACTGTCTCCTGGATATTGGCCGGTGAATTTTCATTTTCGTAATATTTGATTAGATTTAATACCATTTTTTCGCTTGTGGATGCAAAAAACCCGAAAATTGTTTTCTACTACTCATTTCGTCACTGACTTGTCAATCTGACTTTGAAGTGACATCGCTCAAAGATTTTTGCAACTGCTGGTATTTATATGTTTATCCTCTTTTTTCATTTGAAAATATCATAGGTCTATCTAATTCATCTTTCGGATTTTATGCGGAGGATATGATTAAACGTAATAAAAGAAAAACGTTGTCGTTGATAAATTGTATGACCCGCACAATAACACTACTTTTGACTATATTTGTATAATTAATATTAAAAATGACTTCACGATATTGCCGAAAAAAAAGTCATTATAGGTTCTTTTCCCTAATGTTACAATAAATAATATTTAAGTGTATTGCATTTTTTCACCTATATTATTTTCTTAAATAGTAAATTGTCTTATTTTCTATACTTATTTACCAATAGGGAGTTCCAACCATACCTAATATCTATATTTGTATTTATTTTACATCTAAAGAGCCGAAATTAAAAGATAAAACCTAAAGCATTAAGACCGGTAAGTCGCGCCGCATCTAGAACGTAACAAACAGCACATATTGCAAGGCAATTCGACTCTTTCGGCGGTCGGTGACCGAAGCTGCTTCAGTGACTCACTTAACTGAGCTGATTCTTTGAGCCAGCTCACTCCTGAGTTACACATCTCTACTTTACACATCTTTAGTAAGGCCACATCTAGAAAATTGTTCTGTAATTTGGAATCCTTTTTATCTTTCTTATATTGATAGACTAACTAGTGTACAGTGGAAAATTCTTAGATATATAGCTTTTAAAAAACTTATTCTGGTAGAGTCCCTTAATTATAATCAACTTGAAAAAGACTTAAATTTACAAAGCATTCAAAAACGTCGCGAAAACTTTGACATTATATTTTGTAATAAAATCCTTCATAACCACATTAACTGCCCTGAAATACTTGATGTATTTCAATTTCATGTGCCATCACTAGCAGTTAGAGAAATCGAAACTTTTCACTTAAAATTTTATAGAACTTCATATGGCCAAAATTCTCCTATTACTCAGATGATGAAACGCGAATAATTTTGAAATGATTTTATCTAGGTATTTACTATTTTTAGACTAAGTATAGATACATTTTATATTTGCAAAAAACCTATATTTAGTGTTATATTTATATTAGTACTTGTATTTGTATTTGTATACTTATTGCATTGTACGATTGGGGCAATGTCGCATTTGTAATAAATTTGAAGACATTTTTTAACCTTAAACAAGCAATTAAACAAATTTGGCCTAAAGGAAATGAAATATTTTATTTGCAATAGAAAAAAGAATAATTTAACGTATTTCGTCATTTATCAAAAATTCTGAAATATTATTAAAAAGTGTTCACCCAATGACTTCTACAATTTTTTTATGTCAAACAAAACATTAACCCCACTTTTAAGAAATCCCAATTTCCAAAAAGCACAACTATATATTTGAAAAACTTTCGCAAATACATACTTCACTTATATAGCTGATTATCGGTTCTAATTGAAATGAATATAATAGGTATAATATTAAATTGATGTTTTAGGTATATCGAAATATGAGCGGAAGGACACTCCATAAATAGATGTACAAATTCAGAAAAAGTATTTACATAAATACAAATAAATACATTTAAATATGGTCAATAAGATTTAAATCCTTTTAAATAACAATAAATACATTTAAATAAAAGTAAACAGTTTTAATTACTTTTAAATAGAGGCAAATAAAGCTTAAATAGTTTTAAATAGAAATTTTCTGCCAAACTGCTTGTTGATAGTTTGGCATAACTGGCACTGCCGCGCCCGGCCACGTGAATTCATAGGATATTATTGTGGAACACAAAATGGTCGCCTAATAAAATGTTTAAAAATATAAGTACCAAAAAAACTTCTTATCCCATTGATGTGAAGTATTGCACAAAAATCAAGTGTAAATCACAGATAAACTGATTAGATAGAAATAATAAACGGCAATTTATTTTTTATACACTATATAAATAAAGTTGTGAAAAATTAATAATAATAATATAAAAATAAATTGATAAATTAAAAACAAATAAAAAATCATACAGAATTCCACTCCATATTTGATGAATAGCTAAATATACGCATATATAAACTGTGTTAACTGTATAGAGTGGAATTCTGTACAAGAGAAGTTCCGGGTAAAAGGGAATTTATCAATTTTTAATATCTGTGTTAAAAGGGTAATTTTTTTTTCCAGAAGTTATGTAAGTTTTAGTTAAAATATATTCATCATCTTATAAATAAAAAATTCTATTGCATATTTACCTTCAAATTTACCAATCTATAATTTTAAAAATCAAGAACTGGAAATTTGGTAATTTTTGGGTAGATAATCTAATTATAGTTTAAGTAATCCAGTTATAGTGTACTCTCTGTCCGCTTTTTACAATTAAATTTCAGTCATTTCTAATGCCGCGTGCCTCCAAATTGTGAGAAGCGGCATATTTTCAGTCCTTTAAATACCCACTTAGGTACTACATTTGAAAATTACGATTTAGGGTTTATTTTAAACCTTCAAATATTTTGAAAATATTGTTATAATAATTTTTGACTTTGTTTAATCTATGTGAAATTTGAGTTGTTTAAAATTGTTATTTGAATTTAAAAAAAATACATAATAAATTAAAACATTTTCGTAAAATGGAACATTAATCGGTAAGTATATATAAGGCCGAAGCGAGTACACGGTGATCCAGATAAATCATTAAATGGAAATATCTTGGTTATTTTTGAAAATAGAAAAAATGTTCTAAAGAAAAGATGTTTGATTTTGATCTGCTTTTTCAAGTGCTTATATTTAAATAAATACAGAGTGTCTCAAAAAAGCAAGACCAGTACCAACTTTGTTTTTTTAAATATAATAAGTATACTACTTTTTTTAATATTTTTGAATTTTATATTAAATTTTGCATATTTTTTGTTATATTTACAAAAAATATACCATGTAATAAAAATTAACGATTTTCAAAAAAGAATGTTTAGAATTACGAAATACTACGATTTTTTGGGTATAATTGTTTACCTATTTAGATACCTGCTGCTACCTGGAGATAAAGGTTTCGTTTTCGAATGTTATGACATTGATGTTTGAAGTCTGATTTACTGCTTTCTGCTGTCAAAGAATATAATCTGTACCAACTATAATTCATACGAAGAAACAGCATCTAACATAAGTAGCCATGCCGAGACAATTGCTTTTCAAGGACGATCCTCAATACAAGTTTACAAGTTTGGTGTGGTATTTTCGGGCATAAGGTGTTAGGTCTGGTTTTTATCCTTAGCAACTTAAACGGGTTATGAAATCTGGAACTTTTGGAAAATTAAATTGAGCACTTTATCGATGAACTACCACTTCATCAAACTCAAAATAATTATCAATTGTGAATTGGGAGATGTGGAATCAGCTGGCCCGCGAACAGCCTAGATCAAACGCCCATAGATATCTTCCTTTGGGGCTATTTGAAAGATAGAGTTTATAGATCAAGAAATAATACTGAAGAAACAGTGTTAAAGAAATAAAAATTTAAATGAAAATGAGCACAAAGTAATTATGAATACATTGGAATTCTTACGATAATTGTGATGAGGTTAATAAATGATCATTTAGACTAGACATTATGGGTTTTATCGAGGGTTTTATTTATTTTCTTCGTTTTGGTTGATTATAAGTTTTAATTAGTAACATGTTATTTCCATTTAGTAAACAGAATTTAAAAACAATATAAAATATTTCTCATTTTGTAAATATTTTGTAGAATATTAGTACAAAATAAAAATGAGTCAAGCAGTAAATCAGACTTCAATCATCCATTTCATGACAGGATTTGAAAAATAAATCTCTAGGTAGCACAGGTATCTAAATAAAAAATCAATTATACCTGAAAAATCGTTCATTTTTGGTACATAGTATGTAAAAATATGCAGAATTTAATCATTTAAACATTCAAAAACATTAAAAAAATGTACATATATTTTAAAAAAACAAAATTGGTACCTGCCTTGCTTTTTTGAGACACCCTGTATATATTAAAATATAAGCAAATAAAAAAACAGATCGAATCAAACAACTTTTGTTTGGAACATTTTTTTCTTCTTTTCAAAAATAACCTAAATATTTCCATTTAAAGAGTTATCTGGATCACCCTTTACATAGACAAGGATAATATTCTTAGATTATGATTTGAAGTGTTGTCATAAAAATATACCGTTATACATATTTTTACTATCCTTTTATTAGCTCCAGTTCTGTTTGTTTGTATATATGTATGTATGTATGTCTGTTCGATTCACTTGTAAAGGATTTTTCATCTACTTTTACATAATCAACTTTTTTTGGCATGCATACAGAGTTGTGTGCCAATATGACTCTTTTGTATTTAAAAACACCAAGATAGCGGCTCCAATATAGGAGTATTTCTATTTGTGGTCTGATTGTACTGAAACTCGGTATTTAAGGAATTTTGAAGAGTATACACATTATAAATTTATAATAAACATTAAGAAATTCAAAATGGCACAAACATGGTGGACAAATTTTGTTACTTGCATAGAGTTGATTGAAAATCGACATCTGAGGGTATTTAAAACAGCAAGTTATAGTTATTAATCAAAATTAAAAACAAATTTTGACATGTTGTTACCTTAGAGTTACACTGTTGTAAGTCACATTTTCGCCAAATCCAACTTTTTACTTTTATAATTTTCATTGAGTTTCAAAATCCTATGACCAATAGTACGAACTAGGCAACTATAAAAACATAGTTGTATGGAAGTTACCATTCCCCGAGATCAGACCATGATATTTTTTGTACCTCTCTTGAAAAATTTGTATATAATTTAAGTCAACATAAAGAACCTGTGTTTGTCTGTGGCGATTTTAATTATGATTTTAATTCTGTAAGTAGGGAAGCGACAAATATTTTAAATGTGTTCAGTTCCTATGGACTTGCATAATCATTCTTTCGCCCTTCTAGAATTCAGAGAAACTCCTGCACCTTAGTCGACAATGTTTTCACAAATGCACCTATACTTAATACAAAGACTGCCAATCTAGGTTTTTCTGATCACAGAAATTAGTTGTTGTACTTTGAGACCAGTGAATGTGGAGGTGACCTTACACCTCCAATAAATCCCAAAAAAAGGTCCTTTTGTGATGAGAACATACATTACTTCAACTACCTACTTTCTAAAGAAGACTGGACATATGAAATGCAGAATCTTGACGACTATGAGAAATTTTCTTACTTTTTTTCATCTTTTTATATGTTATTCGATATGTTATTTCCATACAGAGTCATAAAAAAAAAACTAGCATAGTAAAAAATTGTAGGTGGATATCTCAAACCCTGATTAATGAAAGAACCTATTTAAGAAACCTATATAGACATATCAAATCCACGAACAATCCTGACCTTCTGAAGTTATCAGAAGGAATAAAATAAAAAAATCATAAGAAAAATATTGCACTTGCTAAAAAAGACTTTAATTCTAAAAAACTCCCATACAAACTATAGCCCAAACAAGAGGTGTGTTCCTGAAAGACTTATTTTCAATGGTGTGGAAGTGACTGAGAGGGTTGAAATGGCCAGTACCTTTAACACTTTTTTCATTGAGTCTGTAAGTCAACTGGTTGACAATGCCAAAGTAGACAAAAATATTAGCTTACCTTCGGAATCGGTTGATCAAACAATTTTTTTGACACTCCTGAACGAAATCGAGGTTGGTGAAATTTTGAAGTCGGTATCTGGTAAAAGGTTTTGTGGTTCTGACGAAATTCCATGTAATCTACTAAATAAGTGTGCAAAACCAATTCTAGCCCCTCTTACCTACCTGTTGAATTTTTCTTTTGAACTGGGTTACTTTCCAGAAATCCTGAAAAAGGCAGTTGTACCAATACACAAAAAGGGAGAATTATCATCGGTCATCAACTACAGACCTGTTGCCCTCCTGTCGGTTTTCTTAACGGTTTTTGAAAAGGCCTTTCGACAAAGGCTCTTGTACTTTTTGGATCCCTTTAAAATTCTCACCAATAGACAGACACACAACTCTCAACTGTGGACGCAATCCTATCTGTGTACTTGAAAATACTTAATAACTTCAGTAAATTAAAATCAGTAGGAATATTTTATAACTTTACAAAGGCGTTAGACACTATTAACCATCAAATACTTTTAAACAAACTCGAATATTATGGAATTAGAGGACCAGCATACAACTGGATAGAAACCTATTTGACAGGTAGAACCCAGGCTGTAAAACTAACCTGTGAGAATGATGTGATGTCAGATTGGGTAAATGTCATAACTGGTGTACCACAGGGCAGCGTCTTGGGACCTGTCTTGTTTTTATTATTTATTAATGACCTGCCATTATTTGTGAATGACAGTTATATAACTCTCTTCATAGATGATACCTCTATTATAGGAGCGAACAATTATGAGGACCTCAGGGCTGGCAATTGTGTGAATGAAATTTCTGTGTGGTGTGAGAGGAACGGTCTCTGCCTTAATGGTACAAAGACAAAATTTATGATTTTCACTCCCATTAGAGTAATCCAAGACAGATCCCTACTTATAAGACATAAAACCACTGAACCATTGACCAGCACCTTTCATGGAATGTCTAAATTGAGAGTGTCTGCAGCAAACTGTCATCGAAGAACTTTGCCATCTTACAGTTGAGAGATTTTGTGGATGCGGGAACTAACAGGATTTTCGAGCATGCTGCAATACAGTCTATTCAGTTACGCAATATTGGTGTGGGGCGGCTCTGATCACATCACCAGAGTGCTGTTAAGTCAAAAAAGGATCGTTAGATGCATGTTTAGACTACCTTTTGGTGTTTCTTGTTGTGAGACTTTCAGCTCTCAAAAGATACTAATGGTTATAAATCTTTATATATTGCAATGTGTGACCTGATTTATATATATTGCAACGGAGTGACCTGAATTTTTACGTGAGGAGAGGCTCTGAGAAGCTTTATGTACCCAGTGGTCCCTTGAGGCAGGTGCAGGAGTGACCTAAAATACACTCTATTGAGATATTTTTTTTTTTTTTTGACAACAATTTATTTCAGACCTTAAAACAGTTACAAGAACTGGCACCAAGGCCTTTACAATCACAATTTCTTTGAGATCTTAAAAAATTAACAATATCAACTTAATTATATGTATTTAACAAAAATAAATACATTTTCTAAATTTACATAATAAATGTATATTATATTTTATGTATTCAATGATTATTAATATATAATTTTAATCTTGGTTTATACTAGTCTCTCATTTTCAGGTATTTTTTGAGGTTTTTAAATATTTTTCCTTCCTCCCCTTCCAGCAAATTCTTTGGTATAGAATTATATGACTGTATACTTCTATTAATGGGTGTGTCTTGGGTTTTTTTTGTTCTGGCAGCATTGTTTCTGAGATTTTCTTTTATTCTTGTATTGTAGTTGTGAAATTCATTGTTTTGTTTAAGTTCTAAGTTTATCTTTATGGTTTTATGCTGAATTTTGTAGATAAGTTTAGCTTGCTCAAGAATTTTTAATTTTTGTATGTTTAATAAATTAAATCTTTTGTAAATACCTTTTGTAGGTGTATATTTATTAATGGAAAAAATAGACTTTATTGCTTTATTTTGAAGTCTCTGTAGCTTTTCAAATAAATTTACATTTGTGTTTCCCCAGCATGGTAGCAGGTATCGTAAGTGTGGTTCGACAAAGCTATTATATAACAAATATCGGGTTTTTGTATTTAGTTGGTGTGAACATCTTTTTATTGCACCTATAAAAGGAACTATTTTATTTATGACACTGTCTATATGCGATTCCCAAGTTAATTTGCTTGTTATTATTAACCCCAGATACTTATATTCTTCAACTCTTATGAGGGTAACATTATTTAATTTAATTTCTGGATTTATAATCTTTTTTCCTTTTTGATTGTAAATCATATAAACTGTCTTTGCAATATTTATACTCAGTTTGTTATAGCAAAGCCATTTGAAGTAATTCATAAGGTCATTATTAATATTTCTTTCAAGTTCCTCCTCATTTGTGCCAGAGAATACCAAAACAGTGTCATCAGCAAAAAGTAGGTATTTTGATTTTAATTGTAAATACTTAAGACTGTGTACATATAGAAGATACTCTAGTGGCCCTAGCACTGAGCCTTGGGGCACACCAACATCCAGATTGTCTTCTTCACTATTTATTCCATTTACTACAGTGAAATGCTTTCTTCCTTCGGTATAGGTTTTTATTAGTTTGTGACAGACTCCCCTGATTCCCATCTTGTATAATTTTTCCATTAACAGTTTATGGTCCACTGTATCGAATGCTTTTTGGAGGTCAATATATACAGCTATAACATATCTATTTTTGTCTAATTCACCAGTGATACATTCTATCAATTCAACTGTTGCTCCCAGAGTATTGCTTTTTTTTTGAAACCCGTACTGGTTTTTGTCAAATTTAAAATGTGTTTCTATAAATTTAATAATTCTAACTTTAATGACTTTCTCGATAATTTTACTAAAAATGCTTAATAGAGAGACTGGGCGGTAATTGTTAAAGTCATCCAAGGTTCCTTTTTTATGAACTGGTACGATTTTAGCAGTTTTGAGCTCTTCAGGATACACCCCATATGTCAGTACTTCATTTGTTAGTTTTACTATTGTGGGTCCAATAATATCAAATATTGAATATATATCTTGCTTCGTGATGTTATCGCATCCTGGAGCACAGTCATTTTTTAAGTCAGTTACAATTTTTTGTATTTCATTTAGAGTTGTAGGGTTCAAAAAGATACTGTCAGTTTCTTCTTCTTCATGAAATGCTTCGCCATGCTTGTAATTATTTGTGATGCTATTTGCCAAATTTTTTCCAATGGTGGAGAAATGGTTATTTATCACTCTGGCAATATCTTCATCCTTGGTCCAATTTTTGCTATCTTTATCTGCAATTTTAGCTATGTTTCTCATTTTCGTCTTGGAGTTTCTTCGACACAATTCATTTAAAACTGCCCATGTTTTTTTAGCATCTCCTCCTGTTTTTTCAAACTTATTTTCTGCATATTGTTTTTGAAGCCTTTTTTTCAAATTGTTCAATTCATTTTTTGCTTTTTTGAAATCCCTCTCAGTAATATCGTTTTGTATTTTTTTCCATCTTTCATATAGTTTATTTTTTTCCTGTAGTTTCTTTAAAAAGTCATTTGTTATCCAATAGTTTCTATTTCTTACTGTTATTGTGTAATTCTTTGTACATGCATTTTTTGCACTGTATAAAAAATCGGCAAGTTCCTTAAAAGATTTTATTTGTGATGTTCCTATTTTTCTCTGAATTTCACTTTTCCACTTTTCTTTGTTAAAACATGTTCTATTTATTTTTTTTTTTCAGCCTTGACTATTTTTTTCTTAGTTCTAATATACATTATTTTATGATATGATATGTCATGGTCCTCCAAATTTATTATACATTGCAAATTCTTATTTGTCACTACATGGTCGAGAATTGATGATGTTGTTTTTGTGGTTCTGGTTGCATATTGACTTGTAGTTTTATTTTGGAATTTAAAACCGTTTAATTCAACTATATTTTTATAATTTTTAACAGCTTCTGATTCTTTCATGAGGTCAAAGTTGATATCACCAACAAACATAAATTGTTTTTTTTGTTTTTCAAGTATTTTGTCAAGTTCCGATATAAATATTTTGCAATTGTTCTTCGGTGCTCTGTATATAGAAAGAATTGTTAGATTATGTTCAGGCAGATATATTGAAACTGTATTGCAGTCCTCCATGTTGATTTTTTGTGTGTTTTTATACTCAAAATTCAAATTATTTCTTACATAAATGCTTGTACCACCCCCTCTTGTTTTTCTACAGTCATGCACCGCTGTGTATGACGGCAATATAAATAGATCCAATTCATTTGGGTACAACCAAGTTTCTGTTAATATTATTAAGTGTATGGTTTCTTTATTTGTATTAATTATGTCATATAAATCATCAATCTTGTTCCTTAAACTTCTTACATTAATATACAAAATAGTTAGATCTTCTATAACAGCCATTTTTAAAAGAAAATAGTTTTTTTACACACAAACATATTAATTAATATCTATTTAAGTCTCATACCAAACACGCTTGTACAAAATCGTTTTCAGTCTTTATTTGTATTGCCCTATCATTGTCGTGTTTCTTTAAATAAATTTTACCATTTTTAACATAAGCAGCCTTCACCATGTTTTGCTTCTTCAGTTCCCTTGCTTTTTTAAAGAGAAGCTGGTTTATGCTGGTCAGATCCTCATTGAAAAAGATGTTCTTGATTCCGCCCTGTAGTCCACACTCATTTAATTTAATTCCACGAAGTTCTTTGACTTTTGCTAAAATTTTATGCTTTGTTTCCATAACTCGTAGCTTCAGTATCAGAGGAGCATTTACCTTAGTTGACATTCTGTAAACTTCCTGTATGTCTTCATCACTTGCTTCTAGTTTTAATGCCTTTAACACCATTTTAATACATTCCTTGGGTTCTACTTGTTGTTTGGGTATTCCAGCAATTACAATGTTCTTTTCCTTTTCCCTTTGTTCAATAATGTTTATTTTGTTTTCAATTCTCTCTAATTTTTGTTTCAGTGCACTATTTTCATCTCGTAGCTGTTTCATTTCCTTCAGCGTTTTTTGCAACTCCTTTTTTTGTTCATCAAAACAATCCGATATAAATTTCATTGATTTTTTAATTTCACTCAGCTCACCTTCCAGAGTTTTCTTGAAGGAGTTTAGATGTTCCTTGAACATTTTCTCAAGGAGGTTTTTCATCTGTTTTTCATCCATTTCGTCGCAAATTTCGTCTGTAACCTCACTTTTTGTCCGCCGCCGGCAACATGTGACAATATTATCCTTGTTTGCTGCTCCTGCCTGTATCCCACAGCTGGGGTAGAAGCTGGTACCACAAACTCCACAATCAAGTGAGGAAATCACTTTTTTTTTTGCAGAATTTACAATTTTTTTTGTGAATTTTTTGGAAGTGCTAAAATTTGTTTGTTTACTGTTGACATAACCTCAACTGACTTTCAACCATCTACCCCCCCAACTGACAGGAACCCGTAGCTATTGTTCATTCAAACAAAAACTTAAGTTCATACTGGCTAAGCACCCATTTTATAATATAACTGAATTTTTTAATTTTAATTTTAATTCTGTTTAAATGTTTAAGGGTAAATATGAATTACAATTGTATATTTTTAAAGATTTTTTTTAAGGTTTTAAACTCAATAAAATATTTTATGACAACTTAGATATAAATAAGAAACTATTTTGACATTCATTGACTATATGTGTTCCAACATGCAAGACAATGCTGTTTCTTGTTCTGTGTTAAATTCTGGTCTTTCAGAGCATGAAGCTGTACACTGTAAATTTAAGATTGCCATTAAAACTAAATCCAGTAATAGGAAACAGCTAAAACGACTTTTTACTAAGCAAAATTATGATAGGTTTTCTCAGTTATGTTTAACTGTGCAATGGAATAAAATTTTAAATTCAGAAAATCGTCTTCAACAGTTGCACCGACTTCTTTGTGACGTGTTTAATGAAACTTTTCCCCTTAGAATGGTAAAAAATCGTAAAAAGAACGGTTGGTTTACCAAAGGCCTAAAGGTGTCTGTCCAAAATATGTGATCTTTGCGTACTTTAAGAAAATTTTTATTTGATAATAATGTATTCATGAATTATTACCGGAAATACCGTTCTATATACAAATCAACAATTAACTTGGCAAAAAGGATATATTTTTCACAAAAAATTGTAAAATCCCACAATAGACCAAAAGGAATGTTGGCAAATTGTTAATGACTTAACTGGTAGAACTAATACTACTTTGGATTACAATATTAATGCAGACCGACTCAACTTCTTTTATTGCACTATAGCTGAAAAATTGGCCACAAATATCTCTAAAAAATTTGATCCACTTGAATATCTTAAAAGTACTGTAATAAATGACACCTTCTATATCCTACCAACTAATCCAGAAGAACTGATTGAAGTTTTTAAAGATATTAATAATATCAAAGCCTCGGGTTGGGATAATATTTCTGTTAGGGTGTTACTGAGGCTTCCTTATCACACTTTGATCGCCTTAGCTGAAACTATTAATTGGTCATTTACATGTGGAGGATTTCCATCTGATCTGAAATTTGCTACTGTGATTCCAATTTTTAAGGGTGGTGAAACTGATGTTCCCTCCAATTTTAGGCCAATTTCCCTTCTCCCCACCTTATCTAAAGTTATAGAGAAACTTATGAAAAAGAGGATGCTACTCTTTCTCAAAAAACACAGTATTCTTAACACACAACAATTTGGATTTCAATCATCATTGTCCACAGATGACGCCATATTCTCTCTTCTTGAAACTGTATATGAACATCTAAATGACGGAGAGGTTGCTGCTGCGGTGTTCTGTGATCTATTTAAGGCATTTGACTGTGTGGATCATAGAATACTTCTCAGCAAGCTTGAAGTTTATGGATTTAGAGGGAAAGCTTATGCCTGGTTTAGTTCCTACTTGTCTGATCGGTCTCAAATTGTAAGTTTTAAAAATGACCAGTCAGGCAAATTAAATATAGCTGCAGGTGTTCCACATGGGTCTGTGTTGGACCATTGCTTTTTTTGCTATATGTTAATGATTTGCCAAGCATTAACATACAAGGTTTGTTTACCATGTTTGCCGATGACACAACTGTTTTATGGCACCACCATGATCCCAAACAGTTGGAGCATGTTGTTAAGAGGGACTTGGATATTTATTTTATTTATTGTCATAAGCACTTACAGAGTTTAAATTCCAAATTGTACATACAAAAAAAAAAGTCATCTAATCCTATCTGTTACAGGATAAAACTTAGTATCTAACCATTTAAACGCATCTTAATCAAATTCTTAACCGTATTTAAATTACATGCAAAAAAGTCAATATTTTCAAAGTTATGATTGTAGTTCTTCATAAGCCTATCTGAGAAACGCTGCGTAACATAATTTGTGCGATGGAATGTAAGCTGGAAAAGATCTCTGCATCATGTATTTCTTCGAGGTATGCGAAACTTGACTGTTGTCAACAACTGATTGCATTCTATTCTTCCAGTTACAAGTTTGTGTAAGAAAATTGCTAAAGCGTTTTGCCTTCGAAATTCCAAACTCTCGATACCGGCTAGTTGAAGACGCGTCTGGTACGATAATTCCTTGTATGGAAAACTTAATTTATACAACATAAACTTAACAAACCTATTTTGAACAGCCTCAAGACGTTGAGTATCACAATCGTAAAAAGGACACCATAAAACAGAATTATATTCTAATATACTAAGCACAAGACAAAAATATAAACATTTGATTGCTTTAACATCACATACATGAGAGCAGGTCCGGCGTAAAAAACCTAGCATTCTTGAGGCTTTCAGAACTATAATATCAACATGCTTGCTAAAACTTAGATTTTCACTAAAGACAACACCCAAATCATTAAAACTATTTACAGAATCTAAAACAGTGTCTCCAATAGAGTATGGGTATGTTATAGGAGTCCTACTTTTCGAAAATCTCATTACTTTACATTTAGAGATGTTGACATTCAGGTTATTTAAATTACACCAGTTTTCAAAAATTTCTAGGTCCTCCTGAACACTCAAGTAGTCTTCAATGGAATTGACAGCACAAAACAGCTTGAGGTCATCTGCATATAAAAGGCATTTGCATTTACGGAACACAGATGTAACGCTATTAATAAAGAGGAGGAAGAGAATGGGCCCCAAGTGTGACCCTTGCGGTACACCTGACGTTACGATTATGTCTCGTGACACTACACCTCCAATCTTGACGGTTTGCTTTCGGTTGGTTAGATATGAACTGATCCAGTGAATGTATGGTCCACTCAGTCCCATTGCAGATAATTTTCTAATAAGAAGGTGATGATTAACTGTATCAAATGCCTTAGAGATATCTGTATACACTACGTCCACCTGACTGCCACTCTCCACGCCTTCTACTACACAGTTCTGAAATACTCCAAGGTTGGTTGAAGTTGATCTCCCTTTAAAAAATCCATGTTGATCTCCTGATATATAATGCTTGAATGATTCGAAAA
This sequence comes from Kuschelorhynchus macadamiae, assembly GCA_030620095.1. NCBI lineage: Eukaryota > Metazoa > Arthropoda > Insecta > Coleoptera > Curculionidae > Kuschelorhynchus > Kuschelorhynchus macadamiae. Next base: position 72,921 of record JAUTXW010001632.1, read on the forward strand.
GGTTATCAGTGATTATGGATTCGAACACCTTGGACATAATTGGCAGACCCGACTTGAATATTGGCATAAGCCATGAGTGTTTCCACATGCTTGGAAAGGATCCTTGCTCAAATTGCAATTGGAAAATGAGACTTAACGGGCCAGCGAGGGAGTGACTACATTGTTTAAGAAAGAAGGAAGGTATCCCATCGGATCCCATACTTTTTCCCGTGTCCAAGTTTCTTAGCTTTTGAACCACTTCTCTTCATATGTGAAGCTATGTCGAGATAGGCTGATGCATTCGCTTTCCATTAACTGGGTATTTCCAACTTCTGGATATATTTTATAACAATTTTCAAAATGTGTAGCAAACGATTCAGCGATTTCCTGTGGCGTATCTGCCATAATATTGTCGTACTCCATACTCCTTGGAATGCAGCGCCTAATTACTTTTAAGGGAGTTCAGACCAAAAATGTTTTATATTGTTGGGAATCATTTGCTCGAGGTTTGAAACATACATTAAGTAACTATATTCAATTGAGTATTTTGATTCCTTTCTCAACCTGGAGTAACGGAGATAATCTTCTTGTTTTTTAGAACGTTTGTATTAAAGGTATGCTTTGTTTTTTTTAGTTAAAAGTTTTCTTGTTTCTCCTGTATACCATCGAGGATATTTTTTACTCCTTTTATGTATCTTTGGGACATGTTTCTCAATCCCTTGAAATAAAGTTTTGTAAAAACTCTGTACCACATGGTCAATGTCCTTACTTTCCTCTAACCAATGCCAATTAATATTTAAAAAATAGTTATTTAATCCATTGTAGTCAGCCCTATAAAAGTTATATCCAAGGTCGTCTTCAAATTCCAAAGAGGGGTTAGTTAATAATGAAAAAACAATTTTCACAGGTGAGTGATGTTGAACGATATTACTAAGAGGCATCTGTGCAAACTCAACTTTTAACTTCTGGAAGCTCCTCACAGAAAATGAGCTCTAAGTATTTCCCCAATTCATTTGGTATATGATTAATTTGTTGCAGTTCATTCAAAAACATTCCAGTAATTAATGTGTTTGTTGCTTCTGAGGAGAGGTCGGTAGGTATTAAAAAGTCATCCTCCTTCATCCAGTGGGTTTTAGATAAGTTAAAATCTCCAGTCACTAATAACTTCGCATATTTGTATCTTTTCCTAATGCCCTCCAACTTTTCAATAAACATTTGGTATGATGCAACCGGTGAGTTTGGAGGGAAATATACACATCCAAGAACCATTGTACTTCCATCGACCTTGACAAGGACCCATGCATCCTCAAAGTTTGGATCATTAGAGCCAGGAATACTGCTTGAGTCAAAAGTGGAGTTCACCACTATTAAAGTACCTCCTCCCCGAGTACAATTTAATGTTTCATACTGCCTATCGGATCTATAAACGTCATACGCTGAACTGAATATTTCTTCACTGTGAATGTCGCCGGTAAGCCATGTTTCCGTTATAGATATAAAGTCAAAATTTGACGCAAGAGTTGCCGTAAAAAGTTCTTTTATTTTAGTTCTTAGACCGCCAGCATTTTGGTAACACATAGAAAAAAGGGAGTTTTGTAGTGTCATGTCCTGTTTTTTAGTTTCCATCGGAGTGGAAAATTTCTTTCTATGGGTACGCAGTGTGGAAAGTAGTTTTTAATTAAAAATGTGATGAACTCATTTTTTGTTGCATAATCCATTATACCATTTGATGTTGTGCAAGTTATTGGGACAAATGTACCTTCTTTCTCAAGCATATGCTGTTTAACAAGTGTATTTAGGTCATGTATAAAGTCATTAAGAATCGGCCTCCGAATATAGTATCCGCAACCGACCACGATTAAATTGGTATTAGCTGTAACTGACAACAATTCATCTACATCTCTGATGGAGAGTGGTTGGTTCTTTACCGCATCATAGTTTGACATAAAAAAGACCACATAATCACTCTTATTAAATTTGCTGCATAATTGCTGACATTGGCTTCCTATCTCATGAAAAATTTGACAGTTAGTGTCAAAATAACCATTTGTTTTATTCTTGAACATGACTGCAGTACCCCTGGCACTGTCACCACCTATAATCAGAAGCTGGTTCTTTCTTTTTACAGGCAAAGTAACAGCAGCTGGAGTTGCATTTGAGGAACACATGGAACAATTTCCTCTAGATTGGTCGTTGTTATCATTCATGGACTGTATTTCTGATATTTTCTGTCTCATTTCTTAAAGATCCTTGGATTATACTTTGTTCTCCTTCTCTAGGGTACTGATTGTGGTTATCATGTTTTTGTTTAGGTCTTTCAGTTCTTGCAATTTTTCTTCCAATCATACCCTTGTATCATTGCAAGATTTCAATGCAGAGGTCAGTTCATTTTCTCTGATTCTTATTGCTTGAATATCTTTTTCTAATGCACTATTGCGTTGATTCAACTTTTCCATTTGTGACAAAAATACTTTCTCCACCTCCGAAACATCGTTCTCAAATACTTGGCAGCTCCTTTTTAATCTTTTTATATGCTTGTCTTTTTCATCCAATTCTTTTTGTAGGAGTTCTATGTTCTTGTGGAGCAGCTCCAGTTCTTGATCATCGTTCTGTGCTGATTGACTAGCACTGGAACACAAGATCTTAACGCAGCCCAACTTTACTACTTCCGTCGACCTTTCCATACAGCTGGTGTGAAATACAGCATGGCATTCAATGCAACAATAATTCAAAAACTCCTTGCCTCTACAGCATTTAAATTGACGTTGCATATTGGTTCTGAGTTGGAACTAAGCAGTTTTGTTCTGTCTTGTGCTAGGAATTCCCAAGTCAATTTATTGATGTTATTTTATATTAGGTTAGCCTAGTGGATGGAAGGAGATAGAGAAATGAAAATATATATTTACAATAATAATTAAAATGATAATAAGAGAGTACATATAAAACGTTTTAGACTCCTAGAACACATACCCCTCAAATACATATACAAAAAAAAAAAATCTTGGGGAACAAATTAAGGGAAGAAAAAAGTCTATTAGAATTGCTCAACTTAAACTTAAAATAATAATAATTTGGCAATGTACTATGTTAAAGCTGCTCCAACTTAGAAGACACTGCTCTCTTATTCAGTTCAGAAAGTCAGTGACCCCACATTGAAATCAGCAGAAAACAGCCAAATCAGAAACTACAAATTTCTATAACTTAAAAATGTAATAACGATTAACATTTTCCTATATTTAAAAAAATTTAAGAGTAAAAATGTGAAATTTTGTAGGTACCTACTTTTTTATTTCCAGATATACCAATCCTGCATTGCAACCAATTTCTAGTGATATCTTAGATTTGCATGGGTATGATTCTGACATGGATATATGTTCCAATAGATAATAATGGAGATTCCAGTGATAGCAATGAAGTGGATGGCCATGATCATATCAGCGCTGAATCCGAAATTAATAGTAATTTAAACATTGAAAACATCCCTAAATCCAAAACGCGCAAGAGAAAGAGAAATCCAGATGTATGGCAATGTAATGTAAGAAAAGTTACTTACGCGGCAGGCAAAGAATATTTATACATTAGGAAGAAGGTGGTACCAGCTAAAAGAATAAAAACTCTGAAGGACTGTCAAAGCAAGTGCTTGTATAAATGTCAACGAACTATTAGTGGAAAAAAGTGTGCTTTGATGACTATAGAGGAACACGATCCGACTCTAAAGGCAGGGACATGAGAACTCCAACTCGCATATCTGTGACAAGAATTCTTCCTCAAAATAAGGTATCGGCGATAAGAAGCATATTTAAGTGGATGCCCGAAGTGGACCAAACTTATTATAATGCTGTATTGCCAAAATAGTTTCTATTTAAATATGATTAGTACTTGAGTATTTATTCCTGTTTAGCTTTCGACCTTAAGTCATAGTGTTATTTTACTAGGAAATTGAGTTGCTTCTTTCTAGGAAATTGTATGTTACATTAGTTCTAATAAAATATTTTCAGTACTGTAACATAGTTGCATGTTTTTTTTTTCAAAATTAAAAATTTAAATGAAAAAATGGTCCTTAACACGAGTTTTACTAAAATATGATAAACTCTTAGGACAGAACATATAAAACTAGCTCTACAACAGTGTCCTTATTGTAGTTAAGGAACAATAACAGTACTATTTTTGTTTTTTGTTTTTCTCAAAACTATATTGATTACACATAGAACAGTGTAATTCTAGTGTAACGATGTGTAAACTACTATTGAGAAAAATGAATATTTGTAAGGGGAAGCATTTAAAGGAAAAATAGTGAGTAAAACATTTGATTCAATTCAATATCAGTATTACCATTAAGCAAATACATTGTTACTAGAGGGATGGGGGACAGATTCAGACAAGTTTCTTATATTGGTTAAACCCCAATTAAAATGAAAAGATTCCTCCAAAGAATCGATCTTTTTTAAAGCAAAAGCTTTTTGATAGGGGAATGTAGAGCAGACTCTTTAGATTTTTTAAATCCAGTTTCAGTAGTTACTGTGACAAATAAATAAAAATTACACTGAACTATTTTTTTTTAACAGTAAACAATATTGTTCAAGAAGAAATAATAAAAAAGGACAGATTCTTTGTATTGTGTGAAGTTCGAATAAAAAACATTTTTTAACAGGGGAATGTGCAGCTAATACTGTCTAATACTGTTATTAAAAAAATATGTAAGGTATTTTCTAACAATTGATTAAAACGGGGAAAATGTGACGTCAGAATAATTGGGCAATAATTTATATTGTCAGATTTATTGCCAGTTTTTTTATATATAGGACAGACAAAAGATAACTTCCAAATATTCAGACAACATCCTGATACGATATTGTAAAGAATCCATAAAGGCTTTGATAATGCAAAAGAACAGTTTTAATTAAAAAATAGGGTAACTTCATCAGGACCAGGACCTTTATTTAATGCTATTGATGAAAGACTTTCCAAAACTTCTCATATAATAATATATAGCTTATTTAAATTAACTGAACGATTTGAGAGATATTCATTAGGGTAGTTTTGATCTGAGTTCTCAAAGACTGATGAAAAATATGTGGCAAATAAGTTAGGGGCGCTTTGTTTATCTATAATATTGATGTCTTTATAACTTAGGCATGTTGAAATTCCTTGATTTTCTTTCTTCATTCAACCATATTTCCAAAAGCTAGTTGGATAATTATTTTATGTTAATTTCTATTTTGTTTATATAACATTCTTTGGCTTGCTTTTTATAAAGGTCCTGTAATAAACAGAAAGCTTGATAATCATTGTGATTATTCATTTTTTTGCATGTTTTAAGAGCTTTTTTTTCAAAAACATTAGTTTTCAATGCAGGATCAAACCATGGTGGAAACTTGTAATTATTTTTAACTATTATTCTAGGTACAGTTTCATCTATAATTTGATAAAATATAATATTTTGATTATTTAGGAACATATCCCAAATAGTATTCAATCATGAATAATTGACGCTTGCATAATCACAATGCTCAATCATGAATAATTGACGCTTGCATAATCACAATGCTTAAAATCATAAATTTGGGTTTCATATTGTATAATATCTAACTTACTATTAATATTGGTGGCAATTATTATGGCAGGATGATGCCTATCATATTTAATTAAACTATAAGAGGCACACTCTACAAAATCACAGTTATCATAGAAAACCAAGTCTAAGAACACACCTCTATAGTTAGGAACATTATTTATTTGGTACAGATTCAAAAATGGAAAAATTTCTGCAATGGATTCTGCTTCAGTTGAAACACCTCTCAGTAAATCATTGGACCATTTTAAGTGGCAGATTAGGTATAATCTCCAGCTATGCAAAAACCATGGTCATGGTACTGTTGTGCTGCTTTCTCTACAGATTCACAATGTCTTAAATATATTTCACTACTTGATGTTGGAGGAATATATATGTAACAAAGAAGCTTTTTTACTTCATTATTTATGTCTAATGGTACCCATATTTCTTTGGAGTACTCATACTCCAGGTATATTCGTCTAGATTTAAGTTTTTTGTTTACTCCTATAAGAACTCTGCCATTTCCTTGTTTACCAGTAGCTTTAGCATTTCTGTCTTTGCGCAATATATCGTAGTTGAGTAGTCATGGTTCTGCATTTGAAAAGGTTTTATTAAATGAAATGTCAGTAAAGATAAGAACATCAGTTAATCATGGCAACATTATTTTGTAATTTGATAAGCTTTGTATGAAGTCCATTAACATTCTGACAATAAATTGTTAAGTAATCTCGACCTAATGCCTCCCTTTGCTACTTTGATTTCAATGAAAATTTTGGCTGCTGTTGTTTGCATGTTAAACTGGAAGTCCCGACAAACAATATTTTCTGGCCAAAAATCAGCATGTATCAATTGAGTGTATTTAATCAATGCCAACTTTAAAGGAATTAGTATCTACTTTGGTTCTTAACTGTGTAACAATTATTTCTTCATTGTTTTTTAATTTGTTTTTGATTTTATATACTGAGTAACCACCTTGCTCATACATATATTATCGGATCTGCTGATATGTAACCATTTCTTTTTTGGAACACCAAGGAACTGGTTTTCCTGATTTCCTTCATTTTCTTTATTAACACTTGTACTCACTTGTTTTTTATGGGGTTTCAAATGATTCTTTGCAGTTTTAGGTGATTTTAATTAAAATTACTCCTGAAAATTCATTAGTTTGATTTTGATTATTAGGTATAATGGTACTTTTTAACTGGATTTTTGAATGCATTGCGGCATTTATTGCTCTACCTTAATGCATTTTGTGGAGATTGATTTTCATTGTCATCTTTTTGCTTTTCTTGAACTGAACTTGTAACTCCTTTTGTATTAGAGTTAGCAGGAATAATGGTACTTTGGCTTTCATTTTCGTAAAGCAGGTTTATTATTTCTGCTTTATCTGCAATAATAATTTCTTTGTCATTGATAGTATTTTTTAGTATTTTAACTTCTTGTCGAAATAATATTTTTTCAGCATTGATCATGCTTTGTTTTGGTCACTTCATGATGGGCAGCACACTATAAGTACATGCTTTTTTGAAGGAACTACTCTGTATAAGTAGGATGAAACATAACTTATTTCATTAACTAAGATAGTTTCCCTTGAAAAAAAAATGAAAACTTTGAGGTACCAAAAAATCTTGTAGGCATTGAACACACATAACTTTTTTTCTGATATAAAAGAAACATTAACAGCCTCACACAAAACATTTAACGTCTCATAAGGGAGTCTCAAAAATATCTTCACTGACATTCTATCCCAGCCCGTGGCATTCTTATTCTTTATTTCCATAAAAACTACCCTTAATTCTATTGAGTCTGTAGCCTTAAGAAAAAAAGAATTAAGAATCCGAGATTTTTTATATATAACTTATATTTTTGTTTATCAACTATATTAGGTATTAGTTAAAGCTGCTCCTATAGAACAATAGAAGTTATTAAAATTATCTATATTATAAATTCTTATTTGTATGATTGAATTTATTTTTGTTGCGGAATTCTTTACTATTTGCCACAATTCCTTCTGTTTACTGTTAGAATTGCGAAGCCTTTCCATATAATAGTGTTGCTTTGCAACCTTTATAGTTCTTCTATATGTATAAAGATATTTATTGTAAGTCAAAGTCAAAGTCAAAGTCAAAGTCAAAAAAAGCTTTAATATCATAAAAATCAAACATTTTCATTGACAAAGCTTAACTAAACAATAATCATATAACTAAAACTACAGAGATTTATATGACAATACTAAAATATATGATAAAAACGGTCATGAAATTAAAAAATGTAGTGTTAACAAAAAAAAAAAAACATAAAAGTTGTAAAAAACGCAGAGACAATATTACAAAATAAATCCAGGTGCAGAATAATAAGGTGCAAATACAGATATAACTAATTCCTAATTAAGACATTGGCTAATTCTGATTATCATTATAAAACTCATCAACTGTGTAATAGGCCTTCGCAACCAGCATTTTATGGACCCTTCTTTTAAATAACTTATATGACTGAATTTGTCTTAAGTGGGCTGGAAGGGAGTTAAATAACTTTCTACCATTATAAAAAATTGAATTTTTAGTTAAGGTTGATGAAGGAATTGGTAGAGCTACTACATGAGTGGTACGTAGAGGGTAATTAATAAATGATCTGAGCTCCACCTTCTTCCTGATCATAGATACTGCCTCCAGGACAAACAAACAAGCAAGGGTCAGAATTTTATGCTGTATGAATAATGGCCTACAGGAGTCACGAGCCTTCGCTCCACACATAAACCTAACAGCTCTCTTTTGTAATAAAAAGACCGAGTCAAATAAAAATTTGGGACAGGATCCCCAGAAGCAGATGCCATATCTCAAGTGAGACTCCACCAGTGAAAAATAAACACTTCTTGCCATTGATAAATTCAATTCGCTTGCTATGACTCTCACTGCGTAGCAGCCTCTTGAGAGTTTTTTATTAAGTTGAAGAATATGCGTTTCAAATTTTAACTTAGCATCGATAAATAAACCAAGAAATTTATTCTCCTGCAGAGCCTCAACAATTTAATCTTGCAAAACGATATTATTAATATGACATTTAAAGGAAACAATGTTTGTTTTTGAGATATTAAGAGACAAGTAGTTAGCATCACACCATTCCTTGATAGTAACTAGGTCTGTTTTTATAAGTTCCTCAAGGATCTCAGTATCCTTGTGGCGCCAGAGAATGGTGGTGTCATCCGCAAACACTGTGAATCTTCCCAAAATGTTCAACTGTGGCAGATCATTGACATACAGCAAAAAGAGTAAGGGTCCCAACACCGATCCCTGTGGAACACCTGCTGTGGTTCTTAAAGGTTTAGAGTGTTGGCCATTCACAAGAACAGTTTGATAATGTTCAGATAAGTATGACTGAAACTATTTCAGTGAGATGCCCCTGAAGCCATAGATTTCAAGCTTGCGCAGCAGTATTCCATGATCCACACAGTCGAATGCCTTTGATAGATCACAAAACACCGCCGCGGCACACTCTCCATCGTTCAGCCCCAAGTACAAGTCTTCTAGAAATGCAAAAATCGCATCTCCGGTGTTTTTAGATGACTGAAACCCAAACTGAACACTGCTAAGAATATTATACTTGTCCAAGAAGCCAATGACCCGCTTTTTCACCAACTTTTCTATGATTTTGGACATTGTCGGTAACATGGAAATGGGTCTAAAATTAGTTGGTTCCTCACAATTTCCTCCCTTAAACAAGGGAAATATTGTTGCCATTTTCAAGCAAGAAGGGAAGCAACCCGTAAGGAACGACCCGTTAATGGCCTCAGCAAACATTTGCAATGCATGACCAGGAAGTGCAGCAAAAACTCTCACTGAAATATCATCATATCCAGAAGCATTTTTGTTCCTTATGGTACCGAAAACTTCTCTAATTTCAAACACATTCGTAGGGTAAAAATAGAATGTTTCATCTACTGATAAATTTAAATAAGCATTATGCGGAGTAATATGACTTGATAAGTTTGAGGCGAGAGAGCAATAAAAAGTGTTTAATGTATCTGGGTTTAGGTTGTGGTTCTTATCATCCACTTCCCTTCCACCACCAATCAAGTCATTGACAATTTTTTTCGTTATTCCAGAAATAGACATTAGATTGAAATCAGTTTTACACATTAATATCCAATGTATTCGTAACAAAATACATGAACTTGAAATATTTCTTATTGATAATCCACACATTAATATAATACTTATCACTGAACACTGGCTTAACACTCGAGAAAAATCATGCTTCCCTATTCTGGGGTTTGAACTTGTCAGCTGCTTTTGCCGTGAGAATGCCAAAAATGGTGGTGCTTGCATCTATGCTAGAGGAATGCTAAATAATGTCGAGGTGGGTGAACTGGTAGCTTTCTCTGTAGAAAGAACTTGTGAGGTGGCTGCTTGTTATTCAAAAAGTATCAATCTTCTGTCTGTGGCAATTTACAGACCGCCAAACTCAAATTTAGATATATTTTCCTCCACTCTGCAAACAGTGCTCGAACATGGCAGTAGATTGAAGCACAGACATAACATATTGGTGGGGGGTGACTTTAATGTGGACCTTCTTGGTGATAACAGGGAAAAGAATATGCTTCTTGAACTTTTTAACTCCTTTGGTCTTACCCAAACCATATATTCCCACACTAGGCATCAGGGTGAACGGTTCAGTGGTTTGGATAATATATTTGTTAGCTTTGTCATTTCAGGTCCAGGACTCACCCTGGACTTAGGTATGTCAGACCATCTGGCTCAACTTGTGCAGCTTAACTTTGATCATCCGGATGACTCTGCATGCAGTGATATTGTTTATAGAAGGGTTTACTGTGCAAGCAGTGTAGTTGCCTTCAATGCTTCACTTAGTAGTGAACAGTGGAGGGATGTTTATACTGCTGACTCTGCTGTAAAAAAACTAGATTGTTTCTTGACTACCTTCACCTATTATTATAATTTACACTTCTTCCCCAAGCAGGTTAAAAATCAAAACCCTGATGCATCTGCCTGGGTCACTCCGGAAATTAAAAGATCCAAAGACTTAAAGTTATTTTTCTATGAATATTATAAACAATATCTTACCGAAATTAATAAAAATGTATATACAGAATATAGTAAAATATATCGTAAGCAACTTCTGAAAGCTAAAGAAACATTTTACAGTAGTAAAATACATCAATCTGAAAATAAAAGTAAGTGCATATGGGGTATAATTAACTATGAGACTGGTCATACAAAATCAAAAATATTACCTGACAATGTAAGCCCTGATCAGTTTAACTCTTTTTTTGTTAACAATGCTGAAAACATTCTACAATCCTTAACAGTGACTCCTGCTGATCCCATTGTGGTATTGAACAGTAAAAATCATAAGCAACAACACTCTGTTTTTATAAGGCCAGTAACCCCAGATGATATTAAGATCATAATACAAAAATTAAAGAACAAAAAAACCGAGGATATCTATTCAGTTAACTCCCTTGTTGTTAGGGCATGCAGTCGGTATATCACTGAACCCCTTGCTGACACAATAAATGCCTGCTTGCTTGAAGGGCGTTTCCCAGATGCATTGAAGGTGGCTAGGGTCGTTCCTATATACAAAAAAGGGGATTACAATGATATGAGTAACTATAGGCAAATATCAATTCTACCCATTTTCTCTAAAATTTTCGAAGTCATTATGTGTGAGAGTGTATTTTCTTTCTTTGATCAACATAGCATTTTTTCAGATGGTCAACTGTCTACATCTGATGCAATGTGTAGGCTGTCAGAGTATGTGTGGGAATCTTTTGAAGCAGGTCTTGATAGTGAATGCTTGTTGACAGACCTCACCTCTGCCTTCGACTGTGTCGACCACAGCATTCTGCTCAGTAAAATGGAGCACTATGGTGTTAGAGGGATAACTCTGGACCTATTTAAGTCTTACCTTAGTAATCGACACCAGCAAGTTTTCATCAACGGTAAGCTGAGCTCATCCTTACAAATAAAGAGAGGTGTACCTCAGGGGTCTATACTAGGACCCCTACTTTTTCTTATCTTCATTAATGACCTCCCAGGTTCAATAACATACAGTCAGTGTTTGACCTTGCTCTACGCAGATGATGCCAGTTTTATTATAAGATGTAATAGAGATCATATTCTGTCTGATGTATCTCGGAGGATGTTTGATGAGGCTAGATTGTGGTTTGCTACAAATAAGCTCCTATTAAATGAGTCTAAAACATTAGACATGAAGTTCAGATTAACCGGTGGTAGAGCTGATGTGTCTCTGAAGTTTTTGGGTTTGCAGCTGGATCCTGCTTTATCTTGGAATGAACATATTAATACTCTCTGTAATAGACTCTCTTCTTGCCTATATGCACTGCGTAGGGTACGTTTTACAGCTGGTCAACATGCTGCTTTGATAGCTTACCATGGCTTATTCCACGCAAGAATGAGCTATGGAATACTGGCTTGGGGTGATGCAGCGCACACTAACCTGCTGAGAGTATTTATGAAGCAAAAACAAGCCATCAGAATAATTTTTAACATGAAATCCACAGAGAGTTGTAAACCTCTTTTTCTTCGACACTCTATACTGACTCTCTTTGGTCAGATAGTTCTTGAGAATATATGTTACCTAAAAAAGTACATTCATCAACACACCACTCATTCAGACATTCATGACCATGATACCCGACACAAGGGAAATATTTTAAAACCACAGAACAGGCTTCATAGGAATAACACTGTTGGCATAGATCTATACAATCTATTGCGTCTTGCTTTCAGGCAACTGAATTCATTACGGTTCAGAACTCAATTAAAAAAATATTTAACAACCATTCAGTGATTGATTTTCAAAGTGCCATAAGAGAGAATAAGGAGATCAACTTACTATTAGTGTAGATTTAATGGTATTTTAATTCAATGTTTTGTAGTTGATACTTGTATGTTTTAAGTCTAATATGTATTATTATGTTAAGTATTTCTTCTATGTAACGTATTTTATTTTATTGAATTCCTTTTTGACCTATCTATGAAAAGGTATTTTTTCTTCAGACTAATAAACTTAAATAAAAAAAAAAAATAAAAAAATTAACCAACTCTCCTTTTGCTTATTATTAGCAAGTAAGATCCGGTTGGAAAAATAATTTTGCTTAGCTGCTTTAATAGCTTTCCTATATAGCAAACGGTACTTATTAAAATAAGTCACAAAATATAAATTGTCTGAAAAATACTTCCTTAGAGTATGCAGAGAACGCAAATTCCTCGCGGATACTCGTAAGCCTGCAGTAAACCATCTCTTCTTTTTTCTTTTGTTTTTTAAATATATTAAGGGGAAACTAGTTTTAAATATCTTAACTATAATTGTATGAAATCTGTCTAATGGATCTGCGAAACTAAGAATATCACCCCAATTTAAGTCGTTGCACAGTCGCGAAAACCTATTAAAATTACAAGTTGTGAATAGTCTGCCACGTCGCTTTTGAGATTTAGGCGCCTTGGTTTCAATCTCAATATTGCATATTACCGCCTCGTGGTCAGAAAGTCCGGTGCTCCTAACATTACAATCGATAAGGTTTCTATCAAAATTGGAACATAGATAGTCCAGAATAGTGGCTGAGTGCCCCGTAATACGAGTAGGTGCCTCTACATGCATATATAAGCCAAACGAGTCAACAAATTATTTACTAAATTAAAATTTCTGTGGCACTTATCAGAAAAATCTATATTAAAATCTCCGGCAATTACTATACGTGCATGTATAGGCAACCCAGACAAAACTATTTCTAATCTATAAATGAAATTTACAACCTCCAAATTGGGTGGTCTGTAGAGGCAAACAATAAACAAGTTTAACCTTTCTGAATGGACCACAGAAAATTCAAATTCCTTTTCCACTATTAAATAATCAAGCTGACAATAATTAATAAATTTACACATATCCAAAAACCTGTTGTGAACCAATATCAAAGTACCTCCATGTATAGAAGACCTCCTAGAAAATCTTGACAAAACACTATAATTGGGGACGAATATCGGTTCTTCATCGTTAAGCCAGTGCTCGGTTAAAAGTAGTAAATCCGGGTAGTCAAGATCGTTAAGAAAAAGTTCCAGTTCGTTAATCTTGTTTCTTATTGATTGTATGTTTAGAACCATTAACCCGATCCAGAAAGCATTGTGTTCTCTAAAAAAGTATTACCTCTCATAATTTCTGAATTTACAGAAGAACCTAGTGTGATTTGAGCCTCTTCGTGTGGAATTTTATGCATGTACGTGCAGATTAAATATCCAGTTAGGCCCTCTTTTTCGTCAAAAGTCAGTTTAAATAGTCTCTGGCATATAAGCAATGGAACAAACTTGGCGTGATCATAATTCTGGATAATCCTGTGAATTTCTTTGTTTTGGTCCGTTATTAATTTTGTAAGCGCCGGACGTTTAATCCTAAGAGCCGGGCCAATAATAATTAAATTCGTTCCAGTAAGAGATCCGATAGACTCTTGCAATCTCTCCTTGTCAATTCTTTTTCCACTAACAGCATTCGATGTTCCCATGAAGACAAACACCCAGTCCTCCTTAGTAAGTCTCTCAGAAAAAAGATGACACATCTGAAGTTGATCCTCAAGAATAGACTTTGATTTCTGAGTTGATATCATAGCCCTTTTTGGTGAAATGTTTAAAATGATGAAAGTAACCCTGTATGTCATCACCAACTATCAAAATTTGAGGCTTTCTACGATAAGAATTGTTTTTTGAATTTAGAAAATCGTCGTGCTTGGCTGCAGTTGCTTCATGCTGAAATATTTCAATTTTCTGTTCATAGTCCTTAATCTGCAATTCTAGGCACTTTATAGAAATTAACATAGCCTCGTTAATTTTGGTGAGTTCAGTTACTCTGTCACTTAATTCGTTCTTAGCTTCAGTCAGTTTCGAAAGCTCATCTTTTGAGCGTTTCTCTTCGGATTTAAAATTCTGAATTTCGTCAGTCAGTCGGCAAATGTGTAGACTCTGTTTCTCCAGTTGAGATGCAAGTTCAGTTGACGCGTCAGTGGCCATATCTTCAAACACTTGACTGTTACGCCTGATCCGTTCTATGTATACATCCCTCTCTTTAATTTCTTTTGTCAGATTTTTGATTTGCTCCAGAAATCCATTTTTTCCGTCATCGACCCTTTGCTGAGCCTCCTGACAAACCAAAGAGCAATAGATTTTATAGCCACCAATTCTAACGACCTCCGTGAGCCTATTAAGGCAACTAGGGTGAAATACACTGTTGCATACAACACAACAGTAGTTGCTAAATTCTTTATTTTTACAACATTCAAAAAATCTCATTTTGCGTAGAATGGCTATAAACCCAACGAAAACACAATGTAAGTACCTTAGATATGTCACTTACACAGTTTAAATAAAATAAATTAAATATTTTTTTTTAAATCCAACATTTAAGGTTGTATCTGCTAATAGACACCAATATTGGGTATTGCTAAAACTCTGCCAAAACGGAATAATAAAGTACAAGACTCTGATAAATCGAAATTTACAATATTATTGCTTATCAGTAAATTTGCATATTTTATGGCACTTTTTATGTTCTCTTCAGAGGATAAACTGAATATAGTTAGTGTCTCATTTCCTCAAATATTAAATTAATTTGTAAGTTAATGGCTTAGAAAATTATCAGGATACATAGAGTTTTCCACAAGCAACACATCAATACTAGACACATGTATTCTTTCAGAATTAACACCACCAAAAAACACCAAAAACTGCACACCAGAACAAATGTTAACTCAAATATTGTATTGGTATTGAAAACTCAAGAACTACTCTGATTTTAATAAAGGAAGATAATGCAGACACCGCATATTTTTAGCTGAAACTCTAAAGTTTTAAGTTTAAAATTGGAGATGTCTTATTGTAAACACCATAGAGTTTTTTAATATATCTTATGGGAGTTCTACATTTAACCCTAAATATACAAAAAGTATTGATTGATTGATAACTGTAGAATCAAGGTTGTCTGAAGCAAAATTGGAGGACACATAATCTATTAATGTAGCTGAGTGTAGAGTAATTCGAGTGGGTTATGTAACATGCATTTTTAAATTAAACAAAAGCAACAAATTGTTTAAAGTTTGAAAATTAGGATTAGAAGGGGAAAAATAATTAACACAATTACCCTAGCATTTAATGGCAGTTGAGAGAGTATTGTTGTGCCATTTTAGTTGACCAAACAAACAATTACCTGAAGCTCTATAAAGCCCAAAAATAAATAAATTCAATTCTGAAGAAAAATAATTAGGTAAACCAATTATTGATTTCCAAGTTTGATTAAGGTTTGGTAAAAACCATTATAATTGTAAAATATAGCTTCATTAAAAGAATAAATTAAGACATTTCTTGTAACTACATATATTTAAAGGGACACAAGTTTTTCTAATTTTGCAATAAGACTTCGGAGATTTTTTAAACTCAGAACATTCTCTATTTACTTACTATTCAAATTATATTGAATTAATGACCAGAACTTACTTGTTAACATCATTAGCATGTTCCACTTCTCCTGCACCTGCAATGGCCTGCACTACATCTTCCTTATTTGATTTATTGGGTTGAGTATCAGAATCAACATTTTTTGTTTCTGGAACTAGTGGTATCTGATTACCTGATTCTTTTTTAGCACCTATAGGATTCAAACTTATATTATCCAAAGGATGATCTACTAGAGGCTGATTGGGGTCATGTGCATTATTTGAATTTTGCTCATCATTAACAGTCTCTTTAGGCTTCTGAACTTGCTTTTCAGAAGATAGGCCACTTAGCTTATGATCTTGTTCCACATGTACATTATCACCCCCCATGTTAACTGCACTTGCATTTAAGAAAGGGATATCTTTAGTATCACTTAAAGACTCTTTTCCATTAGATTGAGGTTCATTTCCAGGATTCAAACTTTTATGAGCTTTCAGCAATACATTTTTATAATTTGAAATAAATTTGTTGACTTCAAATAATGCAAAATAATATGAAAATTTACACACATCGCTTACAGTTGTTTTACTTTGTTCAAGTTCTGTGCAAGTTACGATGCAATTAGATGGTGCTAGAATGTCTGAAATATTGTGTTCAATTGTCTTCAAAGTTGAAATACTGTTGTTACCTAAACATATTTTTTCAGTGTTGTAATCCTTAACAGTAGCTATCGTAGGTATCAGAGAACCTTTAAAATTAGCCATTTGATCTCCAAATTGTGTACAAAATGATAATAAGCTTTCATACAACAATATACATTGGGCACTTGCTTGACTCTCCTTAGTTAAAGTATTTGTGGCATTTATTACCGTCCAGTTCACACATTTAGTGCTAAATATATCCTTCAAATTTTCCTTTAAGGCGGTTTTTTCTAGCTGGGGGCACCGATAAACTAAATGTTCATACATTGTCCTTCGATCATTATCATCCGATTTAACTGGACTACAGAAATTGGGTATAAATTCGGAGAACAACAACAAAAATGTCCACGTATTCAGTACTTGCCTAAACATTGTTAATTATTTCTGTAGTTTAAGTCATATATTAGATAGGTAAAATTTTCGATAAATTTAATATTTGCCGAATTATAATATATTATAGCAACGCCCGGATATATTTATTGTTTAGCTTGATTGATTAGTCCAAGCGTTTCATATTTCACGCACACATCGTATAAAATTGTTTGTGTTTGAATTGAAAATTAAAACTAAAGCAAAAATCATTGACACTTGACAGTCAACAAAAGACACTCAGCTGACACTGCAGACAGATGACAGAGTGATTTTTCTTCTCGGCTCAAGTCCAAGGCCCATAGGTTGCCTCGGGCGATCTTGCCCTATCCCAACTCGGTGTGAGCGATCTACGTCACTCGGCGACCGCCTTGCTTTCGCGCGGCATTGTCCATATCTCTTCTCTGTGCGTTTAATTACATATATTAATCTTTTTTTGTACAAAATTGAAACTTTTTTGTTCAAGATATAAGTTATCATAATTTTTAACTTACGTTTAGGGGATGTTGGTTCAAATTTTAACCCAAGTTTTGTTGCCGAGTTAATTTCAAAAAGTTCGCATCGTATTTGAAAAAAAATATGATGTATTTTTAAAGTCTCAAAAAATATTCTTGTAAAAAGTTTTAGCATGACAAATAGTTGAATAACTTTAGAAAATGGACATTTTTTATACAAGGTCTCCCAGTAGTGTGTTCTCGATTTTAGTGATAATGGTTAGAGATAGAGAAAAGGTTTAAATATAAATATTAATATATACGATGACTTATATACCTCCCTAAATAGTTTTTCATATATGAAACATATTATTTTTTATTATATATTTGAATTGTATCTAAAATTCTACGTCTACTTCGTGTATTGTCCAGAGGCATAAGTTTAATTGTTTTCGAGATATTGACATTTAAAAACTGGGATTTTCAATTTTGAATTGCTGTAGAGTCTAAACTAAACGGTTCAAATTAGTTTGAAGTTTACTTAACGCAAAGCAATGGTTACGGTTATATTTTTGCCACCATCCGTATGAGTTTCCGCTAGCCGTCGAAAAGATGGCGGTCTTTAACTTTGACGGAAGCGGCTCGCGAAAACCGACGTTTGCGTTAAGCTGCTACCAATGAAATTATTGGATTTAAGAGGGCCTGTTAAAACATTCGTCCTTCGTAATACATTTGACATTAATAAATGCTTGTAGGAGTTTTGAGTATTTTCAACCCAATTAACAGGCTTTAAGCCTGGGTTATAGATTGAAAAAGTTTGCGTCTTACGTCGTCCGTTTGAGCTAAGCGTTTACGCTGGTTCTTAGCTCGTCTTATAGATTAAACACGTTAGCGTAACCTTACTTTTATGTTTATATTTATCGCCTTTTTGTGTAATGCAATTTTAATTGTTTTAATTAATAACCCATTAGGGTATTTAAAAAAACTAAATAAATAACACTATAAAACTCTGAAAACTAATAATTTTCTTGGAAATAGAACTAAAACGAAAACTCCTCGAAAAAACAAATATGTAATATCACAAAAACAAAACTAACTACTTCTGCCGATTTACTACAGCATGGCAGCCTTCGACCTTGATTTACCAAGAAATAGCTGCTTGTTTGCCGTCGATCCAAATCTGCTGTGCAACTGAGCGTGAGAAATAACTACGGGGGATACGGCGACGGGCGAATTGCGAACTCCGGCAAAAACTGCTTTTTTGAAGCAGCTATTTGAAAGCTGCTATTTCAAAGTAGCAATAACTGCTTCGACTGCTATTTGGCTTTGGCGCACATTTGCAAATATATAAATATGGTTAAATGTCAGTGCAATTCAGCTATTCATTACTAGGGCTCCTATATATGAAGCTTAGATTAAGTACACAGGAAGATACATAACAACACAATAAAACGTGACTGAGTGATCATTTTCCCCCAAAACCGCCTCGTAAACATATGTTTGTTTATAAAATCCCCATTTGTAGATTAGTTTTATATTCTATTGCCTTCCGGTGCTAATTAAATCAGTTTGAAATGCATGGTGGAAATCAATTAAAAAGCAAGGTGGCAATGTCACTGATGTCTGTGATATTGACTCCGTAGATAGGTTAGCGTGTTTTCAAGTTTTCTTGCGTTTTTTCTAGTGTTTGTAGTTTTTGTGAACAATTAAATCCTATTTATAGCCTCATAATGACTAAACAGTGCACTGTTTGTGGTCAAATGCGGAAAACTGGAGCGCGTTTACCTTTCTACAGGTAAGTTCCATTGTCGGCACATAGCGTTAAATTGGGAACTTTAAAAATAAAGTAATATTTTAATTCTTATGTTTTCAATTATAGGTATCCCAATGATGTAAGAACTTTATTACGAGTATGCTGCCGTATCTGTAAATAAGGCTTTTAAATCCTATCAATTTTAGATTTCCTGGAGATATGGAAAGGAAACAGTGATGGTAAAGAGCTTTGAATATGGATAGTGTTAAAAGATGGAATTTTGTGTGTTCGAGACATTTTCAACCCAACGATTTTTGTTATAAAGTAATCAGGTCGTAAAGTATTAAAAGTCAATACAGTTCCTATTTTGGGCCAGGAATTTGCTGCAGATAAGATCCAGGTTAGTAGTTATAACACAGTATGAGCTACATAAAATCAAATTGACCATTGTTGTTTGTATGATTTACCTATATGATACTAAAGTGTCCCGAAAATCTCTAAAATTTAATGTTTTATTTCTTTTGAAGGTTGTTGTACTAAATCCTGTTTCAAGTTTTTTATAAGACCCTCTACTAGTAAGGATAGAATTTTATAGAGCACCATGCTGCTATTCCCAAAAACTAATTTTAAAAAGTACCTTGTTGGTTTTTTTTGATGTGGTATAGTAATTAGTTTTCTACCTTACTTTTTCATTGAATACTGTTTTCTTTTTATAATATTTTGCTATGTCTTTTTTTGCAAAAAAAAATAAAAAAAAAAACAATGTACATTTTCTAAAATTAAATAGTGCTTGTGCTTCCGAGAGTAGTTAGTTTCTAGCAAAAAAGTCGTATGCAACCTTGATAGTATATGTATATACTACTAGAATACTATAAAAGTAAACTAGCTTCGGTTTTGGAATCATGTCGAAACGATATAAGTAAGGAAAAGTTGTTTAAGAGAAGGTAATGACTAATATATATTTTAGACTAATAGAAAAAAAATGGCACAGATTACACTTGTCAGATGGGAATCTTCTCGATAAAAAGCGGGACCAACTTTTATCGTTTTTCCAGCTGGCTAGCGCACCAGTCGTCAATACAATCCTTACTACAGCGCGGGGGTGGCTGTTCCGCCGCAGTCACGTCTGGTAGGTGTAATTTGTGAAATTGGTTGTTTTCAATTTTTTTTTATGTTTGTAAATTTTTTTTAAATAACCTAGTTTTTGGAAGTTTGAAAACATACATGTTTTTAACTTTTGGTTATTAAAAAAAACAAAGGCACTTTATTCCAGCATATGTTTAATAATTTTTTTAGACACTGTATAAAATTTGTACAAAATAAGAATATTTTCAAGGGTTTCAAAATAAGCTGTTGTTTTTATAAAAAAAGATTTTTTTTGTTTTTGTTAATCAATCAATAAAAAATGGACAATTTTTGGTATTTCTATCTTAAGTTATTCAAATACAGTTGTAGCTAATAAATGGAACGCATGATACTTTAGCTCCCTAATACAGCAAACTTGTTGATTTTCATTTTGGAAATATTAGGCATTTTTAAACCCGTTTACTTTCTATATTTATGAAACAAAAGTTGCAATTTTATTTAAATAACTTAAGTTTGCTTGCTAAAAATTGCAAATTCGATATGTGTAATTATCATTCAGAGAGCTTTAAGCAGTACGATGACAACTTTGTAATAAACAAAATTGAAAAAAAAAATTTAAGAAGTTTAACATTTACATGTTATTTACTATGTTTCCAGTAGTGATAAACTACTCAGCATAAAGTTATAAAAAACATTAAAATGGTTCTATGAGAGCATATAAATGACAAATAATGAACAATTTTTCGCAATTCTATCCTAAATTATTTAAATTAATTTGGAGCTAATAAATGGAACTCTTGATACAGAAAATTTCTTTTTTAAGCTTTTATAAGTAATACGTTCTATTTTTATGAAAAATTGTTCGATATGTGCATTTATCAATCAGGGAGCTTTAAACAGACCAATGACAACTTTGTAATAAACATCATACGAAAACAAATTTTATGTAGTTTCAAATATACGTGTGATTTCCAACAGTGATTAACTACCCAGCATAACAAAGATATAAATTATTAAAATAGTTCTATAAGAGCCTAGTTTAAAGCATTTAAATTTTATCATTTCTTAGGTCAGCAGTTATTACATCAAAGATGCTTTAAACTATATGCTCTCATCTCTTCACTAATTTCTAGGCAATAATTATACAATAATGTGTACTTAAACATATTTCATTTTTTAGATCCAAAGATAGTTCAACTACAACTGTTACAGAAATATCCTTGGAACATCTGAATCTACACGGTCGATTACTCCCGGAAAATTTGATCAAGTTGGATGATTTTTTTAAGAAGTATATAGAGCATTGCCAGGGACATCCCACAACCAGTATATTAAATAAATATGGAATGGCATGATGGTGTCATTTTAAAAATTTTTCTTATAGAACTGTTGAATCATAATTAACCAAAAAAAGTAATTTGGGTATGCCTGGAGGTGCATTTCCGTCTTAATGAGTCATTTTTTATCAAGTCAAGCTATTTCGATAGTAAATTGTTAATTTTAATGAATGTTAATAATATTATGTGATTTTATTCTAGAAACAAAGTTCAGTTCTACTAGTTATTTTCATTTTTGCTAATTTGTATTAATGATTTTCATAAATATGATATAGATTTGTATAGTAATCATGAGTTTAGTAAAATTTTCGGAATTCGGTACTTGTTTCGTTTATTAGGGACGTTCGACATTTTAACCTAGATTTTGAAAACTTTGAGCCTGACCTTTAAAATAACACTTCAAATAAACATTTTTAAACTCATTGACTAGGAGAAGGTACACAAAAACACTGATTAATTTCTGTGCGACGTGTAGGATATATACTATTGTATTATTAGCTATTGCTTGATTTTATCTGTAAAGTATTTAAGATTCTCTGGTGTTTATGTACACACAGAAAAATTTCTTCTGGGAAGAAAAGGATTTTTCTTCAAAACATAGTTTTTTATTCAAAACAACTTATTTTGAGGGAAAGCAATATTCTTTATTAAAGAAATAATATTGCCTTATTCTCGGAAAATATTATTCTTAAAATATATTATTATAGCAAGGATATATTCTAAAAGAAACACACAGGTTCTTTTGAAGCAAAAACTGTGTCATTCTTATTATGAAAAAAAAAAAAAAAAAAAAAAAAAAAAAAAAAAACTTTTATCTTATATGGAAACTGAAATCAAAACACTACTCTTAAGAAAAACATAAAATTAGTTTCTGTTTTTATTTAAGAAAACTTTTTTTTTCTTACGTGTTACCTAGTTTGATTTTGTAGACCCACTTTTTTTCTGTCTGATATACTGTCTAAAAAGGCATTATCTGTTATACTTCATGCTTTAAAACTTATAGACTTGTTATTCTTTTAGTAGAGGTAGCATTAGAGGTAACTTGGCTGTGAAAGTGGGGTAAACCATTCATAAATACATTTTGGTCTGTTCACACAATTAAACAAATAATTTCGACTTGTACAATGTTTGTATTATATATATATATATATATGTATATATATATATATATATATATATATATATATATATATATATATATATATATATATATATATATATATATATATATATATATATATATATATATATATATATATATATATATATATATATATATTTTTTTTTTTTTTTTAATAAAAGGAGCCTTTTTCAAATTACAAAAAAGAGTGTGTTATATACCTTTTTTCCTCTCCCATATATGAATTTATTTGTAGTTTAGAAAAACCCATTACTTTTTTTTGCAAGAAAAGACAGCACTTTCTACCTATCAATTTTCTCGTGCCTCAATATATTTTTTAGTTATTCTTGTATCTGTGTATCAAATGTAAGGTTTCTAAAAGTTGCATTAGTTTTATGCACTTTTTAACTAGTAAATACCAGTAAATTAAATGTATATGTTTATTTATTTATTAAAAGGAAACTGTCTCGCTTTTAGTTCTTGTTTTAAAAAATTAAGAGAGAACACTCTAAAAGAGTGTAAATCACATTTGTATATAAAACCTTTCTACTTAAATTGGTACATTGTAATGATAAAAAATAGAAAGTACATTATGAACTTCCAAAATGTGCCAACAATATTATGTAGAGTACGTATTTTATCATGAGTTTAGGTCAAGTTTTCAATACCTTCACATTTTGCCATCAAAATATATGAAATCTAAAGTCATTTTAAAATGTAAAGGAGTGTATCTAGGTCTTGTAAAACATGCCCTCCAAATAGATTCCGATAAATTGAAGTTTTCAAATTAATATCTTATATCTTTAAACGACATAATTGTACTGTTTACCTATAATCACATCGAAAAACCCAGTGAAAAAAATCTATCACTCCAGATATTTAAATATTTTTATCCATTCAGACATAATTTCACTCCGCCTATGGTTCATGTTTATAAATAGCAATTTGTAAATAAACACGTTATACTCCAGTCTTCCGGTTCGTCTCGTCGAATGCAGACCTCTGTGTTGATAACATAAGTGGTGCCACGTGTTCGGTTTTGCTGCTTTATTTTGGGGGGAAACGGGAGACTCAACCGCTCAGAGTGGAAACTAACGACCCCGCTAGAAAGGGAGCAGACGCTGTGAACGTGTGAGGCCTAGTTGTTCCTGCATTCTATCCCGTTCGTCTGCCGCAGTTCTACATAGAATATTAGCGTAACGGCCGCTACGTGGCGGGAGTGGGAGGGGTAAGGGGATAGCTTGAAAGAAAAGGTTATCTCGTGAGACCAGTAGTACTCTCAAGGGGCATCTAGTGGAAGCCAAGATGCATTAGAAAAGATTTTAAAGAAAGTCAAATTTAAAGATTTTGAAATACACGGGGTGACCGGGGGAGCTCAGAGCTCGCCATCCGAAAATCCCACCGATAACGTCCCCAAACCGGAATAAAGTGTATCTCGCTCCGAGGGTCGCCGGATAAAGCGAGTAAGCTCCGGACGGGGAGCAATCTGGCAAATGGACTAGTATCCGCGTCAACAATCAAGAAACAACAACAACAACAACACGTTATACTCCCCTACCCTCCCCTACCGCATTTTCTAGGTTATCCTTGAGTCGCAACATTCAATGTATTTGGTATAGGGGTTATGTTTCTTCCTGTGTATTTAATCTAAGATATGAAGAGTTGATGCAGCTAGTGTCAAAAACCACCAAAATGTTATGATAAGATTAAGATAAATATATATATATAGAAGTTACCCTAGACATTATTCATAAACATGCAGAGGTTTGGATATAGAGAAAAAGATAGGTAGTGATGACGCGAAAACGATTCCTAATTTCTTAATAGACGATATAATAACATTAAAAGCTTGATATTTAATTTTGTAATAGAAGGGTAATTTTTAATTATCTAAAATCTAAAAACTAGAGGAAAAAATGATTTATGAACAATATTGTCAATTCTAAAAAAAATTAATTATCTTTTCAAGAGTTTGAAGCATTCGTCAGTTTTTTATCAATTTTGTTGGCTTCTTGCACAAAAAATTTTGTTGGCTTCTTGCACTTACTGCACTTGAGAATGAACTTTACTGTCTCTTATGAAAGACCCAACCAATCACTACTTCAGGGACTTCGACGTTGCTACAGGGAAGCGGCGCATATTAAAAATAAAAATGGATCTTTTTCGATAGTTATACAAATTTGTTGCAAGGCGATTTCATGAATAACATTTTTTAACAAAATCAGTTTTGGTAAAAATGATGTCATTAATGAAACTCCCAAAAAGCAACAACCTTGAATATTACTAGTATTAGTATTCAACTTGACTATTTCACGAGAAAAATAACAGAAAAAATCATTGGCATTTTTAAATCTTTTGTGTTCGAATGGAGAAGTTGGAATGGAGGCAGTCCTGGCAGTCTCCATTCGGGCGGACATATACATCAGATATATTTATTTTATTATTTTCTATTTCAAGGCTTTTTTTCCAATTATACAGGGTGGTCGGAGAAGAATAAAATACATCCCTGAAATTGAGATAAAAAATATTTCAAGAGCGTTTAGCTTTTGTTAACAAAGAGCTAAACACATACATTTTTGTTTGTGTACAGTACAGTGTACAAGTACAGCCTCCAAAAACGAAAAGTTTTCTCAAAGCAGTTAGCATTGGTATATAAAATGTATTCTACTATACGCGGTAGCTCTAGGGCATACAAGAGTTCCTAAAAAAATGTCAATGTATTTTTTATTTCCATAGCGCTACGCTTTTTAAAAAACTGTAAAGTAGGGCAAATTTATTTTCTTTTTTTTTGCATACATCAGCAATTTTTTTCTTTATGAAAGGTTACTCTAAGGGGATAAAAAAGCTCCCTAAAAACGAATTTGAAATTTTAGATTTTTCTTAGATGTTGTAAAACGCTAAATTTTAATAAATATATATATATATATAATTTATATATATATATATATATATATATATATATATATATATATCTTACAAAAACAGCAAAACACGGCACGCTTATTATATTTTTTGTTTTCAGCAACAAAATTATGGCAACTGATAGCTTTAAAATTGTATATATAACTCTTTCCTTTATTATTCGAAAAAATATCAAATTCATCAATTAAGATAAAACACATGACTACCTTTTTTTGTCATTTGAGCAAAAACTTTTTGCAAACTAACATTTTGTTTTATTAAATGTCAGTTATTAAAAAAATCCTATATGTAAAGGAACAGAAATTTCACAATTTTTTATCCAACTTCATCATGACGGTTAATAGATCAAAAAGCTCGCTAAGTGTGATACATTATACAGGTGTCTGAAATAAACTAATCCCAAAAACTTGAGCATATCTATAACGAAACCGAAACTTCATGTTTTAGCTTTCTTCTATTCACATATGTCTCCTCATGTTCAGCAGGCCTGTTTACTTTTACATGTGATCCATCAATAACCCCAATAACATTTCTGATCTGTTGTTTACTATAGAAGTTTTCTGCTATAATTTTTTTCCTTTCATTATTTGGCCATACAATGTACTCATTTTTTAGACTTAATAAAAATTCCAATACTCGAATAAGCACTCGATGTGCTGAACTTATACTGACTTTAAAACGATCGCAAATTTGTCAGAAAGTTTCAGTATTTGCCAGGTACCATATTGCTAGCAATATGGACTTCTCGCCAGTTATCCTTGGTTCGCCACATTCATGTTTTGCAGAAAATCTCGAGTTTTCATAGCGTTCTAAAAAAATAAAAATTTAGTCTGGACACATTATTGTCATTCCAAAAAAGGATAAATCTAAAGAGTACAAAATACTTAGCTTACCAACTAACATATATGCCGTATCCTTAGTTATTCTAAAATGGTACTTAAACTGCTTGTCATCATAGATCTTCACATACCTTGAAATCTTAGCAATTTTTCTCTTGGGTTCAACATTATCATCTGATGAATCTGAGGAGCTTTTAACATCAGAAACAGTATCAAACAGGAACAAAGCTGCAATGGAATGACATATTTAACTAATATTTAAGCCACAGATAAAAGTTTGTAATTTAAGGTATTTGATCCCTTCTATCCTGGCTTCTATCTTACCAACTTGTTTCATAATCCACCTCCTGTGATTTTGAATATCTTTTAAGTTTCTAACAAACTTAACAAATTTATTAAATAAACGGTTGATATTGAATCATACATATATAAAAAGAACCATATGAATTAAAATGAACAACAAAAACAAAACACGAATTATCCCTATGACATCACGTTGGGATGGTTTGGCTTTTGGTTAATGTATTTTCAGTTCCAGCTGCACGGTTGTGCTCGCAGCGCTCGTGTTTCAAGCACAGGCGCTTTAAGCCCAAACAAAATTCAGCTGGAAAGCGGCTCTTGTGTGCTCGCCAGCCAGCGCATCTACGTCGGATGTGAGGTATACCCTGGAAATAAACGTCAATACAAATTGTAGGTTAGGTTACTAGTTTGACAACAAATAACAGTTTTTATTTTTTTTGCGAAATGAATTTTACCTTGGAAAGAAAAGAAGTATTAAGAATCAAGAACTATATGTCTTGTGAAGTTTCCGGTTGCTTCAGCCTCAGTAAAATAGACAAATTTAATATTCTGTTAGATTTCCTAAAAACCCTGATTTCTACAGTACAGAAGTTTTATGCTTGCCACAAATATGACAAAATTAACTTAAATAACGTTAAATATTTGGTTAAACATTTCTAAAACAAATGATTTTTATTATATGCTAAGCTAAGCATTTTGAAAATAAAAAGAAAAATTAATGATGCTGCAGAGCTTCCTGCTCCAGACTTGTTTAAAAACCAATAATCGAAAAAATAAAAGAAATATTACAGATGAGACTGAGGATCGGACTTTGGCAGGCTTACCTGATAACAGAAAATTTGAGTAGACTAAAATCAGATAAAGATTTAACTAAAATGTATATAAATAGTAACAAACATTTTCAAAGGTGTTCAAATACTTGATATTCTCACATACCTACTGTAAACAGATGTCCTCTTTTAAGCATGTTTGTAGGCATCTAGTATATACAATTTCTCTGAATTGTTCCCTTTTTGTTCATGGAAATTACATTAAAAAAAAGCATATAATTATTTTTTTACATCCGAAATAAAAGATTACTAATGACCTTACTCTGAACAAAAGTTAGGACCTTTTCTTTCAGTCATTGGTTTAGATCATGGTTATTAGTACTCAAACACAAAAGGGGTGATCTTTTTTTAGTCATTTGTTGGATCAGACTAGGGGAATTTTTCTGTAGTAGAATTTTAAGCACTTGTTCGTTTGAAGATATTAGAATCTATTAACTTCTAAGACTTTAGTTCCGTAAAAAACAGCTAAAAACTTACAAAAAAAATATTTTTTAACATTCTGTTTTACTTACAATCAATTCATTAACATTTTCTTTCCGTTTTCTCTTTATTTGATTATGTAAGTTGTATTTATTTTTTGTTTGTCTTCAGTTGGTTTTCATTCTTTCTTAGATATCCCAAATTGATATTTCTAAAACCTGTCAACCTTAATTTAATTCATTTTGCCAGCCTTAAGTACCCTTCGAAAGTGGGCTTTAAACATTCAGCTGAATCCCAGGATTTTGTCACATATTATTTAAGGTAATGAGACCAAAGTCTGCAGCATTAGCAGACTTTTGAAAAATGTACACTTTTATTTAAAAAATTTACCATTTTGATGTCCAAGTTAAATAGATATATTCTACCATGTAAATGTTTTCTACAGAATTTTACATAGACCTGGAATAAACTTCAACTAAATGCTTATTAAAAGTACGCATATTTTTTTATTCATTTTCTTTACCTATAATAGACTTAACGTGTGGCTTACAAACTTCCTAGAATGATATACATAGATGGAGGCCTTGAGTTAGGCTACAAATAGTAGGAACCAGAAACTGATACTGGAAAACTCCTATATTGTCAGATACACAACTAAAAACAGAAACATTTTCTAAAATCTTAGTTAATTAAATGGTTACCACGCAGTGTTTATGTAAATTGAATAATACAGTTCTAGATAATACCACTTAACACACAATTGGCAGAGACATAATATTGATATGAATTTTCCAGTGCCATTAATCTAATTTAGTTTTAATATGAAGTTACAAGCATATATCAAAATGTTCACATTAGATACATCTTCTTTAAACATAATTAAGTTTGTGCAGTCAGTGCTAAAATTTCATCAAGTTCTCTCTCTCATCTCTATATAGTAGCTGAACACTTCTTAGTTTAAAGAATACAAATTCACACAGAAAACTAAAAATAGGGCTCTTAAGTATACTTATTATGATAATTGGAGGTTTTTTTTATTTATTTCTGTCTAGAAGTTCCTTCTGAATGAGGAGTAGTCTCGGGGGTAGTTGGTAGTTTCCATCATGATATGTATGTTGTTTGTTATCCGTAGTGCATTCATTAGTCAGCATTCTTATGTATCAGCTAAAACAAAAATATCTAGTTAGGTACATATAAAAACTATTGAAACATACATATGAATGGTTAAATAAGATTATAATCTACATAATACCAAAAAATGGGTTTTATGTACAATCAATTGTGTTGTGTAAGGCTTCAGAGGTCTGGTTTCAGTTTTGTCAAAGTGATTACTCAAGTACTTGATGATACAATGAATATTAAGTAACATGTTCAGCTACACATAGGATATTTGACTTATTATAGCATTTGAAACATATTTTTTTTAAATACTTGAGTTCAAAATATATAGCTTGAACAGTCCAAATAAAAATATTTCTACATGTTTTGAGTTCTTTTACATCAGTTTAATGACTGTATTTACATCTACTTTTTTAAGAATTTTTTCAAATAACAGTTTGGTATGCTAATCCTAAAGAACTACATAATTTTCTCAATATTTCTCATATTATTATGTTGTATTACTAGAAAACTAAATAATACATACCTGCACTTCGAACGATATATAAAATTATTCCAATAAACAACTTAACGATCTGCAACTATCATACGTCCAAAATTCGACGAAAATACACAAAAACGTAGGAAAGAAAATCACAGAAATATATTTAACCTTTACCTGTCAAATTAACGTTTGCTCATAACCACAAAAAACAAAACTAATAAACATGATCTAGGATGATTTTATAAGTAATAGCTCTTTAAGCGATAGACCGATACATGAATTCCGTTAATAAATTTTAGTAAAGGTGTACTGCGCGCGTATTCTGTATCGCCAATAGACAAGAAATTTCCTTCTATAAGAATAGAGAGGAAATTTCTTTATATTTCATGAACCTATTCTGTACCGGTATTGTCGGATTTGTCCTAATGTTCATCTGTCCTACCACCCGAATGGAGCTTTGTCTGACAAGGATAGAAGATGAGATGGATTTATAGACAATCAAATGTGCTGACGTGTAGAATATAAATATTGTGGCAAATTTTTCAGAGAAGTTTTTACGAATATAAACATCACCTACCTAATTAGTAATTACTGATCATATTTATTGCTACAATTATTGATTGTGTATTTCTTAAGAATATTTCCTTTATTTTCGATTATTTTTGTACAAGATATTCTCAAAAAAGTGGAATTATACTAATTTTTATTTTGTAGGCATAATAGGTATCGGGGATGCAAACTGAAAATGGATCGATATCATAACTTACTTTTTAGGGGTATCCTATACCATTTTTTGTAATCGTTATTTTATATTTAAATTACATTTCACCTAATTCGGGATAGGATAAGTATGATTGTCATTGTGCGTCAGTTTTTAAGATAGGTACATGATAAACATCCATGTTATGTTTTTATTTTTAATCTCCCAAATGCAATCTGGCCTAATAACTAAAGAACTATCAGACAGCAGTGCAATGTTGTGAGGATTACCCAGGTCCCAGCTTGAAGTGTATTTCCTTTTTACTGTTTTCCAATGTAGCAAGTACTGATGTATATCCTGCTTTAAATAATATCTTACTAAATACTGTGCACCATTTAGCATGTTTTGTTAATTATTTAAACCAATTATAATGTGATGAATTCTATTGAGAATTCAGTAATGCTGATTTCATGATGATAAATAATTATTTAGTGAATATTGATTGAGCAAAATGTTTTAGAGAGTGAGTATATGATAAGGATGATATAAGTACTCCATTTTTCCGCCTTCAAAAATGTCAAAACGGGCAAAATTTTCTGGCCATAAAATATTTTAATACCCTCCCTAGGGCTGTCAGGGACCTCCCGCTGAGGCAATTTAAAAGCAGAGTGAGGGAGTTTTTACTGGCAAAGGCCTTTTACTCATTTGGTGAGTTTACAGTTTTAGTTAAATATATTAACAATTTTATAGAGTTATCAAATTCTCAAGTTTTAGTAGATTTATTCAATTTGATTTGTTATTGTTGACTTATGTATGTTGTTGTAAATGACATTAACATCAATAAACTAAAAAGTTTCCTCAATACCATGTCAACATAAACATGATCGAGAACATCAATAGAAATTAAATTTCTATGCTTTGCGGCTTTTAGGTGTGGGGTCAAATTTCAGGAGTATCATAGAGTGGACATGCTTGTTAGACTTGCATTGAGCACTTTTGAGAGATGATTACTTTTTGACCTAGCTATGTCTAATTGATTGTCTACAATTACTTTCTAGGATTGGTTTTAATGTCCCTAAATGTAATCTTCATCCCTTTAAACTTCTTGCTGTCTTTCGATGCTACTAGGTATGGTAGTCAAGCACCTATCGATAAAACTCTTTGTGTACTAGACGATCATAGTATATATATATACATACATACATACATACATATATTTATATTTTTTGTAATTAATATATTAGGTTTAAAGAGAAACATACATTTTATGAGAGAATAAAGCGTGTTCCTAAAGAAATTGGGTTTTATTTTACTGATTGTAATGTTTTAAAAAGTATTCCTCAAATGAGTGAAATGCCCTGAAAATTAGGTACTACATTGCCTCCTATACAAGGCTTCTGTTGTATAATTTCCACCTGAATACTAGGAAATACTTCTGCCGTTTTTATTCTCTATGTTATTGAAATATAATTACTGTATTAAATTTAGTTTTGTTTTAAATCGGTAACAAAAAAACCTAAAAAAAAAAAATCAGTTAGGTAAAGTAATGTTCATATTTAAAAATTACTTTTGCTTCAAAATAAAAAGAATTTATATTTTCAAATAAGTTTTTGTGAGTTAATAGATCTGATAAGACTTGATTCTAGCTACCTCACTATTTTCCCTTATGCTCCTCAAAGTATGAAACTTCTTTTGAAGACGTTACTTATTTTCTTAGTGGTAGGTACATGAATATACTCTATTGGAATTGACCAATAAATTATCCTACTTTATTAAAACTTTGTATGTTTGGTTAGCAGACATTTTAAAAGCATTGTAGGTATGGTACTTGATGAATGCTTTTTTTACAGAGGAAATAATACACC
The DNA here is from genome assembly GCA_030620095.1 of Kuschelorhynchus macadamiae. NCBI lineage: Eukaryota > Metazoa > Arthropoda > Insecta > Coleoptera > Curculionidae > Kuschelorhynchus > Kuschelorhynchus macadamiae. The sequence continues at coordinate 105,187 of JAUTXW010001632.1, forward strand.
AGACTACGAAAAATGTATAAAATATATTCATATTGCTTGCACTGTACACATATTTTTATTAGAAAAACATAAATAAAATCCTTAAGCTTGAAAACTCAAGTAACCAGAGCTAGATGACATAAATGAACAACCAATTGAAAACTTTTATTTGGCTCATTGCTTTTTAACATTGACCGACAGTCTTTTTTCTAGAAACTGCTACTGTTATCTATCCATAAGCCAGTGGAAAAGGAGGGGGGTGCTTGCCAGACTTCACCTGAAATTAAAAAAAAATATAAATAATAACACTTGTTTAATTAATTAATTTATATAAATAGGAGGTCAGTGGTTTAAACATAAAATGTGAGATCTTATACAGGGAGTTCTTTAGCAAGGTGTCGTTTGGTTTTAGTAGACTATAAACTACTAAGAATAAGTATAAACAAGCATAAATCATATTTAAAACAGACACAGATAAAAATCAAATCGGTGGGAAAAATTAAGGTAAGTTTTACAGAAATAAAAAATAAAAATATAGAACATTTAAAAAACAGGTAAAATAAAACGGAATTAAACCCTCAATTACTTCACTTTAAATGTCTTAATCACTGTACATTAATAACCTGCTGCCACCCAAAATGAAAAATATTCTTTTTAAACTAACACCTACAAAGATTATATACAACTATTTTTGATGAAAGTATTTTTCTGTGGTAGAACCTAAAATTAAAATAGGTAGAACTTTAATCCACCACTGCATCGAGAATTTAGTGAACAAATAAATTTTAGGATATATCTCCTTTGTTTTTCTTATAGTTTTAAAGATGACTTTTTTGTAATTATTATTAGTTCTGGGACAATATTTCAGCCTTTAATTTCGTATTCAGACATTACTAAACAAATGATAGACACATTTTCATGGTGCCTCAAATACCTACCAAAAAATGGTTAACAGCTCTTGAACCATGACTTCCAGATGTGAAAACTAGAAGTAGGTACAGACATAATTGCTTAGTGTATAATCAAAAATAAAGGTTTGACTGAAGCTTTTGAGGTTAGTTATCTTCAAAAAATTATTGCAAATTATGTATGCAGAAATATTTACCTTATATCAATTTTTTTTTCTGGTTTTTCTACAAAAATCCATCTTGGGAAAAACGTCGTCCAACTCTTAGGGATCTATTTTTGCAATATGGATAAAAAAATACATTAATACTTCAGTACAATTAATGGAAATCTGTAAATACTTAGAAGGAAAGAATCTGAAAAAATATAAATATAACAAAACTGATATGTAAAAGCGTTGAAAACGTTTGGGCAATCCTTCTATAGCCTGTAGAAATACCCAACGAACACTATCACAATCCACGTCACTAGTTTGAGGTGTATTTTGACCTAGTGCTACAAACTCAAATTCTGAATTGTTAAACTCCGTTTTTATTGCCTTTTTGTTATATAGATTTAGATCTAAGTAACTAGGCGGTCCAACAAAACAGCTGACTGCCGTTAATATGGCTGGCGTAGCACATTGTTTTCTTCCATATGAGCCCGTGATAATTTAAAATCAAATTTCAAGTATTTGTATATATATTTAGTGCATTTTTTTGTATAGAACCATTTTTTACAGTTGCTTAGTTATGACAAGCGAATACTTTTTGGAACTAACGAAATAAAAAAGCCGAAGTTTCCGAGCGGCGGAAACAAAACATTTTTATAATTAAAATTAGATCGTTTTGTAGTGTAGATCCAAAAGACTTTTCCCCAGTGACAAATATGGACATTGTTAGTTACCTAGTTCTTCAATTTAAATTATGTATATCCAAGTTAAACTTACTTCAATCTGTGTCTTTATTATTCTGTACTGCACCCAGTACATATATTTTTTTATAAATAAAACATAACAATAAAACAAACATGTTTGTATTTAAATAAATGGTCATGCATGTCAGAGTGAATCAATATATAACATTTTCAAAGTGAATATAATAAGAATAAAAAGTTGTTTTTACAATAAACCTGATGACGAGTGTAAAAGAACTCAATTTCTTTCAGGATAATGAAACCTTTACTAGACTTAAACTTACTTATTTCTAGAAAAAATTTAATTTTATACTTGCACTCTAGGACGGGATTATACCATGGAGACCCTAAAAAAAATTTGTTCCGTTTTATATTTTTCAGGTTATTGAAAAACTTAAAATTCTGAAGAGTGTCCATGCCTTTATCCTATTTGTAATCCTGACAGGAATTTCCACCCTTCGTAATTTAAGAACTTCTGTCCTGAATGAATGATCTTTCTTTATTCAGTCATAGGTTTTGTTGAGAGACACTTTTGGCAAATCTTAATATTAAGTAAGTAATAACCCTGTATATGGTTATTGTAGCTTCATTTATTATACATAAAAAAAAATTGGAATAACACAGCTAATACACTTGTGCTAAGATAATATCAAGGTAAAAAGCATACAGTATTTAGTTCCTAAAGTATGTAATAAACTTCCAGCTTCCACATACGATGAATTTATTAAATTTAAGATAGAATGTAAAAAAATATTTAATACCTACTCGTATAAAGAATTTAAGAACTATGAGTCTTTTAAATAAGATTACCTCACTTTCCCAAACAAAAAAATAATTACACAGTTGCATAAAGGATAAAATTATTTTAAACATCTCTTTTAAGATGGTACACACAAATACTGATAATTATTTAAGTCCCCTAAAACATAAAAAAATAATACAGCATTCAAATATATAACGATACAAAATTTAATACAACTTTTTGAAACAAATATTAGATATTTGATCAGTTTCGATTAAGAATCATAATAATTGTAACTAGCTAGATTAATTTCAGTTTTTTTATAAATGATTAATATAAAATGTTTTGCACACTCTTGGGCGTAATTTAATTCAATAGTACGTAAATCCTCTTCTAATTGCAGTAATCCACTTCAGTCACATCGACGAAAGTTCATTCATTCGTTTTCATATGTAAAATTCAAAATTTTTGAAACTTACAAATAAAAGTAACATTGTCTTTTATCCCTCTACATCCACATTTTACAATACAACCAAAAGAAGGCAGGATTTAAGGCAAAAAATAGAAATAAATATCAAAACTCCCATGTAAAAATTTCTTTTCTTTCTTTCTTTCTTTCAAAATGGAGTCGGCTGCCACTTTTTTGCTTTCAGCGCCATTCTCCAGCCCAATACTGCGCAACCTCAGGATTGCGAGCTCGTAGCTCCCTAAAAGTTGCTAAAATATACACATTTTTCATTATCCTTATAGTAACTTATGACGTAAACATAACTATTCATATACCATAAAGCTGTAGTGTGAAGACGGTTAATAGACTATAGTCACAACAAAGGATAGACTTTTCTCGCTCCCGGGCAACGGGGGAGCATTTCACAATTGAAATGTTGCCTCGGATTTAAGAAGGATGGGGATATAAAGAGGAATTTTTATGCTAATTATTGTTATTTATATTATAATTTTATTTTATTGTAGATTAAAAATTTATTTAATAATTTTACTACGTAAGCATTCATATTTGAGAGCACTAATTGAATATTCATAGGGGTTTTTATACCAAATTTCCTCAATTCTTCATATAGGTTTAACTCTGGGATAGCATTAATTGGACACTCAAAGAAAATATGGTTCAAACTTTCTATTTGTCCGCATTCGCATAGTGGATCTTCTTTGATACCTAATTTATGTAGATGTTCTTTGATCAAGCAATGACCTGTTCTCATTCTTATTACCGTAGTGATGTGTCTTCTATCTATATATTCCATATCTACAAACCAGGGCTTTTGAGGAAATTTATCCTGCATTCCTGCATATCCCTTACCCTTACTTTTAAATGACTCCTTCCAAAATTCCTCAAATTTCTTTTTAATGGTATTCTTGATTATAGGAATAAACTCCTGATTATCTAATTTTATCTGTAAGGGGACAGTGAGGGATCTACCGATGTTGGCCAGAATGTCAGCTTGTTCATTACCCGAGATATTAGTATGGCTTGGGACCCAGGATAGAATTAGATTGAAATTTTGCGAATTAGCCTCATTAATTAATCTTCTCGTTAGTAAAGTTATATTATCATTAGATTGAACAATAACTAATTTTTTCAATTTAAAAATAGCACTTGTTGAGTCTGTAAAAATAATTGCTCTATAAATGTTTTTTTCCAGGCAGAGAGAAACTGCTTTATTAATTGCTACAATTTCGGCCGTACATATGTTCATTTCTTTTGGTAAATTAGCACTAAAATTTAAATTTAGGCTCGGAATATGAACACCAAAGCCGGTTTTATTATTACCTTTAGAAGCATCTGTATATATGAATGTATATTGTTCTCTATATTTAAAAGTTTCTGTTAAAAAGAAGGGATTATTATTATTTGTTTCTTTTTTTAAATTTAGATTAATAATATTTATATCTTGTATTTGATTATGAAATTCTATATCAAAACAGGGGAGTTTTTCGTATATGTCAATTTTGTCTTGATAGGGGAGGGCCATCGTTATTGCTTGAATTAATATGGGGGAGTCTTTATTTTTCCAATACCCCAATTTCCCTGATGAATAAGAGAGTAATGATAATAAGATTTTAATAAGTGGATGATTCTTAAAGCATATTTTCTTAAGAATAAATTTAGAGGCCAGCCATAATCTTCTAAACTCTAGGCTTATCTCTGCTGATTCCGCCAAAAGAGCATTAATAGGAGTTGATTTCATGCATCCCGTTATGATTCTGAGTCCTTGAAAAAATATATTATTTAATTTATTTATATTTTTTTTAGATGTAGGAAGAATTAAAAAACTTCCCAAATCTAACTGTGATCTTACTAAACCATTGAATGCCATTTTTAAAATTTTCGGATCAGCTCCCCACCATACTCTACTAAAAGCTTTAATTATGTTCATACCTTTCCTAGCATTGGTACATATAGCTTCAATATGTTGATCCCATTTAAGATTATACTGAAAATTAATTCCAAGATATTTTACTTTATCTTTAAGAGGAATGATAGAATTATTGATTAATATATTAGGAAGGGTATCATTTCTAGGACCTTTAGTAAACCATATCGCTTCTGTTTTACTATATGATATACAGAAATTATGTGTGGTAAGCCATACATTTATTTTTTCCAGGGCAATATTAATCACCTCAACGGTTTTTTTAATATCTTTATCTTTGTAAATTAGAATTAAATCATCTGCGTAACTTAATAGGGTTGCTCCCTTTAAATTCAATTTGAATAAAGAGATTAACAATATATTAAAAAGAATCGGACTAAGCGGTGAGCCCTGTGGAAGACCCATCGAGGACATCTTCGGATCTACAGTACTATTAGTATTATCTTTTACAAAAATCAACCTATCTGCTAGCAAATTAAAAATAAGGTTAGATAATTTGATGTTCACATCATATTTTATTAAATAATCATAGACTTGATATAAATTAACATGATCATATGCTTGTTTTAAATCTATGAACACTGCCACTGAATGTAAATTCTGGCTAAATCCCAGCTGCACATAAGATGTAAGGAATGAAAGATTATCATATATACTCATACCTTTCCTAAACCCTGTTTGATAAAAAGAGAATATTTTTTTATTTTCCATATACCATTCAAGTCTATTTTTTATAAGATTTTCAAGGGTTTTTCCTACACATGACCCCAAGGCTATTGGACGATAACTGTCTGAAAAATTAGGATCTTTTTGATTTTTAAGAATAGGTATAATAACCGTTTCCTTCCAATTATCTGGAATTTTTTCCCCAAGTAAACATTTGTTATAAATGTTCAATAAATTAATTAATAATTTATTGGGTAATTTTTCCAACATTGAATAAGAAATATCATCTTTGCCGGTAGCTGACATTTTCTTTTTGTTTAAAATTATAATAAGTTCCTTTAAATTAAATAGCTCAATTTCTTCATTAGATAGTTTAAGTGTGAAATCTGGATAGATATTGCATGGGGTAAGGTTACTTAATATCTTTTCAGCTATTTGTCTGTCTGGGAGTTCAAGTTCTTTACCTACAAATTTCATTGAAAATTTTTTAAAGGTTTGCCAAATCTTTGAAATATTTAAATTTCTATTGATGGTGGATGAGAATTCAATAAATTTTTGTTTTTTCTTTTTTTTAAGAAATCTCTTAATTTTAGCCTGTACATGTTTGGCACAAATAAGATTGACATCTGAAGGATTATCTTTAAAAACACGAAATGCAATTCTTCTTTCCTGAATTTTGATTGTACATTCTAAATCCCACCAGGGGTTTTGAGGTTTATGAAATTTGGGATTAAACTTTTTTTTAGGAATGGTTTCTGATGCAACTTTGTTCATTAAATCAACAAGTTCTTGATAACTAGATATTTCATCTATTTGTGATGAATATAATATTAACTTATCTGTGTAATTATCCCAATCTGCTTTCCTAAAGTTTTTTTTGATATTATCTCCAATGTATATGGACATTCTGTTAAGAGATGTATTATTAATTCTGGTAATTGTAGGAAAGTGATCACTGTTTCCACAATCCTCCAATACTTCCCACTGGGTTAAGGATGCCAAATCTGCACTAACCAAAGTAATGTCCAAAGAACTGGGATTTAATTCAAGTTTTTGGACTCTAGTTGGGGATCCATCATTTAATAAGACCAGATTTTCTCTATCCAGAACCTCGACTATAGCTCTGCCGCTACTATCGTTGTTATGACATCCCCATAGTGAATGATGGGCATTGAAATCACCTGTTAACAATATCTTTCCCCTAATATTATTTAAGATGCTGTCTAGAAAGGTTGTAGTGATTTGATTTATGGTTGAATAAATATTAATTATATTAAGATCTCCTATTCTTATTATGTTATACTGAATATGTTTATTAAAATTATTGTTTAAAAAAATCTCTTTGAAAATTAAATGTTTTTTGATGAATGTGGCTACACCACCATAGCCATCTTCTCTATCATTTCTGATTATATTATAATGTTTAAGAAAAATAGCATCTTTATCATTTTTAAGCCATGTTTCGTTGAGACAGATTATATCAGGATTATATATGTTACATAAGTTAATCAAATTAGTTCTATTAGCTTTAAAACTTCTGATATTCCACTGTATAATATTTAAATTATCCGTACCCTCCATTGATATTTTTTATTGTTAATATTCTTATTATATATTCATTTATGTATTATTATTATTTATTTTTTTTTTAATTTAATTAACTTTGATATTCATTTAAAAGTAGGATTAAAATTTGGAAAAAAATCTGTAGGTTTGTCACCTTTTGACTGATTCTTTGGCCTATCGTAATCTAAATTTGTCTTACTTAATGTATTAATAGTATTTAAAATGTTAATGGCTTTTGCTCTGTCTTGACTACTTAACTGTGAAGCCGTTTGAGATAACACATCAAAAAAGTCAATATTTTTGTCTGAATTTTGTTGATATGATTCTGAAGATATACCTGCAGTCTGACTGCTAATTAAATTACTTTTTTGGGTTTTTTCAGGGCGAGAATTGGGATAGTATAACTCATTATTATGGGCTTTGATATCATAGCTTTGTGAATTAGAGAGTATGTGACGTCTTTTTGGGTTGTCTCTAACTACTTGAGTAAAACTACGTTTAGTTTTATTCATTTGATTACCTAATATATTCCTCCTTTGATTAATTGAAATAGAGTTTTTTTCTGCACTTGTTGATGCTTCCGGAAGCGAGGGAAAGTCTGATTGATGAAATGATGGTGAATTAAAATAATTTCCACGATTATCCCTAGATGTTTTATAGTTTTTTGGGCATCTATCGCTTGCTTCAAAAAAACTTATGTTTTCTGTTGCCATAATATATTTTATTGATTGTTGCCTAGAGTATTCGGGGCATTTTTTACTAGTTGATTTATGTTCATTGCTTTCACAATGATAACATTGTGTATCACATTCAAAATCTCTGTCATTTTCATCATGAACATTTCCGCAATTAAAACATTTTTTTTTACCTTTACATTGTAATCTGGTATGACCAAAAAGTAAACAAGAGAAACATTGAGTTACTGGCGGTATATATATTGAAACTGGAGTAGATAATCCATAGATGCTAACGAATCTTGGAAGAACCGTCCCCTCAAATGTGTACAGAATAGTACCTGTTGGTATATATATATTTTTATTATTGGAATCAATTACTTTCCTGTTCAATCTTTTTACCTCTGAAATTTTAAAGGGAGAGACAGTAAAATTTAGTAGTTCCTCCTCTGAAATTGAGGCATCAATATACCTCACTATACCCTTACAAGAAGCAAAATAAAAAGGGATATAAATAGTAAATCCTTTACATTTTAATATTTCATTATCTTTAAATTTATTTGCTGATTGGAAACTATAAAATTCCACTCCCAATCTATTTCTACCCTTTATCGAAATTTTTTTAACATCGCGTAAATTTAAATTATGAATTTCCTTTGCAATTTTATAAACGTTATTAGCTCTACCTGCTTGACTAGAATTATCTTTATTACTTTCTACGTATACCATAAACGGACCAATATCGGTATTTTTATAAAAAAGTTGTTTACGCATATTTTGACTAGAATGACTTTCATTTTTTTTTTGTTCAAATCTTCCTCGTTGGAATTATTCTGAGAATGCCCTATAATTTTATTAATTTCATCTGGATCTGGATCTATTGTAATGGGGGGATCCTCCCCCATTACATCATCCATCCTGAGGCGTTTCTTCTTTGATGATCTCTTCTATTTATTTTATTTTTTATGATATCAATTAATGAAAAAGATTTAACTTACCAAAAACAAAAGGGATAAGGTATAACACAACAAAGGATGAGTTAGTATCACACCAAATTACCAATATTCAATTCTAAATTTGTTTGTTTTCAACAAATCGGTCAACTCTCTCGGAAACCAACCATAAACAACCAACATTTCTAGCTTCTTCCCATGTAAAAATTCGATTTGTTTGTCCTATGCCCGTCAAAAACAGCTGATTGGTGTCGTTCAACTGACAGATCGTTGGAGTGCCCTACATCATTATGATCGTAGAAAAACTAACCTACCAAACAATCTAATAGAGGTTATATTATGATGATGTTTGAATTGAACAAAACGAACACAGTGAACACGTGTTTAGTACTGTGGCTCAAATAAAGCTTTCTTCACGTCATAGGACCACACGATGATGCACGATACGCAGTAGGATGGATGAACGGTATTCTCATTTGTCCTACTACCCGAATTGTCTGACAAGGATAGAAGATGAGAGGGATTTATAATCAGAATATACCGACGTGTAGAAAATAACTAATGTGGCGGATTGATTCTGAAGTTTATTTTATTAAATAAATATTACCTAACCTACAAACGCTACCATTACTCAGCGATTTTACGAAGTCTCTGCCAGGTGAACACAATTTTAAATATCTGCTATTGAAAACCGAATTACAGATCATATTATAAATATTTATTGCTACGATTATTGATTGTGTATTACTAACGAATATTTGCTTTATTTCAGATTGTTTTTGTGCAAGATATTCTTAAAAAAGTGGAATTATAGGTACTAAATTATTTTGTAGGTATTGGGGACTTAAACTGAAAATGGATCGACATCATGAACTTGCTTTTCAAGATGGATTTTTGTTTAACGTAAGGCGAACTAAGGACAATGTCAGGTATGTTTAATATCTTTTTTTAAATACTGGTTTTTGTAGATTTTTATTTCTCAGCATTTATTCTCGGGAACACTAATGGGTCTTCTGCAAAATATAGCATGAATAATTAGGGAAATGTTAGTCATATGGATTGGAGTAGTTTTATTCTATTAAGTCTATTAAAAACTTATCTCCGGCAAAGCCATCATTTATAAGTAAAAATGTTCTAGTAGTGTAATAACAAATGCTAAGAACTGAGATAAGAAAAATTATGTTTATTTCAAGGAAACATAATCTCGTGAATAGTAATTGTAGCTTCTTACCATCAATAGTGTTGAAATAACGTTGGTCAGAAGACTGAGATTTTCTGATTTAATCTAGAAACTTCAAGTGACGTAATTTTAGAGGGCTACACTTCACTATCAGGATGGACTTTTACCATATAATTTTTTTTTAGTGGAGTAGTGCACATTTCAAAAATTTCGTTTTTGTCATAATTTTCTTCAGCTAGAAATATTGCAAAATTCTAATTTCTTTTGTAGATTTTTGGTATGTAAACATAATAGGCAGTTAGGGTATACAGCAACAGGAAAAATTACTACTATTCAGGATGTACCAGTGTTTACGTATGTTAATCCACACCACAACCATCTAAGGGTGGACATGGAGGTCCAGAAAATCGAATTTAGGAAGCAAGCATTAAAGAGAGGGGAAATTTAAAAAATATATATGATCGCATTGCAACAAGGTAAGAAGATATTAGTAAATATTGTATATGTATGTACAGAGTGTGTAAGTATCTAGAGTTCTGTAATGATATTTATATGTGTTTCTTACAATGCTCCACTAATTTTTTGAATCTACAGTTTTAACTAAAATTATAATTAAAATGAATATTAAAAACATGAAATAATGTCTTAAGCTAGTTAAGATAGTGTTAATTATGGCAATATAATGAGTTTACTTAATCTAAAAACATCAAATAAAAGCCACTGTAATTTTGATAAAATTTTTATTTATAAACTTGATAATAACCAAATGTTCAGCATTGATCTTCTAGCATCTATTAACTTTTATGTACCCACTAGGTCATTTAGAGGGTTTCACACATGTTATGCTGAACACCATCGCTCTTTATATAAAAAACATTGTTCTATCAATGATGTATGCTTGGGGTGTTTAGCATCTTTATAATAAGAGCACATACCGGGAATATTTATTTTAATGTGTTAACGTATTTGACATCTTATGTGTAAGCTTCATATGTGTTTACTGATTTTAACTATCTGACATATAATCTGTTAATGACCCGTGTATTTATATTTTTAAAAAATGTTTACTTAAATTAAATTAAATTATATATTTTTACTTTCCCTGTAAGAGGGAAGTTTTGTAAACGTGAAAAAATCACCCTCTTTTGGTCTGTTTTTGGGCAGCATAGCTGAAATACTACTCATCCAATTGAATTCAAATTTTGGTCAAATCAAGGGTCACAAAGGGAGAAAATGGTAACATTTTGGTAAAAATCCAATGTGGTGAAACAAAATGATGGCCTCACGAAATGTAAAAAAATCATTACTAAAAAATTACTTATTAATTGGGCTTCGAAATTTGCACAAAAATAAGGTATGATATAGGGATAATCTGGTAAAATTTTTGTGTAAAGCCATTTTGGCAGAACAAAATGGAGGGCTAATGAAATATTTAAAAATTTAGTAACAAAAACTGTTTATCCAATTGACTTGATATTTTGCAGAAAAATCAAGTGCGAAACGGGGATAGCCAGACAAACAAACTTGTAGCCTAATAAAATGTTTAAATATTCAATAAAACTCCATTTCCTGGAAAAAACCTTTTTATAGATAAAAAAACATAAACAACATAATTTCTTTTTTATAAATTATATAAATAAGGTTATGAAGAATAAATAATATTAACAATAATAAATGTATTAAAAACTAAAAAAAATTAAAAAATAAAATACCATTTATAGGATTTGTGTAAAGTTGTTAACACATAATCATATACATATAAACTGTGTCAAAAATTTGGTTTTTAGTCTAGCTTCCTGATCTTTTGCCTCTTGGAAAATTGAATTAAAGCAGTAAGGGTACAAGTTTAATATCTTTAGTGAATCTGGGGATTAGTCTACAAATTGACTTAACTGTTGGTTAGAAGTTAGTGTCATTTTATGGTTATTAGAAATCTAAGGTTAGAAAATGCGAACCATTATGCTCCAAACTGTTTGGATTTTACAACTTTATTAGTGTTAAATATATACTATAAGCAGTTAAAACATTACTTGTATATGTAATTTTATATATGTTTCAGAAATGCAGAGGCAGCAGTTATGGTGCCATTTAATTGATTAGGTCTTCAATGCACAGGTGGAGGAAGTCCACAACCCCAAATATTCCAGCAACTTTAATGGAATTATTGCTAATTTTACAGTCAGGTGAGTGGTTTAGGTTTACCAGTTGTCATAATGGTGAATTTTTTTCAGGCGCTGTAGAGAGGCAAGGGCATCAAGCTGTAATTTTTGGAAACTACAATTTCATCGATAATTTCAGGAATGCACAAACAGTTTTTATGGATAGGACATTCAAGGCAGTACCTAGGAGGCCATTATTTGGCCAAATATTTACCATATTTGCAACATGCATGGGTCACGTAAGTATTATATTAAAAAGCTGCATTTTTCTTATATAGGGTATCAAAACAGTTCAGAATTTCGCAAATATTTTCTAAAGTACAGAGTGATCCCCTATAATGCTCCCTGCTTAACTTTATTACTTTTCAAGAGAAATTTTAAAAATCAGCATATAGGGTTACTATTGCATTTTTTGCACACCAAAAGTTTGTATATATCTATAAGTATACAGATGATAGTAAAAAGTTACATTGTTTTAAGGGAATGATTTGTATAAAAGATAATTTTTCGATTCTATGAATAATTCTAGACACTTTTTGTGTAGGATACCTTGTAGCTGTGATCCAGATATTTATGTTTAAATGTCAAAATTCTTTAATACAGCTCAGGTAATTATTATATATGTATGGATAAGAATGAATGATCCAGTGGGAGCTGTAACAATTTATCAACAAATCGTTATAATTTTAGTATTGAATTATGGTTTATTCAAATAGAGAAAAACAAATTATTTCCTATATTAAAAATAATTTTAACTACAGAGCTGTGCAACAAGAACTTGGAAATGATAATGGCCGTATGCACATTCCATGCAAAAAAATTAACAAGATTATTTTCAAAATTTTAAAAAACTAATAAAAATATCTCCAACTTTTTGTGTGTTTGTGCAAAAACTATAGTAGTATGCTGATATTTGAAAATTTTCTATCTAGATTTATATTTTTTTAAGTTCACATGCAACTTTATATAACAGGTTAAAACATATTTCCATTATTTCAGGCATTTTAAAACTGTAATTATTACTAAATAATATTTAAATATAGATATATGGTTCTGACGTTTTAATTTGATAATTTGTAGGCTTTTCCCATTGTCCATGTTTTTATCGCTAGAAGAACAAAAGCCTTATATGATGCAGTCTTCGAATACCCTATACATACATTCCAAATTTCATAAATGGAAATATTGTAACAGATTATGAGGCAGCATTGATAGAAGCTTTGAGAGGTGCATATCCCCAGGCAACATTGCATGGTTGCTTTTTTCATTATTGTCAGGTAATAAAACTAAAGATTTACTTCCCAAATGTGTTATTGTCAATGTGAAATAATCATTTGAAAGAATAAATGTTCACTAAATTAAATACTTTGAATTTTGATAAATAAATATGCATACAAGATATAAACACATAATAGTTACCTACATGGAATAAACAAATAGAACAAAACAGTGCAACTTATCAGTTATATCATTCATTTATAAAGTAAAATGCGTTTCTGGGATATAATATGTTAAGGATTTTTAAAACTTTTTATTGAATGAACAGATATTGCTTGGTAACATATTGAATAACATTTTTATAAACATTTGGAATAATACTTTGCACATCTTATATTTTCAATTACATCTTGTGTTTCATGTATATGCTGGGTGTTTTGAATATGTGGCTTAACTCTCAATTCAATTATTTATGTTTTTTTTTAAAGCAGTTCAAGGGCTAATATTTTGTGGCACATAATACAATTGTTTTTACATAACTTGTAGGCTGTTTTGCGCAAGGCTAAGGCACTGGGAATTGTTCGACAGATAAAGGATAATATCGATGGAAGGTCTTTATTGAAGAAATATTATGCTTTGGCGCTTCTCTGCAAACATGATCGAGCCCACATTAGTTCTTTTACAAGTTTAATTATTATATGATATAAATTGGATTACCTTGGAGTGTTTACAGATTCCGTTTTTCGTTTGCTTTAATGGGCCCAATACTAATTTTGATATATAATTTTAAGGGAGATTTGCAGTTTGGTGGAATATTTCGGGACTGAATGACTACATTAGAAGGCAATGGATAGAACGAGTTACCTCGCCGCACTTCAGCGTATTTGGGCAAAGGCATCGGACCAACAACGTCATGGAGTCATACCACAGAAGGCTTAACAGCAAGCTAGTCAGGCATCCTGGCATATGGGACTTAATGGGTACCTACAGAACATTATGAGCCAAATTTGCTTGTCCATAACCGTTTTTAACTTCTCATAATTTTTTTCAGAGACACTAATTGACATACAAAATACTGCCTCTATTGAATTTGCTCAGTTAGAGAGGGGCCACAATGTTTTTAGGGTAGCCAAGAAAAATGTGCTATTTCATTCGCGGCTACGACAAGCGTGGGAAAAACTAGAGAATGGGCGCTTTACTGTAGAAGATTTTCTGAGACAGACTGTTCATTTTGTTGATAGTCTGGACCAGCACCTTATGGAATGGCCTGTCATTGAACCAGACGACGCTGAGCTTCCTCAATTTCTCCCCATTCCTACTAATCCTCCAGTACCCCCTCCAAATAATCCTCTTCAGCCTCCTCTAAATCTTGCTCCCCTTGCACAACTCCCTCCTGTTCTACGCACTATTTCTAATGAACCACCCCCTCTAATTTACTTTAATCCCCCAACTATTCCATCAAATCCTCCTCCCAGTCCACCTTCAAATATCCCTGTACCAGAACCAGACATGAATATGCCCCTCGATGAACTACCTCCACTTGAATTAATGCCTTCAAATCCTCCCACCCCAGAACCTATACAAGAAGACCCCACTCCAATTTTTAATTTTCCAGCCATTCCTAAGATCGGTCAACTTTTTGCTGCTCTTGGAGATGATGAGCAGCCAGTAGTTTTGCCTAATAATGTTCGCGGTTAGCAAAATAACTTTTACTTATTCCATTGTTTACCTTTAAAACAAAGTACATTTCATTAATAATTGTAAACTTTTTGAAGGTTTTTGGGAACCAAGGATTGCTGCTAGTGAATTTGAGGAGGAGACAATGCCACAACTGCTGTGTTGTAAAGTATGTCTCTTGAACAAGGTGCAATACAGTATGGAGTGAGGTCACGTAGTTTGCAGCATTAGTGCCGACGATCATTGAATAGGGAACCTACACCATTTTTTTTGTAATCATTATTTTATATTTCCTAATCATTTCATATTTCTAGATTTACTGTTTTCTAATGTGGTAAATATTTATCCTGCTTTAGATAACATCTTACCAAATAGTGTGGACCATCTAGCATATTATTTAATTTTATTATTTAGCGGAATCCAACTATTTACAATACGATGAATTCTATCGAAATTTCAATGAGTGATTTCATGGCGGTAAATTATTATTTAGTAAATATTGATTGAGAAGAGTGTTTTAGAAATTATTAGCGATTTTGGTTGCAGAAAGACTGAATCACATAATCTAGGTGGGTCTAGGCTGCAAAATTTTTCTCTGGTGGTGTACATAATACAATTCATATATATCTGTTAAATCGAAACTATGTAACTGGTAGTTTAAACTCATTTTGTACCCATTAAAAGTCTAAAAACATTAAATTATAAGCGGTACATTTAACAGAAAAGAAATCGCACTTGCATCGTTCAATGCAAATTGAATGTTTGTTTATTTATTTATTTATTGCCAACAAGATCATATTTATTATGAAAAGCAATGTCACAAAAAGAATTCATACAGAGATAATAATTTAAACTATATATAACCAATACAATTTAAAATGTCAAACATAGAACATAATTCTGCTTTAAGTTGGAAATTAGGAGAAAAAAATAATGATAGTATGAGCTTTTTTTATTAAAAAATTTGTCTTTACATTTAGTGAGCTATTACAAACCATATCTAATTTGCATTACGTACATCACAGAGTTCTCACTCCCATTTTCAAAGAGGCAATAGGGAACATTGGCAATTACCATGGAATCTCTATCCATAATGGCTGTGTCTGATCAACTTGCTTGGAGAGTAAGTGGAATGACAGAGCTTTACAGTTACTTTTTAGGATTGGTTTTAATATTCCCAAACATAATCTTTGTCACTTTTATCTTTTTGTTGTGTCTATCGATAGAACTCTTCGTGTACTTATCCATCATAGTGAAATTATTTGATTGCACACTGGTTTCAAAAATAGAATATAAAATCTAGAATGTAAAGTGGAGTATTTGAGTATTTTCTGTTAGTATGTAGAATGTTTAGATTTTTTTTATAGTTTCTTTTTGTTATATCATTGATAAGTTTCATATGTTATATATATATATATATATATTAATATATATTACCCGTTAATATCCATCGTAGGGTAAAATTAAAATGTATACATTTCAAGAAAATAAAGTGCTTTTGCTATAACAACGAGGTTTTATTTTACAGTGCAATATTTTAAAAAGAACTCGAAGGAGTGAAATGCCCTGAAAATCAGGTCCTGTGAGTTACTCCATCGCCTCCTATACAAGGCTTTAGTTGTATGTTTTTCACATGAATACTAGTGCAGTTTTTAAGTATCTGATTTATTTCTAGATCTCTAAAATAGACAGTATTAAGAAAAAAATGTTTTTTATTTTGAATAAAAAACTTAAAAATGTATTTCACCTTAAAATAAAACTAATTTATATTTTGAAATAAGTTTATGTCCATTCATAGATCTGATAAGTCTTGATTTTAGCCACTTCAATATCAATCAACTCATGAAAGTATTAAACTTTCATTCTTGAAGATATTACTTACTTTCCTAGCAGTACATAGAGATATACCATATATCGAAATTGACCAACAAATTAGCCTTTAAAGCATCTACTTCATTAAAAGTTTGTAATGTTTGGTTGGCAGACACTTTCGCTTCAAAGCATTATAGGTAGGGTACCTGATGAATAGTGGTTTTCTTTAACCAAAATTTCTTTTATGATACATAAACCAAATTTTAGGGCTATGTATAATACATGTCTTTATCTCGGAAACCTAACAGGCGAAATTAATGGCGTCATTTCGCCTTTTTTTTAATATGCTTGCAATGGGACCACTTCAGCAATAGCCTGAATACTTCCTGAAAATTTCAGTTAAACTGGAGAAACGATCCCGGACTACAGCGTGTCAGGTTATATTTTCAACGAGGCCTACTAGCTTAACTTTTAGAGATACCAAAAAATATTGTATACAATGTTTTCTCTGAACCATCAGGATTTCCTAAAAAATTTAAATGACAATTGGAAAGTAAAAAAAAGAGCATTGAATTTGTTATTCTTGCTACTTACCAGGTTTGATATATTTAAAGACAATCGAGAGAATTGACAAGAATCCTGCCATAAGAGGCAGTGTATTACTTTCTAATGACTTGCTTACATATGTGTATGTTCTCTCTGTATAACACATTGCCCCTTACGGCAGGGTTTTTGTCTCTCAGTTGTCTCTAAACGTATCAAACCTGGTATTTTTATAGTCAGTGAGAAGATGTCCATTTATTGACATATTATACAGGGTGTTTCATTTAAAATAAATAGTATATGCCAATTTTTTTACTTTCTAACTGTAATTTGTTTATTTTTTTAGCAAATTCTGACGGTTCGGAGAAAATATTTTTTGATATCTCTATAAGTAAAGCTTGTAGACCCTATTTAAAATATAATCAGACACCCTGTTCATATTGTCTACATAAAACATGAACGAAAACTAAGTGAGTATTTGTTAGATTACTTATATGAGTATAAACAGGTTTTTACCAGTAAGTAGCAAGTAAGGTAAATTAGGTACTTATAAATACTGAACTAAAAGTACTTTTAGTGGAAGTACCTACTGAGTACATTGTCTCAAGTAATGGTAATTACAGTATCAAAGGTACTGATTATTTTACATTAAGTGCATTTTTGTATTTAGTACTTCAGCTCTGCTACTTGGTATAGAACATTATATACTTTGTAGAATGTATTACTTTATAAATTCGAGACAGATTGTCACTGCATTCAAACACATTTCAAAATCCCCTTTCACAAAATTTTTTTTATTGTCCTCTAAAATATTTCATAAAAAATAATATTTTATGTCAGCAATAACTACTAGTATATGCTATACACTGAATTTGTAATGATTGATGTAGTTTTACCTTTAATAAAAATGATTTGTAAATTGTTTATTAAATGATTTTTTCAAACACAGTATATTTCAATAAAATATATACAAGGTAAGGAATCCCAATTTAACACAAGGAAAAAATAAGGGGGTCTAGAACCAAATTTTGAATTTTTTTTAGAGAATGTGATTTTGAAACTAACAATGGAAAATGTAAGTTTTAAAACTGCAATACAAATTCTGTGTTTCATAATGTTTATCTAAAATATTGCTAATTACGTTAACCATATATTTCTGTAACATATGGCACGGTTATATTTGTAGAATGAAGAGCGAGTGTTATATGTTGCTATATGCAGATTAGTGTTATGATTTTGCTAAAAGATGTAATTGATATACATAATTTCCCCTAAACAATGGAAAATGTTAGTTTTGGTTTCAGACCTGTCAATTACAAAATAACATATTTTATTAATATGCGTTTTGGTTTATATTGTTATTTTGACAGCACCAGATTTAAGGGAGGGGGACTACATGACTATTCAAGGAAATTTAAAATAAAAATACTGTATAACACATTTTCTAGTCAATCAATTTCAAAATTTTGTATCAAAAATTATGTATTAAACACTAAACAGACGCTAAGTCTCGGTCTCAGTCAAAGTTTATAATAAAATAAAACTGGTTACACCTGTTTCGCCCGGTCGGGCATCATCAGACCTATCAGAAAAAATATATCCTAATTACTAACTAAAAGCCTTTAAATTAAATAAATAAATAGGACCTTTAAAATAAAAGAACAAGTCACATATACAACGTTAAAACAGTAAACAAACAATCACATTACATAGTTCGACGGATACTGAAAGAGGTTGAAACGAAATGTGGTCAAATGTATGTATAAAAACTCCTTATACTTAAATTATAAATAAATAAGATAGTAATACAATAATAATGACATATAGCAGTGGTGAGATTTGAACCCGTATCTTCTGGGTGAGAAGCAAGAGTAATAGTTTTACTGCTATTCGTGACTATAACAATATTTCGTTTTGGATTTTTAGTTGTTAGGTAAATTATTAAAGATGAGGTTTGGTTCAAAATTAAATATATCATTCACGCAACATAAAACAGGGCTCCTTTTAGCTTTGGTTATTTCCATCATCTCCAAAAGGTCCAATTTTTTACCCTTCTGACATTCATGGATAACTGTTACGTCATCCGATGTAGAAAATCGGTGGCCTGTAGATAGAAGATGGTTAGCGAAAGCTGATTTTGTCTCTGTGATATCTGTATTTTTATGTTTGTTGAACAAATGAACGTGTTCTTGGACCCTGGTTGAGATCTTTCGTCCTGACTGTCCTATGTACGTGGCAGGACACTCTCCACACCTCAAAGCATAAACACCCGACTTTGACAGAAATTCAGGTTTATCTTTCATAGTCACTAAATGTCTTTTCAGTTGGTTGATAGTTTTAAAGGCGATAGAAATATTTAACCCTTTAAAGAATTTAGCCAACTGGGTTGAAATATTTCCAAAATAAGAAATAGTTTTAAAAGTTTTGTCATTATTTGAGGCAGCATGTATAACGTTAAAGGACATTTTATATTTATTAAAGAACTTAAAGTATAATTTGTTGATAGAATTTTGCGAGAAGCCGTTGTTAAATGCTATTTGCTTAATAGTATTTAGTTCTTTTTTAAAAGCGTCCTTAGATAGGGGTATTTTAAAAAGTCTATAAAAGAAACAATTAAAAGCTGCAAATTTATGTGTATGTGGGGAATTGGAATGAAACTGTATAATGTTGTCTGTGGAAGATGATTTGCTAAAAATCTCGAACTCTATTCGGCTACAATTTCTTATAAGCAAAACATCTAGGAAAGGCAGCTTACCAAGACTTTCTTTCTCCAGGGTAAAGGTAATTTTGTTATGGAGGGTGTTGATAAAGTTCAGAAAATCTTCTTATTTTGGAAATATTTCAACCCAGTTGGCTAAATTCTTTAAAGGGTTAAATATTTCTTTCACCTTTAAAACTATCAACCAACTGAAAAGACATTTAGTGACTATGAAAGATAAACCTGAATTTCTGTCAAAGTCGGGTGTTTATGCTTTGAGGTGTGGAGAGCGTCCTGCCACGTACATAGGACAGTCAGGACGAAAGGTCTCAACCAGGGTCCAAGAACACGTTAATTTGGTCAACAAACATAAAAATACAGATATCACAGAGACAAAATCAGCTTTCGCTAACCATCTTCTATCTACAGGCCACCGATTTTCTACATCGGATGACGTTATCCATGAATGTCAGAAGGGTAAAAAATTGGACCTTTTGGAGAAGATGGAAATAACCAAAGCTAAAAGGAGCCCTGTTTTATATTGCGTGAATGATATATTTAATTTTGAACCAAACCCCATCTTTAATAATTTACCTAACAACTAAAAATCCAAAACGAAATATTGTTATAGTCACGAATAGCAGTAAAACTATTACTCTTGCTTCTCACCCAGAAGATACGGGTTCAAATCTCACCACTGCTATACCTCTTTTTTTTAATTTTTCATTATTGTATTACTATCTTATTTATTTATAATTTAAGTATAAGGAGTTTTTATACATACATTTGACCACATTTCGTTTCAACCTCTTTCAGTATCTGTCGAACTATGTAAGGTGATTGTTTGTTTACTGTTTTAACGTTGTATATGTGACGTGTTGTTTTATTTTAAAGGTACTATTTATTTATTTAATTTAAAGGCTTTTAGTTAGTAATTAGGATATATTTTTTCTGATAGGTCTGATGATGCCCGACCGGGCGAAACACGTGTAACCAGTTTTATTTTATTATAAACTTTGACTGAGACCGAGACTTAGCGTCTGTTTACTGTTTAATTTAGAAACAGGTCTCTTTGTGAATAATGGATGATTTACTACAACTTAAAAATTATGTACTTAATTATATAATTACATCTCAAATCTGATGATTTTTTTTTCTCAGATGAACAATATGAAAGTTCTGAAAGCTTTAAGGTTTCCTTTTATATCCTATGAAAAATATTATTAAAACAAGATCACTATCGTTCTGAAGAAACACAAAAATTAAAGGTTCTTAAGATATGAGGTTTTAGAAATTAAACTTAATATCAGAGTATATGTTAAATTAGTCATATTTTTAATTTGTCGCACGAGCGTAAATTTTAATCAAGTTTTGTAATTAACTTTCAGCTATTAAGCAACAGAATGAGTACATTCTGTATTAGTGAGAATGCTCGACTCTATTACTAGCTCACATCTCTAGTATTATACTATTCTTCGTGAACTAATAAAATTTTGTAATTAGCACCGGGCAGCATTGAGACTGAATTTGGCACTGTTGACAGATTTATACAAACAAAACCAAATCAAAAAATGTATATAAAGAACAATGTTACTTTCAGAGATGATATTGTAGAATATAAATAGTTTTTGTCTATATTCTGTTTTATGTACTAAGTATAACTATTTAATTCTGAAGCTAAGATGATAAAATAAAGACAATTAAGTAAACACTTTAAATATATAATATAGTTTTTGAGCGACGAATTCAGTTTATGAGAGAAGTTACAATGAAAAGCCCCTAAAAATCTATTTATACAAATAATTTAACATGCATTTAAAAAGGAGTATTATATAGACTTATACATACATCATACAATACAAATACCTAATCAGAATTAAAGAGGTGGATGGATAAATGTATTAACTTAAAAATTTGAAGAAATTTTAGAAAGAAAATTTTCTTGTATGTTTTCTATAGTAATTAGCCCTTTAAAGTCCTAACAACAAATATGCATACAATCAAATTAAATTAAGGACATTAGTCGTAAAATTAGTTTAAAACCTTTATCTACTAAAATACTAGTTAACACCTTTATTGTGCAGAAAAAAATATTTCAAAAAGTGTGAATACCTGTTAAGTCCCATACACCAGCGTGTATAGGACTATACTGAAATGCAATGTGTAGGTGACGCCTTTTATTCATTATTTTCTTACATATTCTTCTAAACATTTCTCCAAACTCCACTTAAGTCTTAATCATATAACATGAATTAGATTGCAAAAAATAAAAAAATAGCCCTACCATGATATATATATGAATGATGAAAACATAATACTTTCGAAGCAAAATTCTTCCATAATTATTTCCTTCAATTTGATAAAAAAATGCCCAGTACTTTATCCTTATGCCACACTGCCTACAAATTAAATAAAACATCAGATGAAATCAGACAAAGTGTTCAGAGTTTGCATATAATATGGAATATTATATGCACATTTCAACTGATCTAAAAAATATGATATATAATATAGAAAACAATTTATAAATATTTCTCATAAAGTGTAAACACACCAAATTTAATACTTCATCTATTTATATAGTGCAATAAATAAATCTAAATTTTATAAGTTTTATATGACAAATATGGACCCATTTTACTTTTTTAGTAAAAAAAAAGGTTAGCAGAATATGTTAGGGAGAAGACGGATATATATTATTTATAGATGGTCTCATTAGAAGCATCTCCAGGCATATAGCAGAAGGTCTATGACTCGTCTTTTTTTTGGTAATACAAACATTATAGATAAAAACATATTACCTAAAGTAAACATACCACATAATGCATCTTACCTGATAATAATGAAAGAAACAACCATAAACATTCATTGTTGCTAGTGGATAAGGAGTTGTCAATATTTCTATCGATGCTGCTTTGTAATCAGTAAGTATAGCTCCATATGCAACATTTGGGGAAGTTGTCACTAGATACTTGAACACAGATTAATACAATGCTTCAGTTCTTCGTTCCATGTAGACGTGAACCACAGGAAATGCCTAAAATATAATATTCTTTACAAGAAGTCATCTACCTTAAAAAACATAATTTTGAAAAAAAAAAAATTGTAATTGTAATGTCTGTTTTTCACAGCATTTACTATACTTGGGAACAATGGGGCAGTTTATTGAAAAATTTCAGTCGAGTACCCAGGGCCATTTTGACACCTTTTCAAGCTGACACACATTTAAAACATCGAATTTTATAAATGGAATAAAATTTATGTTGGTCCATAACTATGACACTAAAATTATGTATCAAGCTAGATATTCTATTTAGTTTCTTAAATTATAGAAAATCTCTATTTTAACAATTTTTTTTCTTTTTTTAATATACAGGGTGTCCCGAATTGCAGTGTCCAAACTTTAACAGCGCATTCTGCATTCAAAATATAATTTTCTATATAAACATATATCGGCAAATGCTTCGTGTTAAAGTTTTAAGAAAAAAATTGTTTTTTAGTCATAACTTTTTTATTACTTGAGATATTGTTATTAAATTTGGTAAACAGCCTTGGAGAAACAAAAGGCATTTTTTGATTTGAAATATTTTTTAATTTTTCATCAGTGGCGTCCGTACGGGATTTTTTATTGAATATTCTTGAAGAAAAAATGGTACTCTACTGCTTTTTCTGAAAACAAAAATCATTCCTAAAATCCCCACTCAGTTTGGAGCAAATTTGATCCCTTGTCTTTTTTTCGTGCGGTGTAAGGATTTCGAGTAAAAAACTAAAAACCATTTTTATGTATGGCATAGTTAAAATTTCCATTATTGTTAATTTCAGTAGCAAAACCTTTAAGGTGGGATTGTAACAGCAAGTTTTTAAAATTATTTGGTTTCCGATATTTATTTCATGCATTCCGGGTGAGTTCATAATTTCTGAACAACGTATGTAGGGTTTCTAAAATAAAAGCTTGTCTGACAACTAAGGAGAGATGACGTCATCGACCCGTTGTAATGGAGATTTGCATTATGTTTGGGTTATCAGGGTGACATTGCAGAAGTTAGCAGGCAACCTATTAAAATCTAATGTCCTTGGTACTTACCATCATTCCTTCATTCTCGACTCTTGGTATGCCATGATTGCATTTTTGTGATAATTGAACAATTGCTAGGTTCGTCTTTAAAGTATGACAGATGAGTTTATAATTCTAAAATCGAAGATTCATTTTGTAAAACGGTAATTAGAATTAATTCAATTTTGAAGATGATACTTCATTACAGAAACTAATCTTTATTAACTAAGTTCGTAATTAATTTTACAAAAACTAGAATTCATAACTTTTATTAACTTAGATCGTGAAAAAAATTTATAGAGCACTTTAATATCATTAATATGTGGGCCTTAAAATTCACAATAATTGCTCAAAATGAGCTCCTCTAACTTCGGCACATTTTCGGCATCTGCTCTTAACTGTGTCAGTGGCATGGCATATAAAATTCATATTGGCTCGCAAAGTTTCACAGGCTTGCTCTATCCTTAGAATCAGTTCTTCTCTTGTATGAACTGGTCTGGAATAAACAAAATTTTTCAAATAACCCCACACAAAGAAGTCGACAGGTGTGAGGTCAGGGGAACGTGGTGGCCAGGCTGTAGCTAGCTCCTAATCGTCCAATCCACCGTTCTGGATAATTATTATTTAACCACTCGCGATTTACAAGTGCAAAATGCGCGGGAGCCCCGTCCATTTGAATCCAGAATTCGTTTCTAAGATTTAGAGGAATATTTTCTAGATATTGAAATAACTCATTTTGCAGAAAATCATTAAATAACTGTCCATCTTGGCGTGGTGGTAGAATATGGGGTCCGCAAAAAATTTCATTTATTACACCACACCAAACATTAACACAAAATTCTTGCTGAAATGCTCTAGTTCGTACAACATGTGGATTGTCATGGCTCCAGATTGGTAAATTATGGAAATTTACTGAGCCGCTTTGGGTAAATGTGGCTTCATCAGTCCATAAAATTTTTTTTGAGAAGTTCTTGTCTTCCTCTATTTGGCGCAAAAACCAAATTGCAAAAACTGACACGTTTTTCGGCATCACCAGGTTGTAAGTTTTGAACTGGCTGCATCTGAAATGGCTTCCTGTGATCTTTCCTCAAAACGCGATGAACCTTATTTTTAGAAATTTACGGATTCTTTTGAGTCCAAAATTCCTAAACATTAAATGCGTTTTAATGAAAACTTGTTTGCAAGGTAATCTTCTATTTGGAAATCTTCGTTGGTATTCCCGTACTGCTGCATTTGCATTTCCATTACAGAAACCATAAACGAAATGAATATCAGCATACTCAAAGTTACTGAATAACACCATTTTGAAATCACTGGTTAGACTGATAATTACCTTTTTGTATAAACTGTAATGTACCTGACATTTATTTACTCAAAAAACTCAAATGTCACACTTTAAAGACGAAACTAGCAATTGTTCAATTGTCACAAAAATGCAATTATGGCATACCAAGATGTTAAAGGTTTTGCCACTGAAATAATTAACAATAATGGAAATTTTAACTACGCCATATATAAAAATAGTTTTTAGTTTTTAACTCGAAATCCTTGCATCGCACGAAAAAAA
The DNA here is from genome assembly GCA_030620095.1 of Kuschelorhynchus macadamiae. Lineage (NCBI taxonomy): Eukaryota > Metazoa > Arthropoda > Insecta > Coleoptera > Curculionidae > Kuschelorhynchus > Kuschelorhynchus macadamiae. The sequence goes on from JAUTXW010001632.1 coordinate 130,868, forward strand.
GACAAGGGATCAAATTTGCTCCAAACTGAGTGAGGATTTTAGGAATGATTTTTTGTTTTCAGAAAAAGCAGTAGCGTACCATTTTTTCTTCACGAATATTCAATAAACAATCCTGTACGGACGCCACTGATAAAGAATTAAAAAATATTTCAAATCAAAATGCCTTTTGTTACTCAAATGCTGTTTACCAAATTTAATAACAATATCTCAAGTACTAAAAAAGTTATGACTAAATAACAATTTTTTTCTTAAAACTTTAACACCCTTCATTTCGAAAACGAAGCATTTCCCGATATATGTTTATATAGAAAATTAGGGCTTATTTTGAATGCAGAATGCGCTGTTAAAGTTTGGACACTGCAATTCGGGACACCCTGTATTTCTATAATAAAACAGATAAAAATTGATGATACTCAAAAGGCAATACCAATAATAACTAAAGCTTGTATCTAAACAAAAAAAAATGCAAATAAAAATATTTTATTTTTTAATAAAATAAAACTTTTCATTTTTAAATTTTATCTTCTTACTGACTATTTAAATATGATGGAAACATTTATTTTGTTTAATAATTATTTGATTTTCCTTCGAGTATAATTGCTTTACATGATTATTTTCCCAAGTCACTATTTCAGAAAAATATAATTATTAACTTTAAAATTGTGATATAAATAAAATATGAATTTTATTTATAAGACTGAAAGTTAAGAAGCGTCACTGCTTGGGTGGTATATATTTCTGGCTTGCTGAATCAGGATTACGAGAATCTTCTACTAGATTCTGTTGATTGTTGAAACTATAATATTTTTTTGTTTATACATTTTCTTAACTATATGAATGAATGTATCTATAAAGATAAGTATAAGCTTAACCATTAACCTCAAAGTTGGTTTATATAAACTGTATGTAAAATGTACTAATAATTTTTAAAAGTGGCTGAAAAAAACGTGGTTGTGAATAGATCTAAGATTTCAAAATTGAAAATTTGCACTGATCAATAGTAGAAAGCACTTGGGCAGTATCAAAAAATACATAAGCATAAAAATAAAGGAGAAAGTAAACAGAAAGGTCATCTGTTTACACTTAGAGTTATACTTATGTTTATGCATTTTGATTAATGCATTAAAGAGTCATAGGTTCTCTTAAATTTATCCATATGGTTATGATTATAGTTATAAAAATGTATAAACTCGGCATTATTGAAGAAAAAAGTTTCTCTATGCAACAATCGCTTTTTGTAGGTGTTAAATCTTCCTACACATAAGCGAAAAGAACTTAATTTACAAAAAAATTGTCCCTTTTTGGTCCAGAAGGTTGTTATACTATAAGCTCCTACTCATACAATGGTACATACATATTTTTTTTCAATTGTGCAACGTTTCCAGTGTAATGTTAAAACTGATGCAGACTAATTTTTATTAGTACACCCTTGAGTCCATACATTGGAATATGCATAAATTTCAAAAAAATTAAATTCTTGCAGTTTTAAGTCACAAAAAGTTGTAAATAAAAGTTGAGTAAAGTTTTTCATATTATTAACTCAGCACAGAAGCAATGTCTATCTATATATGTCGCTAGGTCGCTAGCTATGCCCCACAACCTTTCAACCAAGTCTTCGATTTTGTATCCAGACATTACTAAAGAAAAGATACACAAATTTTCATGGTGCCTCAAATACCCACCTAAAAATGTTTAACAACTCTTGAACTATTAATTCCAAATGTAAAAGAACAGGCATAAATTGCTTAATTTATAAAATCAAAAATAAAGATTAAATTGTCTGAATGTTTACTGGTAAAAATTATGAGCTAAGTAATATGCAAAAATATTTACCTTATGTCATTTTTTGTGCTGGTTTTGTACAAAAATCCATCTTAGGGAAAAGTTGTTAAATTCTTGGGAATTAATTTTTGCAATATGGTGAAAAAATCCATTAATACTTCCGTATAATTAATGGAAATCTGTAAATACCTAGAAGTAGTCTGAAAAAATGTAAAAATAACAAACTTAATATGTAAAAGCGTTGAAAATGTTTAGGCAATCCTTCTAATATTAGCCTGTGGAAAACACCCAACAAATCTATTACAGTCGACGGCACTAGTTTGGGGTACGTTTTGATGTCGGGCTACATCAAATTCTGAACTGTTAAACTGCATTTCATTTTTGTTATATATATTTAAATCTAGGACACATCATTTTTCAATATGACTTTAAAAAAATAAACTGCCAAAGAATTCGAATAGGTTGTGTTAAATTTGACGTTTAACGAACACATGTTTTGTACTGTTGCTCAAATAAAGCTTTCTTCGCGGAGTAGGAGCACACCTTGAACACACGATGATACCCGAGTGCAGTAGGATGGATGAAGATTAGGTTCGGTGATAGTATCTCGGATGAACATTAGGTTCGGTGATAGTATCTCGGATGAACATTAGGATCGGTGATAGTATCTCGTTCATTTCAATGGAGTTCACATATTGGTTACCCGACCAAATACATCGGACGTTTAGGTGACACTCTTGATAGCGTATTTTCAGAAATCATGTTAAATAACAGATTTTTCAGATAACGGGTAAATACGGAACACGGAACCGAAACCGACATTGGAAACGTAAAACGGCCTTACATTTTTAGGGATGTGGCCGGCAGTTGTGAAAATATGTTTGAAAAAAATAGTCTTAAACTAAAAAAGTCGAAGAATTATGCAAAAATTCCAGCACCAATACATATGTCTTGAATAATCTGCAATACCAGCAAGGAGAATATATGCTTTTCAAACTCCGTGGATGAAGTAAACAACATGAAAAGGTATTTTCAAAAAAAACATATTTTGCAAATTCTTAAATAACACTTTTATTTCCAACTTACTTACAGTTTTCATTCCATAAATGAAACACAAATTAGAATAATCCTAAAGAATGAATATCCAAATTTTAAATTGATTTTCACTGGATAGCAGGTTTTTTTACAATTAGGGCGGGTAGCCATTGTCCCTAAATTCTACTTTGGTTCCAACATAATATATTAAAAAAAAATTAAAAGGATAATATATAAATATATCTCATTTCATAATCCGAGCTTCCGGTTTCGGAATTTCTGCCTAACATTGAGTTCATAACCGGGTCTCTCAAATCGCATCGTAGAGGTCAGACCTCTTTGCTATACATAAGTAGTTGCACGGACCACGTGTTCAGTTTTGCTGTGTTGCTTCGGGGGGATGCAAGAGACTCAAACGCTCAGACTGGAAACTAACGACCCCGCAGCAAAGGGAGCTGACGCTGTAAACGTGTTAGGCCTAGTTATTCCTGTATTCTATCCTGTCCGTCTTCCTAGTTCTGTATAGAATATGTAGCGTAATGGCCGCTATTTGGCGTGAGTAGGAAGGGTAGGGGGATGATTTGAAAGAAAGGGTCATTTCTTGATACCAGTAGAACGTCCTTAAGGGGCAACCTGTAGAAGCCAAGATGCATTAGAACAAATACATAATAATAGTACCGTTCAACGGGTTACGGAAAGCATTTTGCTCGATCGCCCGTGGCCATTACCTATTGGGCTGGAGAATGGCGCTGAAAACAAAAAAGTGGCAGCCGACTTTATATTGGAAAGAAAGAAAGAGTTCATAATCTTGTGATAGCACAAATTCATGTATCAAACAGGCCAACTTCTAACAAATTTTAGCAGTACAACAAATATACGGTTTCGTATATGAAATAATATGCAATAGAAAAAAATGCTTTGTTTACATTTCTTCGATCATTGTTAACTCCCAAATAATGTACTGTTAAATAACGGCATCACTACTACAAGCTACAAGCTATATCCCCTCTCGTAAGTCTGAAAGTTATAAATACATGTTCGGACAACGGTCACACGGCAACCAACAAAATTCTTCGGTCGTTCTGATGATATTGTTCACTGCATTGAAATGAAGAGCTCTTTCTTCATTTCAATGGTTCACAGTTATTTCCAGGAACCGGTTTTCCGGATAACCTGTATAAGGAACACGAAACCGAAACCAAGATTGGAGACGGCATACGGCCTATTTCGGTTGTCGATGACGTAACGGTTAAATCCCGGTTGTTTATGACGCAATGCTATTTCATAATAAAGCAGGCTGCCGGGATTGATATAAAATACCGGAACCGGGAGGGTAGTTGCAATGTTAATTTTAATATTGTTGATAGTGTCATTTATGGAAAAGAAACGTTTTTAAAAGCCTTTACCCAAACAATTTTTATCACGTCTTCATACACGAATAATTTTAACCGTTTCGCACTAAAACAAACTTGACATATATCCCTATTTCATAATTCAGAAATAAAAAAAAAAAAGCTAATTATTTTCATTTTTAAATAAAAGATGGGGAAGACAAAAGTACTAAATTGACGCTATTGACAGCCAGTGTGACCAATAGCCACTATATATTCAATACTCTATAATTTTTGTCCAGCCTAATATTCCATTTTTTAAAGTATTATTTACTGAAAAATTCTGTTAACTAAGTTATATATAACTTAAATGAAAAGGTTTTATTTAATATTCTAGCATATGTGAAAATCATTTAAACAATTGTTTGTTGGCAACGTGGCGACGCCAAGTACATGAGCATCATGGGAAAATCATGAACGTCTCTTGACAAGTGACCATTGTTACGCATTTTACAAAAAATAAACATTACTAAATACATTTTTGGCAAAAAGGTGCCATTGTTTTCGAAGAAATATCCTTAGTACATTTGTAAAATTTTGAACTGTGGATCAGTGCGTGATGATTTGATTTGCAAACTTATTGGCGAAAATCTTAGGTATTTGCAAACCAACCCAATTAATAAGCGGGTATTTGTCAGGCAACAATTTTACCTTGTCTGATATCCTTAGAAACTAATCAAAACATTTATACAACGTGATGTTTTAGGCTAAATCTTTTTTTTTCACCACAAACAGTGCACCATGTTTGAAGGATCTGATATAATGGAGAGCCCTCCAATTTATCTGAAAGGGGATATTGTTTGGGTGAAACTGAGTGGGTACTGGTGGCCGGGGGAGGTAAAAAATGAGGACGATTTACCTAGTGATTTATTGTCAGACTTTAAAAGACCCCCATTGGTTATAGTGAAGTTCTTTGATGAAGATTCTTAGTAAGTGCTGGATGTTATTACTCATATGTTATCTATTCTTACTCTCAGTTTTTTAGGTATTTTAAAAGTTTAGATGATAAATAATATTTAATAATGCTTAAATGGTTTATTTTATCTTACTGAAGTTACCTTTAATGTGATTACATACACCTTGATAATATTTCATTACTTTAAAATGTATTTAAATTTATATTAGGTACCTAAACAGCAGGAATTTATACATTGTTACTTCACAGATTCACATTGAATAATAAATATAATATAATGTAAATAATTAAAGTAAAGATCAAACTAGAAGAATGAAATTTATCAAAATTCTTGAGTGAATATTAACAACAAATGAAATGTTAATATTTTTTTTTAATAAGTGCACTAATGTCGCAATATTTATAAGCAAAATAAGTAAAATAAATAAAATTAATTGTGTGTACCTACCATATCGTAATAATAAAATGTTCAAACTATGGTCGAATTATTCTAATATTTTAATTCATATTTTGGCTCTTGTAAAGAATTTTACCCATGGAATTTAACAAATTTAAAATATACATTTGAAAGATTACCTTTTTTAAATAATTCCTATACACACAAATTTATAGATGAGGCACTTTTTCAAATTATAAAAAAAAAACTAAGATTTCGGAAGGTTGCACTGAACTTATTTTTGGTGTTTCCCTAAAAACATATTTTTCACAAACTTAATTTATGAACTACGTAAAAGACTGATTATATTATAATGCTTTATAACACAAAAATGATTATTTGTAACTAAAAGTTAGAATTAATTATTATATTATACATTCTTAAACGTTTTTAAACATAATTACCGCTGCTAAATAAAGAGAGAGCCAGAGTGTCGTCTGTTGGACGGAAATACAGTGTGCTGGGGATGCTACGTTGCCAAGTTTATTTTATATATGATCTATATAAATTATATAAAAAAAAAACAAAATGCATTTGTGGATTGTGGATCGGTACCAGCAGGAGTGCGAAGGCACTAGGTGGATTGGTACCGAGTTAGCACCAGGTTAGGCGCCGTAGGCGTCATCTTTAAAGCCCTAAAAGACGAACAACAGCGCACGACATCACTGGCAAAAGTCTAACATTCGGCATCGGCCCAGAGGGCTAGTACCGGGTTAGCACCAGGTTAGGCGCCGTAGGCATCATCATTAAAGCCCTAATATAAAAGGCGAAGGACAGCGAAGTGCATCACTGGTGAAAGTCTAATATTTGGGATCGGCACAGGGGTCCAAATGCGTTACTGTCGGGAGACAAACATGAAAAATTTAAGCTCCATTCGATAATGTAAGTTTGGTAACAATGCAAGATAGCCTTAGTGAGAATATTGAATTTCTTTTTGGTTTTTTTAATAGAAAAAGTGGTTCATCCATTTCTTAAGTGCTTTCTCATTACTCCTCTTATTTTTCGTACACACATAAAAATTTTTGTTATTGCTTGTTGGATAGGTATGTATAGACTCGTTCGTGACAAGTTTTTCTGTCAAATAGTTAGGAGTTAGTCCTTTTTAATTTTATAAAAAAGGATTAGTACTTGATATTTCAAAAATGATTCTATAGAGAGCCAATCTAATGCCGTTAGCATATTTCTTATAGGTGTTTCTCTTTTTTCCCCCAAAATTAATCTCATACATCTGTTTTGAAGTTTTTGCATCCTGTTAGTTTTTGTTAGCAAAATAGAGTATAGAGGAGCTAAAGACCAAATGTGGAAGGATTAATGTGTTAAAGACAGTAGTCTTGGACCAGCGAGTAAGATATGGTGAAACTCGTGACAAAAAATTAACGTTTTTGGTTATCTTTCCAATTATATACAATATGTGTTCTTTAAAACTAAGATTTTTATCAATAATAAAACCAAGATATTTAATATTTTCTACTACTTCTAAATTATCACTACCTACTATTATATTTAAATTACTTGATATGAATATGAAACTATTACTTCCTATAAGCATAAATTTCGATTTTTGTATATTTAATTTTAGTAAATTTTTATTAAACCATTTATAGAGATGACTTAGTTCTAAATTTATTGTGGAAGTTAAGTAAGTTAAATCCTTTGAATTAAAACACAGCAATGTGTCATCTGCAAACAAGTGTAAAGAACAATTTTTAATTACCTGGTTTATGTCATTAATATAAATTAAAAATAACATCGGACCTAATGTACTTCCTTGTGGAACACCATTATTGTTAAACACTTCTGTGGAAATTTTGTTATTAATTTTGGTAACCTGCTTTCTATTCTTCAAATAATCTACAAACCAATCAAGGGCAGTATTACTTATACCAATTCCCTTCAATTTGCTTATCAGTATATCCCTATCTATAGTTTCAAAGGCCCGTTGTAAATCAAGGAACACTGCTCCTATTGCATAATTATCATCCAAGAGATTCTTCCATTCATAAAGAACATTCTGAATAGCCGTTTCACAGGTGTGATTCTTTCGAAAACTAGATTGATTAACTATCAGAATATTATTTGCAGTAATAAATTTCATTAATTGTTTATATACAATTTTTTCTAAAATTTTCTCAATTGTAACCAGCATATTAATGGGTCTGAACTGATCAGCCATAATAGTAACTTTTATTTTTGGAATTGGGATTACTGTAGATAACTTCAATAAGGATGTAATCTGTCCAGTTTCTAAAGAAGTATTTATGATGTTCAGAAGTGGCCCTTCTATATTACTGTAAATATTTTTTAAAAATTCAGGTTAGTTCATCTGGACTTCCTTTGTTGGGCAATGAAAATACAGTTATAAGCTCTATGTTATCAATTAAGCAAAATGAATCAAAATGGTCTTGCAGACTGGAATTATTTATACTTGGTGTCGTTTCTGGTCCTATATTCGTTTTGTCAATACCATGTATTATATTATTAATACTTTCCACAAAATAAATATTCAAATTATCTGCAATTTCTTTTGAATTAATCAAAACGCTATTGTTGATTTCCAGTTTAGTAATAGTTTTTTTATTAGTTGCAGAAATTAATTTGCTTAATGTTTGCCACATTTGCTTAGCATTATTTTTTGATAAATCTATTTTGTTTTGATAGTATTTTTTTTTCCTCTCTGATAACTGACACCATCTTATTTCTACATTGTTTGCAATTCAATCTATTATCTGCCGATTTATTTATTTTTAATTTTTTATAACTATTGTCCCTATCCTCATTTGCTTTTTCAACTCTGTAATTATACCATTCTTTAAACTTTGGTTTTATTACTTTTTCAAGTCGTGGAGCTATATCTTCTAATGCACCTTTAATATTATAATAAATAATATATATAATAAATAAAAAAAATATAATATTTAATATTTAAATCCCTAACTCTATAGTCCCATTTTATCTGTGATAATCTATTATTTAACACATCATAGTCTATCCTACCTCTTGTTTCAATAGTTAAATTACCCTTCCTAACCCTTTTTATCTGAATATTTATACTTACAATAAAATTATCACTTATTTGAGGGGTTTCCAACACCTTACATTCCAAAAGATTAAATTTGTTAGTCCATACTAAATCAATTATGCTTCCACCCTGGTCATTAGGATGTGTTACTGTCTCAACCAGTTGGTGTAAACCTGTATCATTTACAATTTCTTTTAGTTTATTTGAGTATGTAGTTTGTGCCAAACAGTTAATGTTAAAATCACCCATTATTATAATAGGGTAACTACAATCAAGCAGACTTTCACACCATTGTTCAAAAAAATTCAAAAAATTAGAGGCACTGGCACTGGGAGAATGATACAAATTTCCCAAAATGTAATATTGTCCCATGTGAGCTACTTTTATTACAACAAACCAATAATTTTTTTGAAACTGAAATCTGTCAACATTTAAAATGGTAATACAATCTTTTATATAAACTACAACGCCACCTGTGTGTCGATTCTCACTGTCATCAACTCTTACAATTTGGTACCCTGTAATGTCAATTTCAAAATCCTCAATGTCTTCTGTCAGTCTTGTTTCTGTTAGGCAAATTATGAGCGGATTACACTTTAATATGAAGTTATATATTTCATCAAATCTTGACAAAAGACTGAGAATTCATTAGAACTATTGAACTGTTTATAAAAAATTACTGTTTCCCTGGTCATTAACAATATTCATCTGTTTAACTGTATCATCCAAAACAATATTAAATCACTTTCAAAATCTGGGCCAAATTTTAGAATGTGAAGGTAATTATAAAAAAAGAACATTTTTGGAAATGATACATATAAATAAGGATAAAGATAATTCTATAAATTTCAGATCAGATGTTGATCAGCTTAGTACCATTTATTGTAACATTCTTGTTTAGCACCACTGTATTTCTATATACCTTAGTACTGTTGCTTTGTATTTTTGTTGAACCCGTTAGCGTGGTTGCAGGTTTATTGTTTAAACTGTATATTTTTACCTACCGACCCTCCCGCGTCGGGTATAAATTCTGTATTTTACGAACACCTAATGCATTTCGTTTTAAGCATCTAAGATGTGAGTTAGCCAGGGGACCTTCAACACGCTTGTTTTGTTTTTTTTTTTGTTACCAATGTTATTCAAATAAAATTTATTTAACGTTCTGTATGGCAACTCTGAATGTAAGTTTGTATCATTTTGATTGTACTGTTAATTCATTAGTGTTGTATTTTAGCTATTTACCTCCTGAAGAAGCCATTAATCAATGGCGAAATATAGAGGATTGATGGATAAATGAGATTTTTTGTTTTTGTTTGACACACACCACAGACCGCTTTCCCGAGAATTCAAACTAGCTGATTTAGCGTACGGTCGAGATATTCTTGTGTTATATATATATATATATATATATATATATATATATATATATATATATATATATATATATATATATATATATATATATATATATATATATATATATATATATATATATATATATATATATATATATATATATATATATATATATATATATATATATATATGTATATAGATATATATATATATAGATGTTAAATCACTTTCTTGCCAAATTACTTTTTAAAAAATTATTTTATTTCTCAAATTAATACAAATTAAAATATATACATTTGAACTTGCAAAGAGTAATATTTAACAAGATGAACTCAAGCTAGACTGAACTGTACTGAACTGAACTGTATACAAAGAAAAATAACTATTTATATGTTTCGTTATGCTGACTCAGTGGGAACTGTTTACTTCTTTCTTGAACACTTGGGTCAGGACGTGGGTTCTGCTGATGAAGCTTTCTCGGAATAGATTTGTTTTCGTAAACAAGTAACACCTGCTGTTTATGAGAATAGGATGATCTACGTTGTTGACTGATATGTGATACTGTGTTATTGAAATAAGCTTGGCTTTCTGAATAACTGCGTTGGCGGGTAATAGCTGATAGTCTGGGAACCAAGGTTAGCATAACTTGTATGATGAAATAGCTGGTGAGAATAGATATAACAACTCCCCCATCAAGATGAAAGTTGGTACGTGGAAGCAACTTTCAAGCTGAATGTTTGTTCAGGTTAAGTTCTATTTCTTCAGATTCTTCTGTTGGTTCACCAACACGTATGTTTGGTCGCCTTTTTGGAAATATTCTTCTCCATTGTACAAAATTTGTTCTGGACCTTGGTGGAGAAGGTGGGTAGTCATCACTATTGGCATTGACAATTCCAATACTGAGGTTTTTAGGTTTTCTTCTATAACATTTACAAAATATGTACAGGATAATTAGACTGATGATCAGAGTTATGGTCAGGATCGTAAACCAACCGATATGTTTCTTTACGAATGGTTGATTGATTAGTCTGTCCAACTGATCAGAATATTCATTTAAATTATGTTGAGCGATATTTAAGTTTTCTGTGTCAATGTCGTGTAACTTAAGAGACTTCAAGTCTGGTATATGAATCTTCTCAGGATAATGGCTGCAGCAATCATATGGAATTTGGATTGGAACGTTGCTGTAGGTAACATAACAGTAAATTCAAGATGGCGACAAGTGAAGATCAAAATAACGCGAGTGCGATTAAAACGTTCTTTGAATGTTGTAAAACGCGCCCCTGTAGTTACATGGTGTGCATTGAGTGTGGAAAATTCTTTCACCGTTCCTGTGCATTAAGAGATTTCACAGGAAAAGTCCACAAAATACAAATATTCGACGAAACGAGATTGCTATGCTGTAAACAAAAATTGTCGGGAAAAGATCAAAACATCGATCATCATGATAAAATTGCAGAGCAAGGTGCTGAAATCACGCGTTTGTTAACAAAAATAAACTTAATAGAAAGAGAAAATGAGAAACTAATTTCTTCAGAAAAGCTCCAGTTGCAAAAAAATCAAAAGGTAAACATTGATAATATCGACATTGAGGTTACATATCTTAAAAAATTAGTTGAGGAAACCACAGATAAAAATAATATTCTAAAAGAAAACAATCGTCTGCTGTTAGAAAGGACAAAGCACTTGGAACAAGAACTTGCGCAACAAAAAACATCCTCGTCAAAATTGAGTAATAAATTTGAACATCAAAACGACGAACCCTGCCATGATCAACTCCAGCTTCTCCCAGATCAGGTAATTCCGGCACGTGAGAAAACTGTCAGTGTCAACGTCAACCGCGACTGCCCTCTATGGAGAAAAACTGAAGGCACGAAAGCAAGTGAAGTTAGCAACCAGAAACTGGCACCAACAACGTTCAATAACGCAAAAGTTGACGTATCAACAGAGAAAATTTATCAGGTATCAACTAATACATTAAAAACATCGCAGGAAGCGGCATCACCGTCGGCAGAAAGTGTGAAGAGCAGTTTTGATGATGGATTTGAGAAATATCAGTCACGAAAACAAAAACGTCAAAATCGGCAAGAAAATGATAGCAAAAAAAGTGATGGAAAGAAAAATTTTAGGAAAAACATTCGCTACGGCACAAGAGATTGCGAAAATGAATTTGAATCCACCAAGTCAAGTGGAGATCAGAAGATTTGGCTATTTTTATCCAAAATAAAGGAAGGAGTAACTGAAGAAGTGGTGAAAAACCATGTAATTAAACATACCGGAGCCTCTCCTGAAGATGTACAAGTAAAGCAATGCCAACCTAAAGAAGCAATTATCAAATAAACTAAGGTACATGGTAGGTGTAAAACCAGAATTTAAAGACATTGTGTACAGTGAAACCTTTTGGCCAAGAGGAACTGCATATGAAAGATTTAATTTTGTTCTTGGGCGAAATTTTTTAGACAAAAACTAAACAGCTGTAGCAGTAAGTCAGCTATAAAAAAAAATTAAAAAAACTAACACCGTGATTCTAAGTGAACCTAAAGGAAGTAATGAACCAGATTCATTTTCAGTTTTTCATCTAAACATACAAAGTGTAAACAAAAAACACCTAGAATTAGAAGTTGTTCTTTCTATTATAAAGCCAGATGTATTTTTTATTTCAGAACATTGGTTACGCAGGGAAGATACAGTAAATTTAAATTTTAATCATTACAGTCTGACCAGTTACTCTGCAAGAACAGCACATAGGGGTGGGGGTACCGCCATCTATTCAAAAAATCATTTGATAATCTCAAATATTATAAGTGACAGCACACCAGTTGAAAAAGACTGTGAGTTTTCTGTATCCGAGATAAAACTTAATAAAACAAATTACATATTTATTAGTATTTACAGATCTCCAAATGGAGATATCAATATCTTTATCTCAAAAATTACAGAATTACTAGATGAGATATACTGTCCTAATAAATACATTATTATAGGTGGAGATTTTAATATAAATTTTGCCCAGAACAATCAAAATACTTTATCTGTGCTAGATCTTTTCTCTAGTTATAGCCTAAAGCCCCATGGGGAAGGAATGACTAGGATTACTGCTGTTTCTAGTTCACAGATTGATAACATCTTCAGTAACATATTGGATGAGGATTTGTTAAACTGTTCTATATACATAACAAATATCTCTGATCACTATGGTCAAATCTTAAATTTTAATATTCCAAGACAAGTAAGTAAACAGAAATTTATTAGAAAACGCTTTTTCACTCATCAAAATATAACCGCATTTACTAACTATCTAAGAAATGAGGACTGGGAGGCAGTATTTCAGGCCATAAGAGTCGATGAAAAATATTTAACATTCTTCAACATATTCTATTATTACTTTGATATATCCTTTCCAATTACAATTTCCCGATCCAAGGATTCCCATCAGAATTGGGTAAGTGCTGAAATAAAAGAATACTCTGCTTATATCAAGGACCTTTATGTTTGGTATAGGCAAACAAATAATATGGTCATCTATAATCAATATAAAGCAGAAAGAAAAGAATATAGAAAGTTTATATCAAATTATAAAAAATGTGTTAACGATAATAAAATATCTAATTCTAATAATAAGGTTAAGTCAGCATGGAATATATTTAAGGTTGAAACTAACAAAAAACATCACATGCTAAAATCTCATTAAGTTCTGGGTTAGAGGGGACTACAGAAGATCCCTTGGTTATTGCTGAACTGTTCAGCAAGCACTTTAACACACCTGTCAATACTCATTTAAGCTCAAAAGAGCAACCTAAAATTAGTCAGAACCAAACTCTATTTCTCACACCTGTAGATGAATCTGAATTATACAGAATTATGATGGACCTTCCAAACAAATTTTCTGCCGGACTTGATGAGATACCAGTATGCATTTTGAAATATGCAGCCGAGTTTGTTTGTACTCCATTGGTCAATACAATGAATGAGAGTTTCATATCTGGTATTTTCCCTGCAAAGCTGAAAGAGGCAAAATTAGTCCCTATTTTTAAAAAAGGAAAACCACATGAAGTAAGCAACTACAGGCCTGTGTCACTATTGTCATCGATGTCAAAGGTTTTTGAAAGAGCAATATATACAAGATTAATGAGTTTTTTACATAAATACAATATCCTAAGCGACAACCAATATGGCTTTAGACCAAGTAGATCTACAGAAATGGCTGTTTTTAAAGCAATAACCTACATTACAGAAATGGTAGACAGGAATGAAAAAGTCGCAGGCTTATACTTCGACCTTTTGAAAGCCTTCGACACCATTGATCACAAGCTATTGATGGCCAAACTAGAGGCATATGGACTGAGAGGAGCAAGTGCCGCATTATTAAGTTCATATCTCGCAGAAAGACAACAGTGTGTCTGTGTCACTGAGGATGGCAAGCAATATTTCTCAAAGGCTATTGAAATGAGGCAAGGTGTCCCTCAAGGCTCAATATTGGGTCCCATTTTTTTTTGCTGTATGCGAACAGCCTCAAGGATGGATTTCCCTCGGGACTGGTGTGTCAGTATGCAGATGACTCATCCGTAATGCTGGGATATGGCTTCGTGGCGGAGTTGTCTGGGGGATGTTCGAGTGCAGCGGAGCAAATGCAGAGATGGTGCCAGAGTAATTGCCTAACTTTAAACGCCGACAAGACTGGTCTACTAACATTTGAAAAAACATCATTAAAAAGCTACTCTTTATATGTTAAACTGAATGGTAAATCTATCCCTGAACTTAACAGCATCAAGTTTCTGGGGGTCATCATTGATCCGACTTTGAGTTGGGAGGTTCATACCCAGGCTCTTCAATCTAGGTGGAATAGCTTTTGCGCTTTAATACGCAGAATTAGAAATTCACTCTTCATAGAGAGTATTCGCATTTTCTATTTCGCCTGCGTGCAATCCATCATAAGCTATGGTATTGTATTTTGGGGTTCCTCAGAATATGCTAATAATATATTTAAAACACAAAAGCGTATCATCAGATGTATTCTCAGATTGCATCCTCAAACATCTTGTAAACCTCATTTTAGTAGTCTGGGTATTTTAACAGTACCATCACTATATTTCTTGGCACTGGTAATGTTTGTAAAAAAAAATCCTCATCTATTCTATACCAACATAGATTTTTATTCTGAATCGATGACGGTTGTAACTAGAAACAGACATGGTCTTAGTGTACCCTCACACAACTCAACCTTTTTCGAAAGGGGCCCTTACTATCAGGCTATAAAAGCTTTTAAGTCACTACCAAACAATATATCAAGTACTGCAAGTACTAATATGTTCCGCAAGGCTGTGATAAGGTACTTGCAGAGTAAGTGCTTTTATTCATTTAAATTTGAATTTTAATTACCATTACCAAAAGTTTTTTTTTATTGTATCTATTTTATTTTATTGTATTTACAATATTTTAAGTTTAAGATAAGTATAGAGATCTTAGTGCCATTTGTAATTTTTTAAAAAATTTTAATCTGTTTGTAAATTTTTGTGTCTAATATTAAAATAATTTATATACATTGGTATGCAAGTCGTAATCCACTTTTTTGTTGACGTTTCTTTGTCATTGTAAAAAATGATTTTGTTGGAAATAAAGATATTATTATTATTATTATTATTATTATCATAAATATTTACAAATTTCTTCGCTAGAACTTTGGTGCTGCCAATAAATGCAATGCACTCTGGTTGAAGTTTGTTTATGGCGTTGTTACTGATTGTTCGGGTAAAAACGTCTCTGGAACCACATTTAATAGTCACAGGTAGAGGGTCTGCAACGGCAACTAACCAGGAGTTTTGATTAAGTTCTTGCACATGATAGTCTTTGGCTAGGATAACTGAAACTTGGCACGTTCTTGGAAGGCGATTGATTAATCGTAGTAACTGGGCTTCACAAACAGCATCACTGTCTATTGGATATGGCAGGATGTTGGAACATATTAGTGTTCGGGTGCTCAAAGATTTACATGATTCCAAGTTGCGAATTGTGATATATAATAATGAATCATCGTTTCGCGCAATTAAATTATTTGTTGCGTCTTTAATATAGTAAAGATTTTTGGGATTTATAGCAAGGAAGGGATTTAAAGAAATAGTTGTTCGGGGAAATTGAGTGAGGGATTCATATCGTCTAGCGTGAGAGTTTCGATTTGGGCTTGTATTTGATTTGTTTCTTGATTGGGTGGATGGTTTTGATCTGGGGATAAAAGAAAATTTTGATTTTCTTCGATTGGAAAATTTTGGTGCTCTTCGATTGGCTCGTTAAAGTTTAAATTGGAATCTGGATTCTCATAAGAATTGTCGTATTTGTTTTCGAATAAAGTAGAGGGGTCTTCATAAGAAAAGAATGAGGGATCTTGGTAATTTTGTTGATAGTCTTGATAATAGTCATTAAAATTTGTTTCTTGATTATTATCGGTGCTAACTAAGTGAGCTTTGAAATTAGGATTTTTCTGAATTACTGAAGGTCGAGAATAATTAAAATTCGGGTGGCGTTGGAAATTATTTTGATTTGATTGGTTATTTGTAATATTTGGGGTTTGCGCATTTGGGCCTCTTTGTTGTTGCATGTTCGGTCTGTGTGACTGAAAAGGATTTGTTTGCGGGGCAAACTGGGGTCGCTGAAAATTTGAGTTTTGGGAAAAATTGGGACGTGGTTGTCCGTTATTGGCATGGCATTGATTTGCTGAATGACCAATACGTCCACATTTAAAACATTTTTGTGTTTGAAAGTTTGGTTTTCTCAAAGGTTGATTGAATGGCTTTGGTGGGTTCGGTTTTGAAACTTTTTGAGATTCGAAATAGGACAATTGAAGTTCACGTCGAATACGTATTTGGGCTTCAAGAAGATCTCTTGGGTTACTGGCACGAATTATATGTCCAATACCGGGTTCGAGACCAGTTAAGAGAGTGCTCAGGGACATGGATTCGATCAGGGTTATTTGAGCTTGTTTCTGTTGTGGGGTGAGATTAGACTTTTGTATATTAGCGTGCATTTTTGCATTTAGCACTTGAAGTCGGTTGAGGAAGGTTAAAGGACTCTCATTAGGTAATTGTTTGATACGTTGTAAGTCTTGTATTAAAGAAGACAAGTCTCGCGTATCTCCGAAGTGAGAATTTAAAAGTTGTTTTATTTCTAAGTAAGAAATAGGATTACGAGAGCTTATTAGCTGCGCTGCTCTTGCACGTAATTTATTTTTTATGTGGATTACTAATAAATCTTTTTGATCGCGTGTAGACATATTGTAAGCACAATCACAAGCATTGAGAAATGTTTGGAGAAAAATTTTATCACCATCGTATTCAGGAATTATCGAAAATATTTCGGATAATTTATACGGTTCAATTTCGGGTGTCTCAGGGACATTTTGTAATCCGTTATCAGTCATGGTTGCACAATATATCACAATATCAAAATGAAATAATATAGGCACACAATATTATATAAAAAGGATACGAACTTAAAATTAAGAATTTAGGTTGATTGGCAGTACGTAAAGTAGTACACAAATCAACGTAAATTAAAGCAATACTAAAATCTACAAAATTTAAGTTTTTTCTTGAAATTTGATTAACTGTATAATCAAATTTGAAATTAAAATATTCTTTTGGATTTTTGAAATTTGTTTTTGAATTCAGTTTTTCGTTAACTAATTATCAAAATTGAAAAATCGAACAGTTTCCTTAAAATTTGAATAAAAATTTCAATATTTTTGGAAAATTGAAAAAGATGAAAATTAATAAACGAGATGATTCAGTCTTACGTTACTAGTAGAAACATCAGACTTCGTCCTGTTCTCTGCAGCAAATTCTACCAGGGGCTTCACTAGGTGTTCCTAATCCGTAGATTGACTGCGAGTTGGTGACGTCGGGTCGGTATATATATCTATATATATAGATATATATATAGATATATATATAGATATATATATATATAGATATATAAATAGATATATATATATATAGATATATATATATATATATATATATATATATATATATATATATATATATATATATATATATATATATATATATATATATATATATATATATATATATATATATATATATATATATATATATATATATATATATATATATATATATATATATATAGATATATATATATATATATATATATATATATATATATATATATATATATATATATATATATATATATATATATATATATATATATATATATATATATATATATATATATATATATATATATATATATATATATATATATATATATATATATATATATATATATATATATATATATATATATATATATATATCATGTAGAACAGTAGTGGAACATTTCCAAAAATTTCGTTTTTGAGTTATTCATACAGAAGAATTATTTATCTTTTTCTGCATCTACTGCAATATTGGAACAAGTCAAATTTTTAGTATTTATTTAGCTATGACACTGTACCAATAGGCAACTGGATATACTTTGAACATTACTTTATTTCTTTAATGGAATATTTAGAAATGTTCCACTACAGAACGAGACATAATTGAAACTGAATTTGTAATATTTCGAAATATACCGCTACTGAACCTGTCAAAATGCTTAAGTCAGAAAATCTAAAACGTGCGTAGTCTAAGGCAAAAACGTCAAGGTCTGTGTCTATTTTGTTTTTAGTGAACAAAGTGACCTCTTTAATATTGCTTATTGTTGTGTTGTGTTAACTAATACCAAAAATAAAATGAGCAGCAGATCTGAGCTAATGGTAAATATGGCAAGAGGAAAGGTATATCCTTTAAAGAATGATAATAAAGGTAAGTTCATTTTTCATAACCATAACCTTAAAACGGTTTCACTAAGTAAATATAATAATAAATAAAATGTTTAAAAATACAATAAAGCTTTACTTTTTTTACGAAATACTTAAAAAATTATAAGAAAATATCCGGATTCCATGTGCTTTTAAGGAGGTTATCAATTCGACCCTATGTTTTTTCATGTATGTTTACCGATTGCTTCGGGAAAGTTTAGATAATTTGGAAGGCATTTTTAGAAATTCTTAAGGGTAGTTAGTTAAATTAGCATGTTATATTCTCAAAAGATGGGGAAGTATAGTATCGGAAAATTTTTTTCAAAGAACTGTCTCCGCTAAATTGTCTTAAAATGACGTATAAAAAAAAGATTCAGCGAAAAAAATAATCTGTCTGTCGGTCTGTTAGTTTACGCGATATCTTTCAAGGAAATTGGACTATCGATTTGAAATTTGGTACATAATATATAAGTAAAAATTTATATGAGAATGGCTCGAATTTGTTATTAGGTAAAATCGGTTAAGGGAAAGGGGGTGAAATGGAGGGTTAAGTTTGTAAAAAATAATAATTTTTCGTTAATAACCAAGTAATACGTTGTTTGATTGGGTAAGGAGATTTAAATTATAAGACTTGCCTGATGTTTTTATCGAAAATAAAGAGGAAGGGTAAAAAGGGGGTGTATATTAAAATATATTTGAGGAATCGAGTATTATGGATTTTTAGAGGTTTTTGGGCCTGAAGATCACAAAGGGGAGGGGTGAAAATTAAAATGTATGTGAAGAATCGAGTAATATGTCTTTTTATAGCTTTTTGGGCATGCAGATTTCAATTTTAATGCCTGTTTAATGTTAGAGGTAATAGTGAAAAGAAGAGGGGGTAAAAATTAAAATTATTTTGAAAAATCAAGTAATATACGTAGGTATATGTATTATATTTAGATTGATGTGAAAGTAATAATTCCATTGGCCGTTTTTTCTTATATTTTTATTGCTGACAGTTTCTGTTTTCATCATTAAGATTTTTTTATATCGGGTTATTATTTTACAGTTACGACAACTTTTGTGCCGATGTCGGTAAAAAGAAAGCTGAACTTTTGCGAAGACGAGTCGAAATATTTGGTAAAAGACCTACAAAACATACATAACCCTTCTAAGAATGAGCTGACACATACAAACCTAGGATCGTTGACAATACTATCTCAAAACATGCAAACAACTTTTGAAGATAAGAGCAAAAAAAGTAAGTTTTCATTTACCTAGAATTTTTACCATATTATCAGTTGTTCTATGTTTATTATTTGTTGATCTCACATTTTAAAGCCTAATAATTTGTTTAATAATTTTAGGTACCGTTATATGTTTAGATAATATAAACTATACTACAGTTGATGCAGATTTGCAAAAAGACTTACCTCCAGTACCGTTAGAAGACCTACAAATTAGTCCTACAAATGAGTCCACACATTCAAACCCAGAATTGTTAACGATACCATTACAAAGCACGCAAATAATTTCTGAAGATAAGGGCATGGAAAGTAAGTTGTCATTTAACCATTTAATTTATAATATCAGTTGGTCTCACATTTTAAAGCCTAATAATTTGTTTTTTTCTTGTTTTAGGTAGAGTTGTATATCTAAGTAATACGAATTACGTTATAGTTAATGCAGATTTGGAAAAAGATTTACTGCCTTTGCCATTGGAAAACATCCAAATCACTAGTGTAAATGAGTTGACACATTTAAATTTAGAATTGTTAACGATACCATCACAAAGCACACAGAATATTTCTGAAGATAAAAGTAAGGAAAGTAAGTTATCAGTAATCTATAGAATTTACAGTATCTTTATTGCTTGTTGGCCTCGCATTTTTAAGTCTAATAATGGTTTTATTATTTTTAGGTAAAGTTATGTGTATAGATGATACGAACTATACAACCGTTGGTGCAGATATAGAAGTCATAGATATTTTGGATCCCGAAATTCTAAATAATGTACCAAATAATACAGATACTGGTATTTCCATATATCAAGAAAATGAGTTGATTGATAATGCAACAGAATTGATTGATAATGCAGGAGATGTTGAAATGAATGATACTGATATTCCGATATATCAAGAAAATGAATTGATTGATAATGCAGGAGATGCTGAAATTAATAAAGACTTCGAAATATTTGGTCGGGTTGATCTTAAAAAACGGTCTAGACGTTTGTCAAGTTCAGAGAGCGAGACTAAGCTGCCCTTGACAAAAAAGCGGTTGCGAAAACCAGATCAATGGAAAAAAACAAAAAAGAAATGTCTTCGCAATACCGGTAAAAAATATAAAACGGTCACAGGAAATAGTGTGCCTGCAAGAAAAATCAAAATCGGTTGTAACGAAAAGTGTCGTTTGAAGTGTTCGCAAAAGATATCAATGGAGAAACGTCAAAATATATTTGACAAATTCTGGAACATGGGCAATTTAACAAGACAACGAGATTTTGTGAGTAAGTGTATAGGTGTTGTAAAACCAAAATACTCACTTCATACCAAAGACAGCAAACGAACACTTAATAATGCATACTACTTTACAATAGATACAGAAAAAACGCGTGTCTGTAAGAAGTTTTTTACCGATACCTTGGATATAGGGCATTCTTTTCTATCCACTACTTTAAAAAAATTATCTCCAGAGGGCATTCTTGATGACGATAAGAGAGGAAAGCATAATAAAAAAGGCAAAATTGTTTCAAATGCAGTTAAGGAAAGTGTGAGAGCACATATTAATTCATACCCAAGAAAGGAAGCCCACTACTGTAGAGAAAAAACAAAAAAAGAGTAGATGGACGGTGATCTTAACTTAAAGATGATATACAGACACTATGTCACTTACTGCGAAAGTAATAATCTAACTGTTGCTACAGAAAGCATGTATGGACACAATCATATTCCGAACCGAATTCAATATTTCGTTTTTCCAACCCAAAAAAGATGCATGCTCCTTATGTTCCAACTACGCGAATGCTACCGGATTGGATAAACTATCTCTTGAAGACAGCTTCAATACTCATCAGAGGGAGAAAAAGCTTAGCCGACTTGAAAAAGAAAATGATATTGCTTCGGCAAAAACAAATCGATTGAAAAGGAATGATAGTGACACTTCTCTTGAAGTAAATGAGAATGAGAAAAATAATGTCTCTTCTGAAAATATAGACATTCCCGACACAGTTGTCGCTTGTTTTGATATGCAGGCAGTTCTGCAAACACCTTGCGGATATGAATCACTTTTTTATTATAAGAGACGTCTTAATGTTTATAATTGCACAGTTTATGACATTGTTGATAAGCAGGGATATTGTTATTTATGGGACGAGTCCCTCGGTGATAAGGGATGTGATGAAGTTGGCACATGTATATTTCAATTTTTGAAGGAAAACTGTGTTGGTAAGCATGTTATCTTTTATACAGACAATTGCTCTGCTCAAAATAAAAATAAATATTTAATGTCCCTTTATCATTACTGTGTTAAAAAACTAAATGTAAAATCTATAACCCACAAATATTTAGTGGTGGGTCATACACAAAATGAAGGGGACAGTGTCCATGCAACTATTGAAAAAGAAAAGAAACGAATTTTGAAAAATGGCTCAATTTATGTTCCATCCCAGTGGAACTCAGTAATTTTAGGTGCCAAAAAAAACAGTAATTTGTACAAAGTTATCAATTTAAACTACCATGATATCCTCGACTTAAAGGATCTAAATTTACAAGTTGGTAAAAACTTCACCCATAATGTCGATAAAGAAAAAGTCATATGGAACGATGTTAGAAAATTTATGATCGATTCGGAAAACGCTTCAATATTGCAATACTCCTATTCATATGAACATAGGACTATGAATAAAATAAATATCCGGGAGAGAATGAGAGGCAAACAAGAAAATTTCCAATTAAAGAAAAAGTTTAGCACCCGGCCATTTATTTCTTTGGAAAAGAAAAAGGATTTACTTTCTCTATGTAAGTCCTACGCGATTCCGAAAGTATATTGGCAGTATTATGAAAGTCTACCAGCGTCAAGTAATAGGAAAGCATCTGTTTCTGAGCCAGAAGATAGTAATCTCAAATAACAAATTAATTGTAATTTTATATTTTAATACTTGTTATGTTACAATATTCAGATTTTTGTACCAAATAAATAAAACTTTTCTTACTGTGGTAGATAACTTTTATTTTACACTCAGCTGGATACATTCTTTTGCAGATATTCCTGGAATAGTAATGGAACATTACGAAAAGTTCTTGTCATGGTGTCAATGTTAATGTACCTAGTTGAGTTCTGTACTGGAACATTTCAAATTTTATGCCGTAATTTTGGTTCTATTAAAGATAACCCTTTGCTAAGATAAGTTTTACATTTCTACCTAGAAAGTATAATTGAACATGAGGTAAAATAAGGTGTTAATAATTCGGACGATTTGTAATAAATGTTTAAAATCTTAAAATGCCAATATCTTAAAATGGCCGATTCTTAAATGTTCTACTGCAGTTCTACACCATTGATATATGTATATATATATATATATATATATATATATATATATATATATATATATATATATATATATATATATATATATATATATATATATATATATATATATATCTATATCTATATATATATCTATATATATCTATATATATATATATATATATATATATATATATATATATATATATATATATATATATATATATATATATATATATATATATATATATATATATATATATATATATATATATATATATATATATATATATATATATATATATATATATATATATATATATATATATATATATATATATATATATATATATATATATATATATATATATATATATATATATATATATATATATATATATATATATATATATATATATATATATATATATATATATATATATATATATATATATATATATATATATATATATATATATATATATATATATATATATATATATATATATATATATATATATATATATATATATATATATATATATATATATATATATATATATATATATATATATATATATATATATATATATATATATATATATATATATATATATATATATATATATATATATATATATATATATATATATATATATATATATATATATATATATATATATATATATATATATATATATATATATATATATATATATATATATATATATATATATATATATATATATATATATATATATATATATATATATATATATATATATATATATATATATATATATATATATATATATATATATATATATATATATATATATATATATATATATATATATATATATATATATATATATATATATATATATATATATATATATATATATATATATATATATATATATATATATATATATATATATATATATATATATATATATATATATATATATATATATATATATATATATATATATATATATATATATATATATATATATATATATATATATATATATATATATATATATATATATATATATATATATATATATATATATATATATATATATATATATATATATATATATATATATATATATATATATATATATATATATATATATATATATATATATATATATATATATATATATATATATATATATATATATATATATATATATATATATATATATATATATATATATATATATATATATATATATATATCTCTCTCTCTCTCTCTCTCTCTCTATATATATATATATATATATATATATATATATATATATATATATATATATATATATATATATATATATATATATATATATATATATATATATATATATATATATATATATATATATATATATATATATATATATATATATATATATATATATATATATATATATATATATATATATATATATATATATATATATATATATATATATATATATATATATATATATATATATATATATATATATATATATATATATATATATATATATATATATATATATATATATATATATATATATATATATATATATATATATATATTTATATATATATATATATATATACCTATAGGGGCCAGTTGAGAGAAAAGGATATGAAAATTGAAATGTTGGAAGTGGAAATGATTGAAACTCAAAAAAGCTTAGAAGATAAAATAGTTGGGCTTCAGAAAGAACTAGTTGCTAAGGACTTGAAATTTAAAAGAGAAAGACGGAAAACTCAAGATTTTGAGGAAGAGGTATTCGAGTCTGAGAAGAATTACATAGAAACTTTAAACAAAAAGAGAGAAGAAATTGCAAAACTGGGAAGTGATTTATCCAGACTGAATGAGGATAGAACTACTCTTGAGAAGAAAAACTCAGCCATATCAGAAAGGAATAGGGAGTTAGAGATAGAACTACAGGACATTAGAATATTAAGTGAATCAATGGTTACATCAATACGTGTGCTAGAAGGAGAAAACGAAAGATATTTAAATGAGATAAAGATACTACAGGAGGAACTGGCCCTTCTTAGAGTAAAATATAATAGCACTTCTGAAGAAAATATGCAGCACTTAAAATTAATTAAGGATCTAAAAATCCAGATTGATAAACTTCAAGCAACTTCAAATAATGAAGTTAGTAGTCCTAATACTATTAGTGTCAATTCTAACACGGTAAATATTGAAAACTCGAGTGATAATAATGGGGTCGCAAATGATTTGGAGATTTCATCTGCTACAGTGCTTAGACCTAGACTGTTAATTATATGTGATGATGTTGGATATAATCTGAATGTAAAATTTCAGAAGTATTATACTGCTCAACATATAGACTTAAGAGTAGAAAGTATTTTAAAACCTGGTGCAGGATTGGATAATGTCTGCAATAATATGATTCCATTAACAAAGAATTATAATTTTAATGATTACTTGCTGATTTCTGGAGGATTAAACTTCTTACTGAATAATTGGTCTCCGTCTTTAAATTTGCTTTTTTAATAGGATTCGTCAATGTGCAAGTAATACTAATGTATTTGTATGTTCTGCCCCTTATGACAAAAACAATATTAAGTTAAATTATAGAATTTTTAGTTATAATAATAGGTTAAAGAATATATGCTTTAAGATTAACAGAGTATCTGAAGGTCATGTTTATTTTATGGATGTGTATTCTGAAAGGGGTATCAGGCTAAATAACTTTGGCATCTGTTCTGAATTTTTTAAAATGACTCAGTGTAGAAATTTTTGTAAAAACTTAATATTTATTAAAACGGTCACAGCATCGTTGGATGTTGTGAGTCCAAATATTAATCTGACGAACAAGTCTGACGATTGTGGGTTGGATGTTTCCAGAGTGGGTGAACCTTTAATTAAGAATACATCTGAGATAACTTGTAGGGAATTAGAACATATAAATAATAACTCTTTTTTAGAAACCAATTTCAACAATCTTGTTCCCAAGTAACTACTGGTCAGAATAAACTTAACTTTTTAATTTTAGCTATAAATATTCAATCTTTAAGAAATAAAACTGACGAATTGTTGGTGTTTTTAGAAGATCAAAAAAAAACCGAATGTTGTACTGGTCACTGAGCACTGGCTGAAACCTCTTGAAATTGTATACCTCCCTAATTATTTTACTTTATCTTCTTACTGCAGATCGGGATCGGCCCATGGAGGGTCAATGATACTATTGAGTGAGTCTTTTCTAAACTATAACAGTTTTATCAATGTTACAAAATATAATGATTTATGTCTTGAAAAGGTCTTCGAATTGTCTGTCGTTTTCTCAGAGTTTTTTAATATATATATTTTGTGTGCCTATCGTTCTCCCTTGGCAAATGTAGATGATTTTTTGTCTAGGCTTGACATAGTGCTGTCCCAATTGCTGGACTCCTCAAACATTATTTTAGGTGGGGATTTTAATATTAACTTTAATGATAATGACTCTATTAACACTTTAAGATTGTGTAATATTTTAGTGTGTCACAGTTTAGTCATGCATGTGGAAAGTCCTACTCGTTTTTCTAAGTTTTCGTCATCTGTTATTGATTACATGTGCTCAAACTTTGCTACTGGGTCTTTTGTGTGTTTGGTAATCAATGCTGGTCTGTCAGACCATGAAGCAATTGTTGCTTCGGTTCCCTTGGAAATAAATAAGTGTCATAGTTCTAGATTTAGGTATGGGAGATTGTTTAGTGGTAATCATTTTGATCGCTTCCGACAAATGTGTAAAACTGTATGTTGGGATAGCATATTTGATACACCTCATCATCTAGATTCTTTTCACATAAGGTTAACTAGCATATTTGAAAGCTCATTTCCCAAACAAAAAAATAAAAGTAAAAAACCTTGGCTTACTAAAGGGCTCAAGGTTTCAAAACCTTTAATGAAATTAAAAACAAAACTGCCGCAGGTGAGGATGGATTGTCTGCCAGGTTATTTCTGAACCTTCCTGAGGCGGCATTAAATGTCTTGGTTTCTGCCATTAACAAGTCATGGAAGAGTGGCGAATTTCCCTTTTGTTTGAAAACAGCAAAGGTAATCCCTCTATTTAAAGGTGGTGACCCTAACCAACTATCAAATTACCGACCAATATCGCTTCTTTCAACACTCAAAAATCATTGAAAAATTAGTTAAAAAACGTATAATGTCATTTCTTGAGAGCAATAATATACTGGATCGCAAACAATTTGGATTCCAATGCAATAAGAGTACAAATGATGCCATGTTTGCATTGTTGGAGGGAGTTTATAAAAACATAAATGTAGGGGAGGAGGTTGCGGCGGTATTTTATGACTTATCAAAAGCTTTTGATTGTGTGAGTCATGATATACTGCTGCGCAAACTTCATTGTTATGGTTTTAGGGGTTGTGCTCTGGAATGGCTGGAATCCTACTTGAGGGGAAGGAGTCAAAGAGTGTTTGTGGATAACCCATCATCAGAGGGCCGATTAAATGAATGGGGTGTTTTTCTCCTGTACTTGAATGATCTATCATCTATTGATATTAAAGGAAAGTTTACATTGTTTGCCGACGATACTACCATCTTGTGGCATTCCAAAAATGTTGAGACATTGGGAGATATTATCAACTCAGACTTGATAAAGGTGTCAAATTGGTTTGATTCAAACCTATTGTTGCTAAATCTGAGTAAGACCCATATAATTAGTTTTAAGTGTAGTGTCGAGGGCTTGGTAATTGGTGATTTCCCACTGGAGAAATGTTCTGACACGAAATTTCTTGGTGTCGTTATAGATAGCAAACTGCACTTCGACATACATATCATGCAGTTGAGTAAAAAAATAGCTTCTGGTTGTTATGCAATTAGGGTTATTATGAACGAACTTGGACCTAAAATAGGACAAACAGCTTATCACGCTCTGATAGAATCACATCTGAGATATGGCATTGCATTTTGGGGTGTCTCCAATCGGAACCTACTAAATCTCATATTTGTCTTGCAAAAACGAGCTGTAAGATACCTTTGTGGAGCAAAGTCTAGAGATTCTTGCAGACTACTATTTGTGCAAAAGAAAATTCTAACTTTAACTTCACTTTTTATACTTGAGACTGTTTGTTTGATCTTTAAATATCGTGATGTGTTTGGGATCACTTATTCCCAGCACTACACTCGCCAGCATCATAACCTCCCATTGCCGATACCATCGAGCACTCTTATAAAAAAGTCAGTTATTTATGATGGCTTAAAGATTTTTAATCACCTGCCTGTAGGGTTGAAAAACCTACAATCTTCAGTAAAGTAAAGTGTAGAAAGGATGTAAAAAAACTTTTGTTACAAAGGGCTTATTATAACCTCGAAGAATTCTTTTCCAGCTCATTTTGATATATTGATTGATCCTTGTTATGCATAAATACATAAATTATATTTAGTAGCCTATTTTTATTTTATGTGTATATTATAAATAACTGTTTTATCATAGGTGTATCACATCGTTTTTGTTTTTTTTTTTTAAATGTAAATAAATTGACTTTATGATTATTAACTCCTATGTAAAAAATTTAATTTATGACTATTACTTATTGTTTAGGTTAATTTAAAGCTTTGTCAATGAGAATCTCTCTTGTGATAATAAAGCATATTATGATATATATATATATATATATATATATATATATATATATATATATATATATATATATATATATATATATATATATATATATATATATATATATATATATATATATATATATATATATATATATATATATATATATATATATATATATATATATATATATATATATATATATATATATATATATATATATATATATATATATATGTATATATATATATATATATATATATATATATATATATATATATATAAAAATTAAATATGGCTAGAGAAAATAGCGACCTTGTGCAATGATTAAAAAATGTATACTAAAATTGTGTTTTCAAATTTTGTGTAAGAAATTAAGTGTGATAAAATTGTGGTACGAATTCAACATGATGAGGGAACAAAATTGCGGTATAGAGAAATGAAAAGGAAATTATACGAAAAAATACTTATTCAATGTATTTTAAATTCTGCTCAAAACTCAAATATGGCCAAGGTAGAAACTGACAAAATGTTGGTTCGAATAATAATATATATTTAGAAGAAATTTAAAAGATTAAAAGGAATTACGAAAGAAGTTCTGGAAATGTTTCGATTTTTTAGAACCATTTAAATTTTGTTATCTAAACTTGAATTAGCCCATGGGGCGAACAAACAGATCTTTGTAAATAAAATAGAGACTTGCTCTTAAGAGAATGGGATTCAGGGCAGTGGTTGGATATATTTCGTCTGTATTTTCCCATTGTAATATATTTTTCACTAAAATACCATCTAAATTAACTATTCAGCCCCATCAAAAGCTACTTAAATTGTTTACATTTTGTTCTGGAATTAGACACTAAGTTTATGTGTGTAACTTTTTTGTATTAAGGAAATAAATATTAATATAAATGTGCTTATTAAAAAAAAAATGTCTATAAAAGGAGGTACCTATTAGGTCTTTTTAGTATCAAATTATGAAATTTAATTTTTCACCAAGTAAGTCAAGGTAAAACGATTTCAGGAATTCGTTTAAATTATATAATGAAAATTAGCTACAATTTATTAATAATAATTGTATGCGGTAGTATATTTTACTACCATATTTTAATATAATTAATTTAGAAGAAAAAGTAGTGAATATCTAAAAAGTGGACATTGATAGGAAATGGGTTAGGTATCGCCACGAAGTGGGAAACCTTAGTTAAAAACCTACTTACTTTTATAGTATGTTCTAAAAAGTTGCCATTTTTTAACAGATTAACAGATGATTACCCACTTATCAATAGAAGTATTTTAAATTGATAAATATTTTTAATATTACTTAAATATTTTTGTATTGTTTCCAATTATCTTTGAATGGTAAATAAATATTTTTTTGGAAATATGCTTAAAAAATCTAAAATAAAAAAGTTAAAATATAAATATTATTTTAATAGGTCAACTATTCAAACAACATTTTTAACGGATAATAAATGAACCCTCTAACATGGGTAAATGATTTTAGCTTTAAATGCTGGATTTTAGCTTTTGTAACTATGATACTACGTTCAATCTTTGTCTTATCGATAAAGCCTTTTATTTCCTTTCCAGAAGGATATAATCCATTTTCTATAAATCTTTCAAAATGATTTTTAAGCAATGATATTTCTTTTTGGGTCCATGCCTTTTTCCCGGTTTTTTTTGAGATCTTCGATTCTTTTAAGATACCTGATGATGTTGGTTCTTCTTCACATTCTAAAAAAATAATATAGTTACTTTTAGTTACGAAAAAAGAAAATTATTTGTAGGTTTTTCGCCACAAGAAAAATTACTCAAATATAGACAAATTGAAAATTTGTACCTGTTTATTTAAAAATAGAATGCCTGAGTTCTGGGATCCATATTCTGGTACCATCACAGGGATCCCAGAACTCAGGCATTCCATTTTTAAATAAACAGCTACACATTTTTAAAATTTTTAATTTTTCTATATTTGAGTATTTTTCCTTGTGGCCAAAAACCCACAAATAATTTTCTTTAAAAAAAAAACAAATACATAATTACTTATAGCTTGAGAGAAAACATTTTAAACAATATCTTACCAAAATTTTCATGTTTTCTTTTACTGCTAACTGATCTATCCATATCATTTTTAAATTTGTATGTATTGGGTTCGTCTAAAAAGCAAAAGCATGCAAAATTAATAACTATTAATTATTTATTGTTTTAATTTATCAAAACATTTTAAACAATATCTTACCAAGATTTTCATGTTTTCTTTTACTGTTAACTGATCTATCAATATCATTTTAAAATTTGTACGTATTGGGTTTGTCTAAAAAGCAAAAGCATGCAAAATTAATAACTATTAATTATTTATTGTTTAAATTTATCAAAATTATACCATATTCAGCATATTCCAAATTCGGGTCAAATGAGATTTCTGCCAATGATTTTCCTTTCAGCTCAGTTGGTATTCCCTTTTCCATGATCAGCAATATCTTCGATATTTTTGCAGTCTGATACACATCTATTGGCAGTTTGAAATTAATAGAATTATCTTACCTTGTTAAAAAATACTCTAACAAATATATTAAGTACATTAAAATTGTTACTTATTAGATATTTAAGAGTAATTATTCACATTATATCATTTAAAACATGTAGCATGTATGAAAAAATTATATAACTGAAATAGATTTTTGGTAAGAATATTTTCATGAAATGGCTAATATAAAACTTACTCATAAAATTCCGCATGCGTCTTCTCCGTGTGGCCCATAAAATTAGAAAATTGCTTTGCTTCATCTTTTGAAAGATTTAAAATTTGCATTACAGTGGCAATATGTTTACGTAATTTATTACTAGTGATTGCTGCGGGATTTTCCAAGTTAAATTTGTTTGCTAAATATTTGATAGCTACATCACCTTGTCCCCACTGAATCTTGCTTCCCGGAAGCGCAAATACATATTTATTATTAGGCAAAATATACTTTGGCCTATGTTTAAGCAGAATTGATATGTACTTTTGCAAAATTTCTGGAACCAAAATTACCATTGATCTGGATCCTTTTCCTGAATTTACAACCCTTTTATATTTTGTTGCCAACATCTTTTCAGTTTCAGTTAATGTGTCTTGAAAGTCTTCGAATTTACTTTTTTGTTCTGTCATATAATGATGTATCTTTAGGTACTGAACATCGCCAATTCGACGCCTGTTGAATACAATTAACAAGGCCAACGTACATTGTACTAATAATTTGTAAGTTTCCACTGAATCATTTGTTTTAAGAAAATTATTCTCGCATTCAACCGCTAATTCTAAAGTTCTATCCCTGAACTTTTTTATATCACTGACCAAGGGTACAAGTAATGGCTTGCTCAATCGCTTTTCGTGTAAATCCTTATGGGCTAGAGAGGATATCTCCATAGTCCATCTAGTCTCTACCAACATTTTAAAATGTTTAATATTTTTTTGCCATTCTATGGATTCTTCTTTTGACTTGCTTAGGAATCCTTTACTTTCCTTCAGGATTAAATGCATTAATTCCTCACAACATTTTTTAGGGATGTTCCCAGATGCATTGCTGTAGAAGGTGCTGCGAAGGACTTTTCAACCGCGTCATATCCAGATATTGTTCTAACTGCCAATAAGACATGATCAAAATGCCTTGGGTGAAACAGATCTTTTAAAGATGCATTTTCATGGCTGGTAATTTTTCTGTAAGCGATCAATAATCTGGCAAGATCTCTCATTTTACTGCTGCAAGTATATTCTTTCTTCTCCCTTTTTTGTGATTTAAAATATGCTTCTCCAAAATGGGCAATAAGGAGGTCCTTTTTTACTTCAAAGGCGATTTCATCTCCTCTCATCTTATCAAAGACCTAAAATTAGTAAAAAACAAAATTTACTGTGTGTTCGTTTTAATTTTCAACATGGTCCAGCCCGGCGTCCTCAAACTCGCTTATGCATTCACCAGCGTTAAAACATACTAAAAAATTACCAAATTACAAACGCTAAGTATAGTATTATTTTAATAAGGTCAATAGAAAAAAATAAAAATTAAGGTTTTTTTCACTTTACAATTGTAAACTGTAATTTCTTTTATTAGATAATTCTGGAAGTCATTAAAAGTCTATCATTATGCCTTGTGAAATTATATGTGCGGAGCATGAAAACTTTAATAGAGGCAAAACGAAAAACATGATTTTGTTTGTCTACATGGAGACCCAAAAATGCACCGCACATATTACAAGTTGTTATAGAATATCCCGCATATTTCTTAATGCAGGTTTAGGTTAAAATGAAATTCTGGAAACATTTAGGGATAATACTTTTCTAATATTACTAAACTAATTTGTGTTGATATATTTATTCTATTCACTGATTAGCTTAACAAGATGTTATAATACATTAACAGTTTATTTCGGACTATTACCTCATTTGTTATGTTTAATTTGGAAATAACATTAGTTGGATCCATAGCACATGCAGCAAAAGTTTGTGACTTGGCTAAATGATATTCCCTGCCTTTGGTTTTAATTTCGCTAGTCTGACCAATACAGGATTTTAAGTGACGTTTTAAATAATCCTTTTCAAAGAGTCCCTTATAATATGAACAAGGTTAAAATGTGACATTTTTATCTCTCGAACTTTGTCGAACTAGCCTTATTATTCCTTGTAGAAACAAATTAAAATTGGTATCATTTCTTAATACAGCTAGAGCTTGCTTCCTTTCCTTGCTTTTATTTGGGTACTCCAATATAGCTTTTACTTCTTTTCCAGTTATATGGTGTCTTTCTAAATGTCTTACAAAGTTTTTAGAAATTACATCATTTTTGCAGAATTTACATTGAATTAGTTTTTTCATTTTGGCCCCTTCTCGCTGAAAATAAATTGAATTTTATATACTAATAGTTGAGTGCTTTCAGAAAATAAATCTTTGTTGTTGTATATTAAAGTGTACAGTAATTTAAAAACTCTTTTACAAACCCATAATTATTACATTATGGGTTATTTATCTAGCCATTCTCAGGCCTTCAGAAGTGTTTTTAGTGAATTATTTCAACATATTAATACATGAAGATAGAGGATATTTAATGGTCAACACCTATATCTAGCTATATTAATGTGTTTAAACTATTTTTGGTAAAGAAAACCTCCTGGAACCCTGAGAAAATATTGTTGTTTTTCTTCTAATGTTCGAAACCTACTTCCACTAATTACCTACCAAAATATTACCCGTGGTTGCGAAACATATTACTATAATTTGCCTATTGATACAAAAATTCAAAATACTTACAGCAATATTTTCAGAAACAGGCTCAACGTAGCTTGTTGTAGCCAAAACATTTCTGTTTTGAATTTCTGCATTTATTTTCGAGTCGGATGATCCCACTGAGCTAATAATTTCACAATCCACTTGATTGCTATCATCTAAAATTATATAACTATCGCTACTTTCTTCTGAATAATCATTACATGTAAAATCTGAATCTAAAGGATCATCGTTTGTGTCCCCACTCGAAAATTCATCGTGATCATTCAATGTATAATTTGTACTAATGTCTGGAAATTGTAAATCTGGCTTGTTGGTTCTAAACTGTAAAGATGGATAAATTATTTTGTCTCTTAATCTTAATCTTAATCTATGTCTTTAACGCCGCTTCTTTAAAATAATAGTCTGTGACACTAAAAATCATTAAAAGTAATTTATAATGGCCTGTATTGCTTTCTCGTTTTACCAAGTACAGGGTGTTCAACTGAATTTTGACCACCCCTTAACTTGCTTATTTTTATGGATAGAAAAACGTGATATATGTAAAAATAATATCCTGTATATTTGTAAACATTTCAAAAGAACATTAAACTTGCTAATTTTTGGAGATATTTAGATTTAAAAAAAATGTATGTTTTTGCATCATCATGCCAACATTCAAGAAATTATTTTCTGTTTTTAGAACTAAAGTGTCGATTTAAATATTACTTAATGCTTAGCTAATTCATATTCTGATAAAAAATAGCGTATTATCAGTACCAAAAAATTACAAGGTAAGCTCAAAGATCTAATTTTTTACATCTAAATATCGCAAACATCCAACAAGCAAAACATACCATATAAGGTATTTTAAAAAGCATTTGTTGCTCTATGCTCTATAAATATACATGTTGTTCTATTTACAAAAACACAACTTTACTTTTCTAGTTTTTTTCTGTCGCAATGAACAATATCTCATCCTCTAAAATTTGGCAAAAAAGCTGTGTTTTTTATAAGCTCTATATTTATAGAAACTATTAGAAAGCATGAAAAATATTTTTTACAAATCTATGGTTATTTCTTATATTTAATTTGTGAGCTAACTTCGTTTTTATTAGATAATGAACTACCTACGTTTTATGTAACATTAAGGTCTACATGATGGTGAAAAAGTAAATTTTTTTAAACTAAATATCTCAAAAACTAACAAAGCTAAACATATTATATACGGTGTTTTATAAAGCTTTTTAATTCTCCTTTAAAATATTTATAATAATACAGAATGTGTCATGTGAAAAAAATGCAACTTTGTAAGTGTACCCTGTTTTTTGACATAAACTGTATTTTATTTTCACCGAACACAATAAACTAGATTTTGTCCCTACAACTTAGTAAAAGAGTCCTTTTTCTCTCCTTAAAAATAGAAAAGTTAAGGAGGTGATCAAAATTAATTTAAACACCCTGTATATAAAATGTTGGTTATTATGATGTCTATTAATAATTTATTGTTCAAATATTATTAAGTTTACCTGATTAGGAAATTGGTCATCCTCACATTTGGAATAATAATTATCGTCATTGGATCCAACTGTACTGTTGGTATCAGAAATGTGAGTACAGTTGCTACTACAATCTGAATAAACGTTCAGTACGTTTTCCTTGGAATCTAACTGCTGTATGGTGTCTTTTAAGTACTAAAATACGAGTAAAAAAATTAAATTAATACAGGGTGTTTGAAAATAGCTTCAGGAATCTTAAGACGGTGATCTTACCTAGTACATTATAAAAAAGTTCGTTTATCATAAAAAGTCCTTGAACAGTTCGTTTCCAATATACAGAGCGTTGTTTTTTTTATGAACCACATATATTTTTAGACATAATTTATTGAAATTGGACATACGGTACACAATGACACAGTCTATACCTTGTAGGACAAAAAAATTAATTTGAGGATGATATTGGACATGACCTTAGTCTTATAGAAACTTTGTTAAACTTTTACTTGAACTTAAACTATCACTCAATGTTCGGAAATGCAAGCATAATATGGCGATTTCTAAGAATAAAACATGGCAGCTAATAATGACAATAAGATACATCCTCTTCGAATATTACAAAATAAGGCAATTAATGGAATATTTTATAGTCTAAGACATAAACATAAATTTTAAAAAAATGGTAAAGTATATGCGATACTTACCTCATTAGTTTAGAATAGAATAGAATAGAAAAACATTTATTATGCAATATACAAAAAAAATTACATAAAAGGTAGCATTCGCAGGGCGTTCTTCCATGGTACCTAAAAATAAAGTAACTTAACTATAAAAACATTAATACCTATTACCAAAATCCAAACATTTCAAAGGTAATTTACTACACTGTTAGGATATTAAATTCAGTAACTCATTCTTGTATTTGGTCTTAAAGGTTTTAATAGCGTTTTGAGTAATTAAATTAAAAAGCGAAAAGCAAATGAGTTTCTAAATTTAGAAGTGCGATGTTGGTGTAGATTAAATCTAATAACATTTCTTAGGTTTAGATTGTGAATTTCCTGTCTTGCTACAATATATTTCTATAGATAAATCGGACATTTTGTTTTATAAAGTTTGTACACAAATACACCAAATAGAAGCATCACTCGATATTCATATTTAAGCAAGTTGTTTTGTACATAAGTGGAAGTGATATGAGAAAATTTGTATACTCAATAAACATTACGAATGCAAGCTTTTTGGGCCAGTTGAATCTTGTTATGAAATTCCAAGTTTAAATAATTGTAATAGACTATACAACAGTAATCCAATTGTGAAAGAATGAGTGATTCCACTAGTAAGAGTTTAACCTTTTCGGGTAGAATAAATTTAAACTGATATAAACTTTTTAATTTAAAGTATAAAGAAAGTTTTTTATTGATATGATATTCAAAGTTAAGGTTTGCGTCAAATGTGATGCCCAAATTTTTAACACATATTGCAGAGGGTAGAAGATCCTCACCAATATGTAACGAAACAAAGTTGTGCATGTTTACTTTATTTATAATCTGATTAGTGCCAATAACCATATAGTTGCTTTTATTTGCATTAAGCAACATACCATGCCCAATGGACCACTCTAAAATAGATTTCAAATCGCAGTTAATCTGCTGAAAAGCTTGACAGGCATTTTCCGGTTCAAAACCAGCAACCAATTGTCTATCATCCGCGTAGAGATGGATGGAGCAGAAACGAACCTGCTTGGGCAGATCAGAAGTATATAAATTGAATAACAGGGGACCAAGAATGCTTCCCTGAGGAACCCCGTGCTGCAAAGTGACAGGCTTGGCTCCATCCAACTCAACTATTTGCATAAGGGAGTATAGGTAACTGGCAAGCCATTGACACACTGGCTCGGAGAAACCACAATAACGTGTTTTAGCCACCAGCATAGAGTGATTAATTAAATCGAAGGCCTTGCTGTAATCTACGAGTATAAGACAGGAGGCCATACCTTTATCGATATTAATTACAAGGTCTGTAGTGACCTTGGTGAGTGCGGTAGCAGTGCTGTGGTGATTCCGGAAGCCTGACTGAACTTCAGGCAGTAGGCCAATACTCAAAATATAGTCATTTATCATATCAGTAACTAGCAATTCTAACATTGGCAGGATTGGCAATAGACTGATGGGCCTTAGTTCAGATATTGACTCGATTTTGGAATTTTTGGGAATGGGTATAATTATTAGATGTTTTCCAAGTTTCAGGAAACACTCCTTCCTGAAGGCACTGATTGAATAATCTGGCTATAATTGAAACTACATGTTCAAGACCAAAGAGAAGCATGACGTAACTTATTCCATCGACGCCAATACTTTTAGATTTGATGCGAGAAAAAGCTTGGAGAACGTCATATTCATATATGAAGAAAAGAAAAGTTTCTATTATCTAGACTCTCTAGCCGATTAGTATTATAGAAGTCACGGACCTCAGCATCAACCGGAGCGGCCAACCTACTAACATCAGCAAATTGATTGCTAATATCTTGTAGATTTTTTAAATGATTAGGAATTTCAGAATTATTTTTAGAATGAACATTCCATGTATTAAGTCGAGACCAAAGCATTTTAGAGTTTTTGTTGGCTCTCTGAAGTTCAAATGACATATGCCTTTTTTTCATTGCGTATTGCGAAAGAAAGGTAGTTTTTTATATATATATATATATATATATATATATATATATATATATATATAATATATATATATGTGTGTGTGTGTATATATATATGTGTATATATGTATGTATATATATATATATGTGTGTGTATATATATATATATGTATATATGTATATATATATATATATATATATATATATATATATATATATATATATATATATATATATATATATATATATATATATATATATATATATATATATATATATATATATACACATATATACATATACATATATATACACATATATACATATATATATATATATATATATATATATATATATATATATATATATATATATATATATATATATATATATATATAGCAGATGGTGCCACGGAACACCTATGTGACTTATGTATATATATATATATATATATATATATATATATATATATATATATATATATATAGCAGATGGTGCCACGGAACACCTATGTGACTTAATGGACAGCTTTGGACTGGGGCCGACAACATGCGAGCCTACTCGGGGAGACTCCTGTCTTGATAATGTGTTTGTGAGCTCAGGACTCGAGGTTTGTGATTCTGGAGTGATTGAGACTGGTATGTCTGATCATAAGGGACAAATTGTCCACTTTCTCTTTTACCAAGCACCTAATTTTGTCTATAGTAGAAAGGTATGCAGACTTATTACACAAAGGGGCCTGTTTGCATTTCACAACAGTTTAGCTGATGAATCTTGGGAATTTCTGACTTCGGACAACCTTGATGCCAACCAGCAATGCAGTAAATTCATACAAACTTTAGAACAGGCCTACCTCAACTCATTCCCAGAGAGAACTTTTAAGGTAAGATCTGACCAGTCCAATAATATCACATGGTTTGGTGAAGATTTGAAAGCTATGCGTGAACAGGTGAATACTCTAAGAGACTTAAACAGGCAGTATGGATGTGTGAGTGAGGAGGAATGTAAGAGATATAGAATACTATACAAGAATATGATTAGGGAGGCTAAAATTGCCGCAAACAATAATTTAATAAGTAATTCAAGTAACCCAACCAAAACCATCTGGAACATCATAAACGGGCATAGAGGTAAGACACAGGTTTCATCACCAGGTACTATATTAACATCTGATGATTTCAATAACTTTTTTTCTAGCATAGCTGAGAGTATAGCGAGGAGTATCCCAGATAGCAACATAAATCCCATTGATTATTTACACTCAATTGCTCCCTCAAGTAATAAATTTACCTTTTCGGAAGTTACATTCAATGAGGTCCGTGATGTAATAAACAGTATTAAAAATAAAAAGAGTAATGATATTTTTGGTCTAAATATAAAATTAATTAAAGCTATAAAAAATTTTATATATTGTTACCTCTAACTAAATTGATAAACAACTGCTTTAAACACAACATATTCCCTGATGTGCTGAAAAAAGCCATAGTGATACCAATCTTTAAAAAAGGAAACCCTGATCTCCCTGAAAATTATAGGCCGATATCACTCCTACTGATAATATCCAAAATATTTGAAAAATGCATGGCCCTAAAACTAACAACTTTTTTTGAAAACTATGGTCTATTTTCAAGGTATCAATTTGGTTTTCGACAGGGTAAAAACACTGTTTTGGGTGTTCTGAACTTGATCTCAGTCATTATGGAGACCTTTCACAGAAAGCAGTACACCGCGGTTCTTCTGTGTGATTTGAGCAAGGCCTTTGACTGTGTGGACCATGGCATCCTCCTGCAAAAGCTTCGTGCTTACAACTTTGGAGGGGGTAGCATCAGCCTTATAGGCTCATATCTGGACAACAGATGTCAGATTGTGAGACATGGTGGGGTGGCTTCGGCAGAGAGAGGGGTGGGCATCGGTGTCCCTCAGGGCTCCATCCTGGGCCCAATCCTCTTTTTAATATACATCAATGACTTACCATTAGTGGAGGCTCCGATGCACTGTACTCTCTTTGCTGATGACACCACTATCTCCTTTACTGCGGATACATTGGAGGGCGCACGGGATGGATCTGTGACTGCACAGTCGAAGGCTGAGCTCTGGTTCTGCACAAATAGGTTGCTTCTTAATACAAACAAAACGAAGCGAATGATCTTCTCATTATGTAACCGTGAAGGTTGTGTTGATTCTGACGAACAGGCGAAATTTCTGGGAGTAACTCTTGATCCAACATTACAATGGAATGTTGACACCAGAGAAGTCGCCAAAAAACTAGCACAGGGGTTATTTGCTTTGAGAAACCTTGCAGGCTGTACTTCAGTAGAAATTTTAAAAACGGCATACTTTGCTGTTTTTCACTCGCATATTTCCTACGCGATTTTAGCCTGGGGACACTCCTCGGGGGCTCGTAGATTGTTTGGTCTGCAGAGAAAAGCAGTAAGAATCATGACGGGGCTGGGGTACAGGAATGACTGCAGGGGGGCCTTCATATCTTTGAGAGTTCTTACTGTGCCTTCACTGTATATCCTGGAGAACCTGTTGTTTGTTAAGAGAAACAATTTTCAAACCCACGACCAAGTACACCATCATAATACCAGGGGAAGAGGAAATCTGGTGCCTCTATACTGGCGTCTGAGGAGGTGTCAAGATGGGCCTGGATATTGGGCGATTAAGTTTTTTAATGCTTTACCAGAGAGTATCAGGACCCTAGATTTTAATCAATTCCACAGGAAAGTAAAAAATATTCTAATCGAACATTGTTTCTATTCATTCCATGAATTTTTAACATTCAGATTTTAAAATGTATGTCTTGTTGTTGGAACCATATAATGTCTAGGCTATTATTTTATTTTATTTAATTCTGTTATTTAATATCATTTAGTGTCAGGACCATTCTAGTTTTAAATAAGTATTTGTTTTTGTCTTAGTATTAGTAAAAATCTCAATTTAAATGTTTTAATTAATTATCTTTATGTCTACATTTATTATTTTAATATAATTGTTAGTAACTTTTTTAACATCTTAAGACTAGTTCTAAATTTGTATTTTGACATGTGTAAGCCTTTTGTGTGATTGACATGAAATAAATGAAATGAAATGAAATGAAATATATATAAATTAATGCTGGAATAAAAATATTAATTGAACTTATTCACATTACATTATGCAGCAACATACACACCATAACAATGAACGAAAGAACAAGTGCAACAAAAGTAAGCTAGGTTCGTTGCCTCATTCTAACTGAATTTTTCAGGCTATTTAGGCTGAGATTGAATAAGTTGATATGAGTACAATTTTCATTGCAATTCTTCATGAGCCTATTGGAGAAGCATTGGATACCATAGGTAGTGCGATGGAAGGTACCTTGGAAAGGCTGTCCAGTCCTGGTGGATCTTGGGTATATACAGAAAGAGACCTCGGATAACAATCAGTTGCAGACCATTTTCACATTTAGGAGCTTGTGCAGAAAGATGATTTGGGCGTTCAGCCTTCTCACTTCCAGACTATTGATGCTTGGCATCTGGATACGAGTAAAGTAGGACAAGTCGTTGTAAGGACATCTCAGGTTGTACAGAAAAAAACTTGACAAACTTGTTTTGGATGGATTCCAGACTTTTAATGAGACAATTGTGGAAAAACCGAGTTATATTCCAGGAAGCTAAGAACGAGACAGTTATACAGACATTTATTAGCTTTAGTGTTGCAAATATTAGTGCAGGTAGGCTGCAGAAAGCCCAGCATTC
Organism: Kuschelorhynchus macadamiae; assembly: GCA_030620095.1. NCBI lineage: Eukaryota > Metazoa > Arthropoda > Insecta > Coleoptera > Curculionidae > Kuschelorhynchus > Kuschelorhynchus macadamiae. The sequence continues at coordinate 172,859 of JAUTXW010001632.1, forward strand.
TGGATGTCTTCAAAACTACTTTACGTTTGGAGAAACGCATGACCTTGCATTTGGAGATATTGATATCCATGAAGTTCAAACCGCACCATTTGACAAACAGCTTAAGGTCGTCAGCATACAGTATGCACCTGCAGTCGTGAAATACCGAAGTAACGCTGTTTATATACGGCAAAACAGAATGGGACCCAGGTGGGACCCCTGCGGAACTCCAGATGATACATTCGCCCCACGAGATACTAGATTGATTGTTTTCGGTCTGTCAGATATAAATAAATAAATAAATAAATAAATAAATAAATAGCCTTTATTTATTTATAACAGGTAAAAGTAAAAAGATATGATTCAGTTATATCCAGAGCAATCAGTTTTTTTATGAGGAGGCGATGGCACACTCAATCAAATGCTTTGGATAAATCCGCATACACGACATTCACCTGAGAGCCGCTCTCTACGCCCTCCACCAGATAGTCATGAAAGACGCTGAGGTTCGTTGCGTAGATCTGCCGTTGAAAAAAGCATGCTGCTCAACTAATATGTGTTGTCTGAATGCCTTGTACAACTAGTTTGTTACCACTGATTCGGACACTTTGGCCATTATTGGTAGTAGCAATAGCTGGTTGTTACTGACATCATTTTTGTTGCTGGATTTGAATATTGGGGTGACCTAGCCATGTTTTAATCTCTTCAGAAGTTTCTCTTGGTCTAAAGATAATTGGTAAAATGATCTTAATGGTTCAGCAAGTAAGGAGCAGCAATTTCTGAGAAATGTGGAGGGTGGCATTCCATCAGATCCAGCACTTTCTGCGGTGTCCAGGGCATTTAGTTGGAGTACTTCGTCTGACGTGAAGGAGTGCCGAAACCACCAGATGGCATTCATCATATCGTAGATTTCGGCAAACGCGTTAGTGATTTCCTCAGTTGTAGTAGCAGTCTGGTTGGTGTATATCATACTTCGTGGTATGCCTTGGACTCTTGAGAGAATTTACATAGAACCAAAAGTGTTTGACATTGTTGGGATCTAGCTTTTTGATGTTTGAAACATACAATAGGTAGCTGAGCTCAGTTGAGCGCTTTCATTCCCTCCTCATCTTTGAATAGTGCAGATAATCTTTCCGAGTTCTGGATCGTTTTGTATCTAGAGTATGCCCCATTCTTCATCATAATAAGTTTTATTGTTTCATGGTTTAACCATCCTGGGTATTTCTTTTTCCTCTTTCGCTTGGACATATTTCTCAATCGCTTCGAGCAATGTGTTATAAAGACCTTGGACGGCAAAGTCGACATCAGTGCATTCATTCAACCAACGCCAATCAGCATTCATAAGATACTCATTCAATTTGATATAGTCAGTTTTATAAAAATCATAGAAGGATTCGTTGTCAATATCCAAAATAGGACTAGTTGTTAGTGAGAGAGTAATTTCCAGTGGTAAGTGATGTTGTAGCAAGTTACTAAGAGGCAGGTCACCTCTAAATCGAAGAAGTCGTCAGAGAAAACCAAATCAAGATACCTTCCAAACTCGTTTGACATGTCTTTTATTTGTTGAAGTTCGTTAGACAACATCCCGGTGATTAAGGTGTCTGCTGCCTCTGATGACAGTTCGTCGGGAATTAGAACACTGTCCTCTTCAATCCAATTTACTCTAGACAAATTAAAATCGCCCGCTATAATTAGTTTAGCTTGTTTGTATTTCAACTAATGTTTTCCACTGTCTTTATAAAACTTTTGTATGACTCAGCAGGGGAGTTACGGGGAAGTAGGCGCAACCCAGAACCAGGGCTTGGTTATTCACTTTATTGATTAAAACCCAAGAGTCCTCGAAGCGTGCATCGTCGGTGCCCGGAATTGAGGCAGATTGATAATTGGAGCTCACTCACCTCAAGAGGTTCAGTGTTTCATACTGCCTGTCAGACATGTATATAGTAGTATGAGTTAAGTGTTTCTTCACGTGAAATGAGTCGTTGAGCCACGTTTCCGTTATGGCTATAAAGTCGTAGTTAGATGCCCCAGCTGTCTGGGAAAGGTCGTTTGTCGTGGTATGAAGACCACCAACGTTTTGGTGGTAGAAGGATAGGAGGGTCGTTGCTGGTCTTATGTGTTGCTTGTTGGCCTCTAAAGTTGTGTAAACTTTCTGCTTGCTGTTATTTGGGGAATATAATTTTTAATTAGGTATTTTACAAATACTCTCTTTGCCTTGTGAAGTAGAACATCATTTGTTGACGTGCGGGTAACTGGTACAAAAGGGCCTTTCTTTATTTGCACACATTTATTAATCAGTGCGTTTCGATCTTGTATAAAGGCGTTAAGAACCAGCCTGTGACTATAGTATCCCGAACCAATGACAATAAAACTAGTATTTGTTGTAACTGCGAATAAGCAATCTATGTAATTGTTGGTAATGGACCGTCCCTTAATCGCATTCGAAGTAAGCGTGAAAAAAATTACATAGTCATTCTCACCAAAGTTTCTGCACAGCTGTTTACATTGGCTGGTCAGGTCGTGGAAAAATAAGTTATTTGCTGTTTGGCAGTTAATGTTGAAGAAATTACCCATTTCAGTTTTAAACATCCCAGCTGTATCCTTTGCACAGGCACCGCCAGTGATCATCAATTGGTTTCTTGGGCTAACAGATGGTAATGTAAGGACACCATCTGTGTTTGTTGCGTTGGCATTGTTTGTTATCTTGTTCATCGTTCTTGTCGCATAAGGCTGCTAGTAGTTTCTGTTTCAAAACCTCAACGTCCTTGGAGTACATTTCATTATTCTTTTCCAAGGCACTTATAGTAGTGATCATATTTCTATTTAAGTCCTTTAGTTGTAATTCGTAATTCAGTTTCGCTTTTGTCTTATTTAGGGACTCAAACTTAGCAATTAATTTACTTCTCTCTGCTTATAGACACTTGAAGATCGTTTTCCAATTTGGAGTTATGTTGGTTCAGGCATTGTATTTGTGACGAAAATGCGTTTTCGACTTCGGAAACTTCATCTTTGAAATTGTATCTCTTTTGTCTTTCAATGTGTTTAGTGTTTTCATCCAGTTTGCAGGAGTTTAATTTCATTTTGATGCGCTAGAGTTAATTTAGCTTCGTTGTGCGATTTCTGGCAAGAATCAGAGCAGAAAATCCCTTAGTCGCCTAGTTGCACTTTCACTACCTCAGAAGATCTTTCCATATAGCTGGGATGGAAAATGGCACGACACCTGATACAGGAGTAGTTCCGGAACTGGAAAATATCCTGCACTATATTTAAACATTGTTATTTACATAATTTAAAACGGACGTCGTTGAAATATGGCACATTAAATTTGTCAAAATTTATACATACAATAGCACCAAACATGAAATACAAAAACATCTCCTATGACAGCACATTTACTCTTTTTACACCACACAACTTAGACTTTTTAACTTTTAAACATTTTATTTAGCAAATCCTGTAGTCTAGGGACTCCTTTATACAGGGTCAAAGTTCAATCTTGCAAATTATAAATGTTTTTACTTTCAAAGAGGTTATGCATGTTTAAAACATTCAAGTAATTTGTCGCTCTTCCTTGCTTTTTGTTACGTTTTTATTATTACAGATTGAATTTACCATACCAGATGCTTCACAGTGTTATTTGACAACCAAATTTTAAAACGTCGTTTTATAAAAAAGACAATACTTATACTCATACTCAATTTATTGGTAATATTACAAACAGCAAAAAGTAGAATTACATAAACATTTAAAACACTTATAAAATATTAACATATATAAACTAAAATAAGTCAGACAGTACAAGTAACTTAACTAACACAATTTTAAAATATTTTTGTGCAAAATTTAAAATCAAAATTAAAAAGTTTGTATTACAAAGTTTATAAATCTATTTAAAATTACTTACAATGCCAGAAAAAAAGATTTTAAGTCAAAAATTAAAGTTGCTAGTAAGGTATTCCTCAGAGGAATAAAATGCACCATTTAGTAGGTACTCCTTCATTGTATTCCTGAAAGTTTGTACTTCAAGATTTCGAACCCCTGGTGGCAGCACGTGGAAAAACCTCAAACCAAGATATCCGGCACCATCCCTGGTTCTCAGAAGTCTGTGAAATTCTGGAACAACATTATTTCTGTTTCTGGTCAAGTAATTGTGTATATCAGAATGAGTGAGATATTCATTCAAATTATACTTCACATGACATAGACACCGATAGATGTAAAGAGATGGCAGTGTTAGTATCCTGTAGCAGCAAAAATATTCCCTACAACATGCCCTATAAGCAAGCCCGGCTATTATTCAAATGCACAACCTTCAAACACAAGAACATCGGATGTAAATGAATTAATTGCATGTGTGGTGGATTTGTGAAGTTAGAGACAAATTTAAAAATAATGCCGTCACGATCTGAGAACAGAGAAAAGCAGCATTTCTCAGTGTCATAACCATTGATCATGTTAGTGAAAACATTGTCGAGACATTCATTGTTACGAGTGTTAAAATTTACAGTTTTATACATACCAAATGAACTGAAAAGATTACAAGTTTCACTTACTGTGTGATCATTTGAAGAAAAATGAACATTAAAATCACCTGTTATTATGGTTTTAATATTATGGTCAAGCTTACCCAGGATGTTAGATGTAATTTCCATGAATTTTTAAAGTCACCAATTGGAGATCGATAGATAGTAATTACTTGAGTTTCAAATTGTGGGAGACGCACCCCAGCCACCTCACAATGCATTTCCTCCGAGAATCTCGAGATGTTGAGGTCCCTGCTATCTGTTCCATCCCTCACATAAATACCAACACCCCCATGACACATGACCGATCTACAGAAATCTGAGATAGGTCGAAAACCATCAATCCCAGTCAGCAATATCTCATCATGCGCCATCCAGTGTTCATTTATACAAATACAAAAGAAATCCCTACCTCCGAGAAATACCTCCATATCAAGAACTCTATTCCTTGAACTTTGTATATTAATATGAAATATTTGTACAGACTTCTTATCACATTTTCCATTTACTGGACTTCTACCATTCACTTCATCTGTCAGTCTTTTAGTGTTCCTTGGGATTTGGATGTCACACTCCCGCGGTGTGGCCAAAGACTTGTACACAAATATGTTTCTCTGGATTCCAATAGAACTGCCAATTTGAATGAGCTTCTGTGTTTTTCACTTTTTGTGTGAATTTTTTCACAGCTGCATCCTTCATTTACGTTGTTTGCCTTCAGATAATTCATCACATCATCCGCCGCAGTATCTGGGGCCAGGCCAGACAAGAATAAAAATGACATTTTGTTTGCTGTTTTATTGCTGTTAACACATTCGTGGACAGCTACTGCTATTGCAGTGAATTATTGGTGATATGCTGGGTCACTACTGCTCAGGCAGTATATTTATGTACTAATATAAAACGCACTACTTCTTCAGCAGTAATCTTGCACATAAGAATACATGTCTATGAATTCAAACTGTCCAGCAACTAACAATTCGAATGTTGGGCACGGTCTTCTAGGATCGTATTTTCCCGCCAGTACGAACACGTGATTTTGAACAGGTGGTGGGAGACACGTTGTCGGTGCTGCTATAGCAGTAGTAATTGCACAGCGGCAAAGGAAGGTTCGCGTTTAGTGTGCGTCTTGGTTTGTTTATAGACTTTTTCTGAATTTATCTCTTCCTTGTTATGATTGACATTGAATTTGAATATGGATCCTAAAGAAGAACCTAGGCTAATGAAACTACATGACGAAGTTTCTAGTGGCGAGTCATGTTCGTCTAGTTAGAGTAATGAAACCGATGATTCTGGAAGTGAACCTCCAGACCCATATGAGGGCGATGGGACAAATGGTGATGACCCAACCTTTGATCCTAGAACTGTTGAGGATAACAGCTCTTCCTCGAGCGAAAATGAGGTTCTGGTTGATCCGAATGATGTAATAGGTCAACAGAATAATACTGGTATGTAAAATTTTATATTGTTGAGTATTTGTGGCATGTGAATGTTCACTTTGTTATTATTTGTATATCTTGACTTCTAGAGAGAGTGGGAGTACATGAGTATACGTGCGAGTGTTCGTGTGAGTGTGAATGATTGGGTAACTATTTGTGTATTCATGTGTATTTGGCTTTCATACTTTCTTATTTAGGTTTACCCCCTCATGATTTTGTATTTGTGAATACTGTGAGACAAAAGAACATCTTTTTATTTAAAGCAAATTTATATGTCTTTTTTAGAAACTATCGATGACAATGAAGAGGATTGGGTTGAGTCCACAGCTGAAATACTGGATCTAAAATTTGACATGGAGACAGCAGGAATGAAAATTCAAATCACAGAAACAATGACTCCGGTTGACGTTTTTAGAATGCTCTGGACAAATGAGGTAGCAGAATTACTCTTGAGCAATTCCAATGCTTATGGAGAAAAGATGTCACATGCAGAGCGCCCTCATAAGAAAAATAGAAGAACAGCAAAATTCAACCCGATTGACAATCAAGAACTAGAAACTTTTCTAGGTTTAACACTTTTACGTGCTCAAATTGGCTTTCCAGTTCTTCGTTGGGCATTTTCTTCAGATCCTCTCTGCTTTCATCCAGTTTTCAAAGCGTCAATGTCTGGAAGACGCTACGAACAAATTTTAAGACATTTGTGCTGCTCCAGAGATCAAAAGGAATCAAAAGATAAACTGTATAAAATTACATCTCTTCTTGATTTGCTTTTAAGTTATTTTCAGAATGCTAGAAAACCAGACGAAGAATTATCACTTGATGAATCACTTCTTCTTTTTCGAGGTCGTGTAAGTTTTTGACAATATATAAAAGGAAAGAAAGCAAAGTATGGCATCAAATTTTTTGAACTTTGTTCATAAGATCGCTATGTTTCTAATATCGAAATATATAAAGGCAAGCAAGAAGTACAAGAGAATATTACAAAAATTGAATCGTTGGTTTTGAGACTAATGTCACCTTATTTGAATCAAGGACACCATTTAATCATGGATAATTTTTATAATAGTGTCACTTTATCCAATTTACTGTGGAAACATCATAAGACACATACAACTGGCACACTTAGGGCTAACAGAAAAAATAACCCCAAAGTTTTAACATCCTATAAGCTTAAAATATCAGAGCATATTTGGAGAAGGCGAGGTGCTGTTTATGTATCAAAATGGAAGGACCGTAGAGATGTGTTGATGATAACAACAAAGTATCACCCAAAATTAATCAAAATCACAAATAGATATGGACAGGTATTTTTTTTCTTTTGTTATTGTTCATGTCTAAATTTTTGTTCTTTTTTTTTTTCAGGAGAAAACCAAGCCTTTAGAAGTCTGTGAGTACAACAAATTTATGGCTGGAGTAGATCGCAACGATCAGCTAACATCTTACTATTCAAGCCCCAAAAAGACCATCCGTTGGTACAAAAAAATTATTTTCCATCTTCTGGACATAACTGTTCTAAATGCGTTCATATTATATAACATGGTACGTAATAAAAAACAAACTATGGTAAAGTTCAGAAACCAGTTGATCAAGTCTTTTTTGCGAATTCCCGACGAAATGTCCGGAAGTGATCTCTACGTACCAAAGTCACATCACGTGAATAGACGATTTCCAAACAGAGAACCTCCGAATACGCAAGGGCATTTCCCAGAAAAAATTTCCCTACCCTCAGAGAACTATAAGAGAAGCAATTATTTCATGAATTGCCACCAATGTCGAACAGAGGGAAAGCGAGCTCAAACCTCATGGAGATGCATGGGGTGTGAAAAAAAACCAGCCTTATGTGTTGGTTGTTTTCACACATTCCATTCGGCCTAAAAAATTTGATATAAGTTTGTTTTAATTTGTTTCATTATTTGTTAGTACATTTATATAAGAATAAAGTGTTTATTTTCCGGTATAACGGTTGTACAACTTTTGCAAGCATTATTATTGAATTTATTTCTATAAAAACGAAACACTTTACTGCTAATGCAGTTACTGTGATGACAGTACAGTGTCCCTCAAGAACGATCCCAACTGATCTACTGGATCACTACTTTCATAGCAGTAGGTACTAACAAGTTCTCAAAAACCATCCATTTCACCCATTATTTGTCCTGTAAAAATATCAACAAAATCGGTTAACTAGTACAGAAGTTATAAAACTGTGCATTTAGGGAAAGTCTACTCAACATCACTGTCCGCGAATGTGTTAATACCATTGTTATCCATATTGGTTCCTTTCAGTGGTGAGGGTCTTGGATTATTGTTTAATTTCTCCCTCCTGTTGGCCTTTCGATGATTAACTGTTAGCCAGTTTTCTTCATTGTATGGTTTTTTTTCGTTTTTAGTTTCGTTTTCCACCGTAATGGTGTGATCGTTAATTATTTTCATATTGACGTAATTTTCATGATTGTCGATATCGATCCTCTGTACCCAACTCTCTTGATTGGCAGGATTTTTGAGATTCAGCATCTGACTGTTGGAATCCGCACCTGTGTCTCTCTCTCTTGGATTGGGAACAGCTGATATTGACGACTGCGTATCTGTAGACACTCTCGCCTTTTGACATGTTATGTCACTTTGTTTACCTTTCGTTTTTTCGAAGTTTTCAATTTTCTTTTCCAGGTTTATCACTTTTTCACGTAAAAGGCTGTTATTTTCCTCTAGAATATGATTCTTACTTTGTACTTCTGCTAGCAGCAACCTTAAGAGGCCTATTTCATCATTACCAAGTTTTGCATTTTTTTGGCTAGTTTTTGCGATCTCGTGGGAGCACTCTGTATTTTTCTGTCCTGCGGCCTGATCCAAACCCGAGCGGTGGAAACAATGACTGCACTTTTTGCACTGCACATAATCGACCACTTTCTTATTACAATGAAGACATTTTATAACTTTTTTATCGGTTTTATCGTAATTTTTGTCGCACCTATCATCGCTGACACTTTTACTATCCGCCATGTTGACACCAATATACATTTTTGTCATATAATATATACATGTTAGTCAATGGCATAACTAGGTATAGAGAGCTTGAAACCAATGTAACAAAGGAAATTTATTTTGTATACATTCCAATGCATTCATATGCACTGCAAAGTGAGGAGACCAAATACAGGAGTTGTTCTCCAAATAACTTCTGACAAAGTCCACTTATAATGTTTTAACATATTTAGTGCCTTATAGCACATTTCGATATGATTTAGAAATGTTAACTTTTTATCAAATATAACACCGTGACTGTATTTGCATTAATAATAATTTCTCCACTTATACAATATTCTTTAAGGTGTGGGCGGTATTTACTAGAAAACTGAAAATATTGGCACTTCTGAGCATTAAGGGACATACCGTTCGCATCGCACCAACCCTCAAACCTACGGAGATCATCCTGCATCCTGTTACATGCATTTGGGGAACTAAGAACATTAAATATCTTCAAGTCCTCTGCATAAAACAGAAACTGAAAATGATGAAAGCAAGTACTCACATCATCAGTATTAACCCAGACTGAAACACCTCCTTCGTATAATAGTTTTATGGCCTGCACATCAGCTAAGTAAGATCTTATCCAATCAATTGCTGGCCCTGGTATTTAAATGCAAATTCAAATTGTTTATTTCCTTAGACATTCTACAAATATATTGGAATTCCCAAAAAAGTATAGTTAAAGGTAAAAATAAAACTTAGGTCTACTAGGTAACAACAAAAATGGCAATAATTACAGTAATCTTATCAAATATATACGTATACATATCCAACAATATTTTATTAGACAATATAGATTGTGTCTAAATTTGAACAAGAATTTGGATAATGAATAAAACAGGATTTCAGCTAATATAGATTTTAATCTTGATTTAAATATATTGATTTGGGGAAGGTTTCGTAAAGCATGAGGTAGGTGGTTATATATTTTTAGTGAAGTGATATGTGGACCTTCCGTAAAGCATGATGCAGGTGGTTAAATATTTTTAGTGAAGTGATATGTAAACCTTCCTGTACCTGAGTAAGTTGTGCACTGGATATGTAGAGTCTGTCGGCGTTTCTAGTTTTATAGTGGCTGATATCTCCACATCTGACGTGGTCTTAGTTATAAATCTTACAAGCGCATTGTAAAATATATATATGTTTTATGACTGTAAGTTTGCCGATCAGATTCCCTGAGAGGCAGCCGAAATTTAACAGAATCTTGCTGTACAAGACTTTATTTTGCGTTATTTAGACAGTGTATTTGCCAAACACCAAGCAGTAATATCTTTAACACGCTTATGTGCTCGTATGCGGTTGTTTTCATAATTGTCACTATCAACAACAGTGGAAGTGTCATCTGCAAAGAGTGTAACACTGGTGTTATTGACAGTGAGGGAAAGGTCGTTTATACATAGAAGGAAGAGAATAGCTCACAAAATACTGCCCGGTGGCACTCTAGTTCTAACATTCGCCCAGATACCATTACACCAAACAGCTTGACTGCATGTGTACCCCCCGACAAGTATGTCTCTATCCAACTGAATGCAGGTCATCTTATACCATAATAGAATAGGTTGTTAAGTAGTTTTTGGTGATTAATGGTATCAAAGGCCTTTCATAAAATATACATAAAAAATTACAACAGAGGTGAGCATGAATGTATCCATTAGTAAAAACCCAGTATGATCATTGATACTATGAAAAAATATTTTGATTATTATTATAGTATGATTAGTATTAAAATTATATATAAACTGGTTGAATATGTTCCTGTTATATGGACTGGTTGAGTATTTTCATGTTAAGATGGTCCTACCACTATAAGATTAGTATTTCTGTACCAATGTTTGATGTTCATTAAAAACTTAGTCTACTTCTACTGCATTTTGCTCACCTGCAAAAAGCCCTACATAATAATATCGTTTTGTAAATTTAAGGCTGAAGTTTTCCTTTCTTCGATGAGTATTGAGATAGTTGATATCAACACGCAACTGGCAGTTTTGTTTAAAAAGCATTGGTATGCCTATTAGATCACTTTGATTTCCAATCAGCAGTAATTGTGGTCTATTAGTGGAGAAGTTAAACAGGTTCTCCTTTTGTTTTCTGGGTTTACTTCTATTTAGAAGGTGATGCTGAGTTTTTGAGTGCAAACGCCATGCTAGTTTGGTTTGAGTGGAGCAATCCTTGAAATTAGTGTGACTCAAAGAGGTCAACATCTTATCACTGTCTCTCAATGGCCTTTCATCAGCAACTTCTTCGTTCACTATAAGAGAAGTTTGCACTTCACAGTCTACAGAAGAAACATGCTGAGTTTGAGTTTCTGATGCACAATCTTCTTCTCATCACTCTGTGTTGCACAGGACTCTCCTGTTATCACTGTCTGTGTATGTTTAACAGACAACTTCAGAAATGTCTCTGTAGATGAGTTGGTGGTTTTACCACTCTGAAGAGAACTTATGTCATAGTGACCCAATTTGTTCAGTAGAATATTATGATTTATTTATTGTGTCGAAGGCCTTAGAGAAGTCATAAAAGATTCAAGGGCCCTTAAGTTTTTCGTTAAAGTTTTCAAATAATTTTATGTATAGTGATGGTGTGGCATCCTCTGAGGAGCACCCAAACCGAAAACTGTACTGTGTATATGTCAGAATCTGACAATGGTTAAAAAAATCAATCAGTCTTTTCTTGAAAGTCTTCTCGAAGACCCTGGAAAACACCGACAGTAGGGAGATTGGCCTGTACTGGTGTTTTGTAAACATGATTTAAAACTGAATCTGTAAAGTAAGAATTAAAGTAGCTAGACATTTCGTTTGGTCATTTATTTTTTCACCCTTGAAAATAATTTGTTCAGGAATGGATTTGTGTTTTTGTTTAATTTTGGTATTTGAATTTATGATTTCTGACACCTTGGTGAGCAGAAAATGTTATATCCACCCATTTTAATTGGTTTGGTAAGACATTCAACTATGGTTAGAAAACACTATAACAGGCAAGACGAATAAAGTTTTGGAAGTCTTTATTCTTACAGTATTTGAATTGTTTTAGAATTTTTGATTGTTAGATAATTGTGCTAAGTTTTGTTCAATACTGGAGCGCAGTTTAACCCTGTTTCTTCAGAAAAAAATATTGTATATCCAACACCTCATGAACAATTGTCTTTTAATGTTTACAAATTTATTTTGGTTTAGTGAACCTTCAAGATGTGTTTTCAATACTGGTCAAAAGAGAAGATTCCAATAAATGAATGAAAGAGTGGTCTGTGGAATTTAAAGTGCTGATAACAGTAATCCGATTTTTGTTTATTGTTGCAGTTTTTATATTAGTTGGTAAATATTTGCACTGGGTTTTTGACTGTTTGCCGAGTTTTCTCTGGTTGTTGTTAAAAACTAGATAAAATGTTTCTATATTTAAAATGGGCAGATTGTCACAAGTAAAATCAAATCAAATAAATAGTTTGACGCTATAAACATACAAAAAAAATCAAAACACTGGACTAGCATTTCAGATTATACTCAGTTAAATTTAATATTACATATATACATATAACTTCTGATGCCATGTTCCATAAACTTTAAATTTTGATATTAGCAAAGGATTTGGATGCCATTCCCCAAGTTTTCTTGAAAAACTGCAACCTTCTTTATATTACTGAGTTGCCTTTATTATTTATTCTTTATTATAGTGAGCAACACAGAGAGAAGAATCTGATTCCTGATGTGGTTACCAATGATGTCAAGAAAAACTAAACTGCGTTGACTGTGTTTGAAAAACCAGCTCACAATAATTCAAATATCACTCTGTTGATAGATGTAGAAGAAGAAAAGGCAGAAATTAACCCTGCAGTTTCGCACATGACTACTCTATGCTTGGCAAGTGTCATATCAGAAGAAAAAAAATCAACGTCGTCGAAAACGAAAGCAAAAACAGTATGAAAAGAACAGAATTTTTGGGAAATAAGGAAACCGAAGACAATGATGGTTGGAAGCAAGTCCAGTCAAAGTCAAGAAGAAAAAGTTCTCGACCTGACCCTTTTAAAGGGGCAAATAGTGTTATGACTGCATTGGAAGTGGCTCAGAGAAGACACTGTGTCTTTTTATCAAGATTTTCAACCGCAGTTGTAGCTGAAAACATTGTGAACAGATGGTCAGGACTTTAATAAAAACCTGTTATTATGTGAAAAAATGAAACAAGAAGAGATATGCAAATGAGTTCCTTTAAGTTGGGAGTTCCCCAAGAATTAAAGGACAAAGTAATGAACCCTAATCTGTGGCGAGTGGAAATCCACCATTTTATAAACATTCAACGCCGATAAATCCCGTGGGTCAACAAAACCCAAATGGATGTCAAAAAAGCAAAATCTTAAACAAAACTGTAAATATTTTTCATTTTAACATTCAAAGCTTGTGTGTAACAAGGTTTTTGACCTTGAGGTATTTCTGAAGGATGAAGATTTTGACTGTCTTTGTATCAATGAGCACTGGTTGGTGCATGATGAACTGCTGGTGACCAGGTTCGAGGGCTTTAATCCCATCTATGGCTTTTTTAGGACACATATGTGCCACAGGGCGTAGCAATTTATGTTAGGGAGGGTGTGATTGGTGATGATCTTAACATCTCTTGCTTTTCTGAGGAGGTTCACTGTGAGGTTATGGGGATCTTCTTGACAGGGTTTGGGACACGGATTGTTACAGGTCCCCTAATGAAGACTGAGAGAGTTCTTGAAACACTCTTGAATATTTTAAATAAACTGAACTTGGTTTGAAAACTGTTGTTACCGGTGATTTTAATATTCATTTTGATACAGAAAACTACTGAGATCATGATCTTTGCAATCTTTTTGCATCTTAGAATCTCTGTAAAACTGTAGAATTTTCAACTCGTATGAATGCATGCATTGACAATGTATTTACAAATATTAGTGATGACATCAGTACTGTAAAATGTAATTTCTATCTTTTTTCGGATGCTATCATATGTAGCTTTAATGCAAGTTCCAGCAGTTCAAAATGGTGTATAAGTTACAGACGTATCACTGATGATGGCCTCTTTCTGCTCTACAACACTATCGAGCAAGTGGACTGGAATTTTGTCTTTCAAGATGACTATGACCCAAACTCAAGATTTGAGAAATTTATTTATCATGTTTAGAATGCTTTTAATGTCTGTTTTCCTATAAAATCAAAAGTCATTGACACCAGTATTCATCGACGAGCCCCTATTCATTGGTTTACTCATCTTAAAAACATGAGAGATAGACTGAAAACTATTTCTGATGCTAACAGAGTCAACCCACTACTGGTGCCATGGCGCATGGTTAACGACTATAATAGGCAATATAGGCAAGAAATATCCAGGTCTAAGAGAGAGGCTCATGATAATTTCATTTCTCGGGCAGCAAATCCACAATAGGCCATGTGGAAAACTATAAACTGTCCCTCAACCTGTCAACCAACTACAGACTGATCTCAATACTCTCCATTTTCTCAAAGATATTTGAGAAAGTTCTTATCTGGCAAATTAAGAATCATTTTGAGACCAACAATCTGTTTTTCCAAAAGCAGTTTAGCTTCCGCAATGGCAAATCCACAACTCTTGCTATTAATTCATTGTCATCAGATGTCTTTGGGGGTTTTGAGGGTGGCTGCGATACATATGCATCATTCTTTGACTTTTCAAAAGCTTTTGACTGCGTTTCACACCCCATACTTCTGGAGAAGCTTCGGTATAACAACTTTAAATCATATAGTATATAATTGATTTAGTCTTACCTTGATGATCGCTCACCAGTGACATTTAATGGTGCAGTCTCTGATATGCTGATTTTACAACATGGTGTACCACAGGGGTCTGTTCTGGGTCCAACATTGTTTCTCATTTATGTCAACGATATCGCTAATGCTGTTAGTAATGTTAATCGTCTTCTTTTCGCAAATGATACTACTCTCTACTTCCAATGTCATCCTTCCATACCTTCTGCCGATATCATAGCCGAGAATCATTCTAAAATTGAAGCCTGGTTCACATTTAATAGACTCAATTTAAACATTACGAAAACTCAGATTATTAGATTTGCTACTCATAACAATAGTCAGGCCCAACCTCCTGATGAACCTGTCAAATTCTTGGGAGTATATTTGGATGTGGAAATTACTTGGGCTGGTCATGTGGCAGAGCTCAGTAGGCGGCTCTCCAGAATACTCTTCTTGTTGAGGAATCTTTCTAAGTGCGTTTCCCTTCGGACCTTATTGACTGCTTCTCATGGATGCTTTGCGTCCAATGTGACATATACATTGCTTGCATGGAAGCACTCAGCTCACACTAAAAAAAATTTTGGCATACAGCTTAGGTATGTATGTATGTATATATATATATATATATATATATATATATATATATATATATATGTATATATACATATATATGTATATATACATATATATGTATATATATATATGTATATATATATGTATATATATATGTATATATATATATATATATATGTATATATATATGTATATATATATATATATATATATATATATATATATATATATATATATATATATATATATATATATATATATATATATATATATATATATATATATATATATATATATATATATATATATATATATATATATATATATATATATATATATATATATATATATATATATATATATATATATATATATATATATATATATATATATATATATATATATATATATATATATATATATATATATATATATATATATATATATATATATATATATATATATATATATATATATATATATATATATATATATATATATATATATATATATATATATATATATATATATATATATATATATATATATATATATATATATATATATATATATATATATATATATATATATATATATATATATATATATTTGTATATTTGTGTTTGTGTTATGACAGGGAGAATCTGCAATCTCTTCTTACATGTGGTGATTATCATAACCAGTTTATCAGGAACAGACAGAATATTGTCCCTGATTTCCATCATCTTTCAAGGACTAGGATAATGTGGTCGCTAAAGCTCTCAAATTATTGGGTTTTATCATGAGGCAATCAATTACGGATTGACAAGTCGCACTTTGTGGATGAATATTGATTGAAATTGTTGAATGATTTATGATTAAATTTTTTTGGTTAAAGAACTTTGAAACGAAGAATGGTTTTCACATTGTATTTTGATCACAATTGGTTAAGCAACAAAATTGACTGTAACATATTACTGACGGCTACTAATTTTAACCATCGTACATTATATAATGACTGTTTTACTCTTACTTATGCGAGTACAGACGTCGTCCAATAAATTGGCTAATGTGGTTTTTCAATTCACTGCTCGTCAATTTTAATTTTGATGTTAATGTAAATAATAATAAATATATCATAAAAAATATATTTATGTATTTTTTTTATCAACTTTTTTGTCAGTCTAATGAGACAATTATAGACATGTTCTGAAAGTTTTTTCTGTTCACCATATGAATTGGCAACATTTTAGTCAAATAGATTACAAGGATTACGCACTGATTTCATAGTTTACACACAAATTTCACAAAGTTTGTACACCAGTTTCCCCTCAACGTTTTGCCCCTCTAACAATGGTTAGCCACCTGAAAACTTAGATTAACTGGCTGTATATGAAACTTATACTTGTTATATACATACAAACTTATATATGTTTTTTGTTTAAGATATGGAAACATAGTATTATTTCTATTGCTCTTAAAATCCTTTATATTGCATGTGTAAAAGAACAGCACTTGTGTCATACAAAACAAATTTGTATGTTATATAGGTTTCATACTTTCCATTCCTGGTGATGCAATTGAATATTCTACCATTATGAATTTATTAAACATTAAAATTTTAAGTGAAAGACAAAACACTATAATAGATTATTTTTTTATAAACTAGTTAACAATGTTATTCAGTGTGAGGAACTTCTTTATTTAGTGAACTTTAATGTCCCTGCAAGAAACTTAAGGCAGATGCCAACATTTTCGTTGGGGAGACATCATACGATTTATGGACAGTTTAACTCCATGAATCATATGATGGCTCTTGCCAACGAATTTACCATTGATGTGTTCAGTTCCTCATTAAATCAGATTAGGAATTCAGTTCTCTAGCCTCTTAGTCTATTGTTATTGGGAATGTTTAGTAAAATATTCTATATAGATTCTAGCAGAGTAGTCAGTTTTTTCTAAATATTACTGTTTTGAAATATTGACCGAGATGTGTGCTGATGACGCAAGACACATTTAGACCAAACCTGCCCTGCGGTCACATTCTGGGCAATATTTGATGTTGGTTTTCCTGAGACCAGAATCTTCTATTACGCCTATTAGGTATTTACTGGTTCTACAGGAGTTTGTAGGGTAAGCTTCTGCATTAGCCAGAACTGAAGATTTCCTCAACCTCGTAATTTTTTTATTATATGCTTTTGAACGAGGTTTGTTAAATGATCCGTGATCAAGTAAATCGTTTTTATTTGGTAAAAAGTGGATATATAAGACTGCCTCCTTTCTAAATATCTAAATAAAAATTAAGCAATAGCATTTAAACATACTTAAAAACTAACTATTCACCCATTAAAATACATCCCAGATGCTCTTCAATATTTTCATTACTAAGTATAAAACAAGCTAACATCATATTTCTCAAAATATTTGAAAGTTTGGTTTTCTGCTATAATCGCAAATGTACTTCTACACAATAAAAAAATAATATAAACACAACATTTATATAAATAAGAAAACTAATGACACAGCATAGAAAAAAATTTGGGCATGGTCACTTGCTTCCAAGGAAACAATAAAAAATAGCATTGTTTTGCATGTCCTGCTGCAGAATTTTGAATGCGAATTATGAAAATTAGGATTTTTTGATGTTTATTAAAATAGACTCATACCGTTATATATTTTTGAGAAGCTTGTTAAAAGACAAATTAATTTCTGGACATATATACAGGGTGTCTCATTTAAAAAAAAAAACAAGCATTGGTCGATATTCCAAAAAGAGTAACATTGAGAAAAACACTGACTACACTATTGGATTTTACGTAAAAAGTTCTAAAAGGATTTGTTTTTATCTTTTTGACAAGTTGTCACACAAGACTTAGATACAAGGGGTACCTCATATCTCCCTGTAGCTCGGAAACTAAGAGGGCTATGACTATTTTATTTGTAGCATCTTTCGTTTCGCAAAAAAGTAGCTCAGGTTTGCGAAAACCGCAAGGTTTTATCTTTAAAAATAAGCGAGATACCCCGCAATTGCAACCAAAATGGGACATCCTGTACAGCCTGGTTATTTTAATTTGTACACATTTTAAGATATGAAATGATCCAAAAAAACTAATTCTATCGCTAGTTACCAAGTTTTTTGTAACATTAGATAAATATAAAAGTGTCAGTTTTCAAAAATAAAATTATAACTTGTATTTTTTAAATGAAACATCCTGAAATGTTACTTTCAGTAGATAGGTCTCTTATTCCTGATTCTAAATTCTTTCTCTCTTAAAACAATATGTCTTATTATGAAGTTCTTCTCAATAAAGATAAATATATGAAACGTGGTGTATTTATATTCAGTTTTGGTACAAGGAATTAATTTAAGTAAAACCATTTAAATTTAGGTTTTTATACTATATCAGTCTTTTGCTGAAAATCTTCAATATTTCTGTGCTGCACATATACGGTGTGTTTCAGCATAAATGTCCGATATTTCACAGGGTGATTCCTCAGGTATTTTTAAGGTAAAGGGTGACAAAGTTTTATTTTTATTTTTTCTGCATAATTTCCTAAATAATTCCGATTTCTCGAAGAAAATTGGTACCTGGGGGTTTTTTGACATTGGAAATTTGAATTTCATCTTAACTTAGCTCTTACTTGTCGGAGGCCCACTTGCATGTCTTTTCTCATTTTCAAAGGCTCATAATTTTTTTGTATGACCTAGTAGTAAATTTTGGTCAAAAAAAAAATTTCTCAATCACCCTTATGTAAAAAAGTTATTCTTACTAAAATCTTTACTGTTTCTCGAGAACAATTTTTTTAATCATCATAAACATTTCAGATGATTTATAAAAATCAACAAACAATAAAACACTAAATTTTTTTGAAAATGCCCACTTCCTGCCAAAATGCGTGGCATCCAACCTTGTTCTCATCGATTTGTGCACCCTTTGAAAAATCCCAGGAGTATTTCTAATCGTTTGACAGGAATCTATTATGTGATTTCTTAATTGTTCTTCAATGTTATATGTAATTTGAAATATCGGGAATGTTGCAGGAGTATGAAATACTTACATTGCCAAGTATGTATGTGTTTGGTTGTGTCATTTATGTGAAGGAAAGAGAGGAGCAGTATGTTCGAAACTGAGAAATCCGTAAAACACTAGAAACAGGAGAACTCGAACATTGAGCTATAGCAGGACGGTCAGAGCCAAAGATGGGAGAAATCACTGTTATTAGGTTATTACCAATAAAACAAAATTAGAGTGAAGAATATCTAAAAGATAGGACCTTCTACAACATTATTGAGTTTTTGTGCAGTGACTGCTGTTCTGATATGTACCTTAACTAAAGATTTATGAAATATCCTCCAGCTGACCCCGACATGTTTTTATTATGACTTATTTGTTATTTCATTAATTCTTACTTTTATATGTTTGATGTCGATTTTTTTATAGACTTTTTAAAATATTATGTTTTTTATAAATGTACTTTTTGATGTCATGACTTTAATTGTATTCTCTCTTTGTCAATCATTTTTTTTTATTAGTGTACTAATACCTTACTTGTGGAAATGCTATTCTTCCATGTAAATGCATCAATAAATATTTGAATTTGAATTCATTTTGAATCGGAGTTAAGTAAACAAGGGTCTTAACATGACTCCAAAGGAAATAATCCAGGCAGTTAAGGTCTGGTGACCTAGGGGGCCATGGATGAGGCCTCGCGCTTAAATGCTAAAATGTGCTGATGCACCGTCTTGCGTAAACCACTTTTGATTTCGAAGTAAAAGTGTTATTTAACTGCTGACTCCTAACCAAAGAAAAAATATTTTTATTACAAAAAGTACTTTTAATAATCTAATAAATTTGTTAATATAGCCAAGTTTATCCATTGTTATTTAATTTAAAGCAACATCTCTAGATGATTTTCAAAAAACCTACTACCTACAGGCTGTCAGGTAGTAGATTTTTTGAAAATTATCGAGAGATGTTGCTTTAAATTAAATAACAATGAATAAACTTAGTTATATTAACAAATTTACCAGATTTTACTGAAAATTGAATAGATATTTAGCTTTAAATTAAATAATAATATATACACTTGGCTATATGAACAAATTTATTCGATGGTGCCAAAAAAACAATATTGTAAACTGGATGTAGATGAATTAAACTTTAAAATTTCAAAAAGCAAATTGAAGCATTTGGTGGCAAATGGTGGAAAAAATGTGATGTCCCGATTTTTTGTTGACTAGTTTGTTTTATTTTGAGCTATTTGATCATATTAACAATAATAAAATTATTATTAGTGTCACTTTAAAATAGAGATCAAAATATATAAATTCTTCAACTTTCTTTACATTATCACCTTAGAGCATTTGGTCTAAGGATGCATTCTCCAATTTAAAGATATATGATGGCATAAATATCAGATTATATAAGGTATAAAAAAAATATAGTGAACAATAGGTTCACTGACAACAAGAAAAATTTACTTAAATAAAAAAATGTAAAAAAGCATCGAAGGTAAAAATATTAACATAATAAATTCTTTGAATCTTCTTTTGACTTTGACATTTAATACTATATTTTCAATAAAACCTAATATAGACAGACACGTTTTTTTCATTTTCTGTCTTAGGATAGACACTAACAATTAAAATTTTATCACCAAAAATTGGTAAAATGACCTAATCCTCTTACTACAGTTAAAAAGGTATGGATCATTGTTTAACAATTAAAGAAATACTCATTGGGCACTTAAAGATTTACTACAAATATTATAAGTACTGTATTTAAGTTTGTGTTACTAAAATAATAAACTGGCAAATATTTCAGTTATTGAGATTTCCATCATGTTTCTCCACATAGCACTCTTTTGACATGTTTACACCCCTGTGGAATGTTAAAGTCGGCAAAACTATACAAAAGCTTTTTGCACAGCACACACTTAAGAACCATAATGATATTAAAAAATACACATTTTGTTAATAGTGGCCCAAAAAGGAACACTTAAAACTCACTAAAACGCCACTTCTGGTCACACACAACAAAATCCAAATAAATTTCTTTGCTATCTGTCTACCCTAGCTTGAAAAAAAAAACATACTATTTTATTTACACTAATGTGAGCGGGGTTGTCGCACTCCTTTTGATTAAATCCTCTGTTAGGAGTTTCAACTAAGTGCACACTTATTTTTTGAAATATTTTTTAGTTAGTCTTATTTATTTTCATTATTGTTTACTACAGCATCACCCGAGAATAAACAAATCTGACAACGTGGGCGCCACGGCGTTTATAATGAGAAGTAATCTTGACTTCTAAAATGATCATAATAGCATACTTTTCTCATTCTTACTTACCTCTGTCTTCTGGTTGTCATAATCATATCACTTGCATAAACATCCCGACTAGTCAAGAATAGATAAAGAATGTTCTTAACGAAAATAACAAGTACAATAAAATATAATCGCAGTGCAGTAAGAATATCCAGCTCAATAAAAAAAACTTTGAGATGTAACCTCCAAGAACTGCATTTGACTTTCGAAGTGTACTATTTTTTTGTATTAATTTTATTTTATTTCTATAATTTTTAATTATAAGAACATTGTGATTTAAATCACTCATTTTTAAAAATTCGAGCTATTTGAATGGCGATTAATAAAATCAAGTGATTTTAATCAAAGTAACCCTGATCAATATTTTAAAACATTTTTTTCTTTTTAGTGAGTATATCAAACATTGGTCTAGTATATATCCGTACAGCTGCGATAGGAAGAGTGAATTTATAAAAAAGGGAATGGGTAAGTATTTTATTTCACCACAGTTTTTTAAGCCAAGAATTCTGTATTCTCAATACTGGCATATTTATAATTCAAATCCTTCATGTAAAAGTATTTTATGTCAATGATTCTTTATTCACAAAAATAATTTAAATAAATTGCTGAAATTGAAATATACAATTTATCAACTTATAATTTCTATTATTCTGTTACCCAGATACATGTAATTGTATTACCCAGATACATGTAATCTCCACAACAATGGTATAAAGTAACAAAATTATTTAAACATAATGACTTGTCTTCTGTATTGTTTAAATTATAAAATACATTAATGTTATTTATTTATTCTTTTAAATGTTCTAATCACATTTCTAATTTCGATGTGTCCTTCATTTCTTTTCTATTTGGACATTTCAGGTAAAGAAATATTCTGGAAATAAAATTTTGTATATAAAATATAAATTAAATGCGTAATAAAATACTTTAATTTAGACGTTGGTAATTAAAATTGCAGTAAAAAAAATTGCTATATGTTCACATGATTACTGTATGGGTGAGAAGGTATAACTGATGAAAGTACGGTTGACTGAAATCAATGTGGTTAAAAACCTTAGACCCCCACCTTGAGACCACTAAAGTTCTTTGAAGAGTTGCTTTTAAAGCTGCATCTTGGAAATTAACTGTTTGCCTGCCAAGGATGCCAGGTAGTCATACATAGTCGCTCAGAGCTTTCGATTTCGTAGAGCAATATTTATCGTAAATTCGTCTAGGCGTGCTGACAAACAACAGTTAGGCGAGTTTTCGCATACAGCCTACACGGTGCGTTATTTAAAGGGTGTACCCTGACTAGGGATGGGCGATATTAGATTTCACCTATCGATACACGATAGCACATCACCTATCAAGATATTTTATTTATCGATATGTCGTTAGTTATCTATCTATCGATAGGTATTCCTGCCTATCGATAGTTTATTGCTTTCTATCGATATATTTACGACAAAATTACTCAAGACCAAAAAAAGTCCTCACTTTCATATTTACTTGTAAATATGTAATCCGTTTATCCATAACTATCGATATTCTCGGCTACCTATCGTATTGTTGCTCACCTATCGACACTTATCGTTAACTATCGATATTTTTTTATTTACTTATTGTTATTCAATATGTCGCTAATCTATCTATATATCAATAAAACGCCCATCCCTAATCCTGACAGCTAATGCTGGTAACAAAGCTAAACATACTCAGAGAAATAAAACATATTCTATACATAGAAACTTGTTTTTTTTTTTAGGACAAATGTTACATTTTTACTTCCTTTGTCAAAGAGAAGTATTGTAATCGTGAAAAAACCATGCTCCGAGATTTTTTCAGATCTTCACGTTTCGGTGTCTCTACATGCCGAAAAACAGGTTTTTCTCAATTCCGTCGGTATGTCTGACAAATTTTGGTCAAAAATTAAAGGTTATATGGGGTGTTACCAGGCATCCTTTTGGTAATATATAGCGGAACAAGGGTAAAACAATTATTACTAAAATAAACTAATTATCTTATTTACCTCAAATTTTGCCCAAAAATCAAGTGTTACGTAGGAATGAAGTGGTCACATTTTGATATGAATCCAAGATAGCAAAATAAAATAGGGGCCTAATAAAATATTTTAAAAATCAAATTAAAAAAATTAAATTAATTTCAATTTTTGTGCAAGAATTAAGTGTCATATAGAGATAAACTAGTAAAATTGGGGTACGAATTAAAAAAGCGACGTAAAAAAATCTTCTTCAATTTTGCAGAAAAATTAAATGTGAAACTGGGTACTGGTACGAACTCAACTATGTACTGAACTAAATTGGGTCACACTTCACTATTCTTAACAAATGGAAAAAAAATCATAACGAGAAGTTCCGGATATAAGAAATTTACCGATTTTTTTACATGTTTTGCTAATTACTTTGAAGCGTGCTTGGAGAGATTATAAAAAAAATCGCTACTTTCCTCCGTGACTGCTATAGTATCTGATTTGGCACTACAGGTATGGCTATTTCGTTGGTGGTCATGGTGATCACTGTTATTATTTATTGTTTTTTTTTTTAACTAACATTCCAAAATATACTGGTTTGCCAAATTAATTTGATTATTGGTGAGAAATTAGTAAGCGACAGTATCAGATGTAAAGATACTATAGTGCACAACTTCCATGGAATGTCCAATTCTTGCTCATAATATTAAACAAAAAGTAGTATTAGTTGCCATATTGTCTGTTTTCCATCTGATTCTTATTCACGTCGGATTTGCGGAACCTGTTGTAGCGTAAAAACTGCAACCGGATTGAATGCAGCTCCCTTACAAACCCAAGCTAGCCTTATTTGGTGTCCTAAATGCAAAGAAACTACAATCGGTGAAAAGGTAGCACAATCGTGCATTAATCCTTCGGGTAATAACACAGCATTGGAGGTCGAGCTTCTGTATCTTAAAAAGCTACTTAAAGAAGTTGAAGAAAAAATGAGCTGATAAAACCCAACAATAGTCTATTAACTATTTTCATCATACGTTGGAAATGTAATTTTTTTTTCCATGCAGTGGCCATTCAAAGGAAGCCATTTGTCATTAGCAGTAGAGAGCACTAAGACAGAGAAAATAGGAAGAAAAATTTCGTACTTTTAAATTGGCCTTAATCAAAGTTTAATTTAGGAATAACAGACACTTTTCTTCAAGTTTTGAGTACCTGTAATCGAAGAATTCGTAAATACGGTTTATTTAACATTTATTATGGTATTTTTAAAAATACCCTTTGGAAATTAAAGTATATTTTCATTAGTCACAATGCGCTTATTATTCAATTAAATAAAGATTATTTTAGCCGGTTACCGCGCCAAGCTTTCCCATATGGCGAAGTTTCCTAGAGACATTGGTACTGCCGAGGAAAAAACAAATGGAAACCCCAATATCTTAAGCCAGCCCGAGTTTTTACCAGTTAAGAAGATAAACTACGATGAAATATTTGGCACTCCTGCTCAGAAAAAATCTGCCAAAGGCAAAGTGATGTCGTCAGGAAACAAAAGTAAGTAAATAAAATACTAAATATTGCCAACTATATATATGCTTATATAGGACACTATTATTTATTAAGTTATTTGAAGATTCATTATTCACATTTAATTCTAGTATCTAAATTAGTACTATTATTGTTATAATAGATCGGAACGGGCTGTTATTATACGCATCGACAAAGTTGCGAGAAATTTAGCACTAAGACTTGTTTTTTTTTTTACCTTTGCATAGTCGTCGTTTCGAAACGGTTGCAAGTAGTGGGCTGAATTTTGATACCCTTTTAGTAAACAGACGACGCAAAGCGCTTGACGGCGAGGGCTCCAAGTACAGAGCTGTAACACGAAAAACTGAAAATTATCTAAAAAAGTTTATTTTTTAAAACACGAAATTTTTCGGAAAGATTTCTCGACATGAGGTCTATCGACCTATTGTTTTTGAGTGCGATCTGCGGATTGCATGGCAAGTATATTTCGAAAAGAAAAATTTAAAGGATGGTCACTTGGACTCTTCGAGTGTCACAACTGTACGTCGTAGGAACCTGAAAAAAAAACTATTACGGGTAAATTCCAACATCCTAAATGGGTCTTGATTTCAAAAATTTTGAATCATTGTAATATTGTAGGAAAAGTCGAAAAACAATTTTTTTTGCTAATTAATTTCGTTTTTCTCCAAGACAAATCGTATCGTGGAAATGTGACCTTTTTGCCTTAATTCTACGTTGTAAGATCTTAAAAAGTTGCATTTCGTATCGAGTATCTTTTCGAGTAGCGAAATCTTAAATCAAACTCTTATTTTTACAGTTTTGATTATTAACTCAAGACCTGTAATTGCTAGGCAAATCGGACTTTGACACAATATTGTTTGATCCATATTTTATCTAAAACTCTTGAAAATTTCAAATCGGAGCGCAGGCTGAAACGGTTTCAGACATACGACTTTTTTTATTGAAAAACAAGTTGCGACTTTTGTCGAAAATTGTGGGCTTATGCGGCCCTCTATTTAAAAAACTCTTTGGCAGCGGATAGCTTATCTAATTGATTTTCGTGGCATTTTTTGCTAAATTTCCATCAAGTCGCACACGCATTGGTATCGTCTGTCTGTAACGAGATTGAAAGTATAGAAAAACAAATTTTCCTTGACTTTTCTGTGGGGAAATTTTTTGAATTTGCTAATAATTTGTGAAACTCGACTAGATCAAGCGAAAAGTATCAAAACAAAATTCAGAATTTTTTAGCTTTTAGCCGAAATTTTTAAGTAATTTCTATATGAAATCTCGTTATAAATACATTCAAGATTTTACAATGGTTCTCTAGAAGGACTGTGTGATAGGTGTATTTAAAAGCCATCTGATTCTTTTTCTATCTGGGACTTTGTATAGATTATGGGAATAATACCTAATTTTAAGGAATTTGTACGCCGAAAGTTTATTCCTATAATATATTAAATGATACCGAAAATGCAGTATAGTGTGCTAGTAAGACATTCATGAAAAATATTAATATGAAAAGCCAAATGTTGAGTAAATAAAATAAAAAAGCCGTACAATTTGTGTAGCAATATAGGGGAAATATTGGAGTCGCAAAAATTTTACATTACAGAAAACATATTTTGGTAAAAATGATGGTTGTTTGTATGTGTCTGTGTATATGTTTGTAAATAAAATTTTCTTCAAAGATAACTTGAGAACGGTCAAACTAATTCGTTTCAAATTTACACTTGAAATAGTCTAGGTTAGGTTAGTGTCCCGGAATTAGATTTTGGATCTTATGAGCGTAGATCTTCGATATTATTAAGGGGTATAAATACGTAAAAAATCATATTTTGAGAACGTTTAAACAAACCCATAATAGTTAAATTAAAAACAGAAATAGTTGGGGTAAATATTCTAACATTGTGGAAGTCATTGGCGTCGATACTGGCCGTACTTGATTTTTTTTTCGATTATATATATATTTAAAATAGAATTTAGGTAATAGTTCAAAAAACGGTAAAAAAGGTAATTTTTTTGTTTTGTATACAAAATAATGTTTGTACACTATACAGGGTTGCCGAAAAAGGATGCCAGAGCTACTTGAAATTGAATAAAACGTATTTCAGAAGCATTTAAATGGCTCAAAACAGTGCAATACGTGAAAGTTCTTTTATTTTTTGGTACCTATATATGTTTTTTAACTATACAGAATAGTCTTAAGAGTATGAAATAGACACCTGAATAAAAAAAACCTGTTTCAAAAGATTTTCGTTTGCTTAGCATAAAATAGGTCAAATTTCTTGTATTACATTGCGTAAAAACATTTTTTTTCTTTATAGCCCTAGGATGAAACGGCTTTTTAACAAACGGTGAAACACGTCAAATTTCTTCTATTTTTTTTAAGGGTAGTCTAAAAACGAAAATATTTTTTGTTTTTAAAAGCAGTTACTTAAAAAAAAATAAGCGGTTAAACATGTTACATTTCTTTTTATCTCTTTGTATATAAAACGTTTTTTCAACTATACATTGTAGTCCTAGGAAATACAAGAGTAAAAAATGCAATATTTTTTATTTCCATATTGCTTAGCTTTTTTAAAACACGGTAAATGTATTTTTTTTGCACACATAAGCAATTTTTTCCTTCATTTAGGCTTAATTTAAGGAGGTGAAACAGTTCTTTAAAGACAGAATTAAAATTTTAAGTTTTTTAAAGGGTATAAAACACTAAGTTTTAATAAAAAAGCTATTAATATTTAAAAAAAACGGCAAGACACGTTCAATTTATTAATTTATTTCATAATATGAACCTCAACTTGAGAAAATCATCGACTCGCATACATGGAGTACTATTTTTGCCAAAACACATTTTTCTTCTTTGTTATGTGAAAAGATAATTAATAATAAGAAATATTTACGGCATTTTCGATAGCCGTTATCTCGCTGCGTTTTTTCAAAAAAAAAAAATTGAAGTTACATAATGTTCAGAATAAAAAAACCATATCTGATAGGTTGGGTAACAAAAATCAAAAACAAAAAAATAAACGCTCACGGATCTGATATCTTAAAAACTGTAAATTCTAGGCGTTCGAAACTATTGAAAATGAATCGGGCATTTCCAAAAACTATTTTCAATGTAGGTTCAAGGTCAAATAAAAATTAGGTCTCAAATAGCTAAAAAAAAAACGCTCGGCAAGACAAATCTTTTGTGACGTTTATCGGTCTCCCTCATATAGGGCGAAAATTCAAATTTAGTTTTTGACCTGACTTGCCGAACGGACCACGGTACTCCAAATCTGTAAAGGTCGGTGTATTTAGCGCATCCCCTTTTTTTAGTAACTCCCGTAACTCTCACGGTTAGTATTAGGTCCGAAACGACCGAAAAAGGAGTCGGTTTGACAGAAAAAAATGTTTTGCCTGACATCCTGTTGGTTTATGGAAAAATTGTTACAAAACTTTTTATAGGTTTCGAGCAACATTGAAATTCGAGTTGATCTTTTTGTTTGGCAGATATAGGCCAAAAACTGAAATTTAGTTTTTGCCTATAACTGTCGAACGGACCCCTATATCCTCAATCCATAAAATTATACGTATGTACTGCGACCCCTCTAGATTTTTAGTGGCATGATTTTTTTTTTCGTTTTAGCGACGATTTTCTATTTTTTTTATTTTTGAAACGTTATTTCTAAGTAAAAATTTTCACTAACTTTTCAAATTTTATTATCGAACATTTAGCGGTGGGAAATTATCGTGCGCACTAGGAACCCCTAAAAGTACCATAAGCTCATTTAACTGGGCGTCTACTATACGTTGCATAGGTGAAAATTGGCTGATAATGGCTAGTATCATCTCAAAAACTGTATCTTTGTTGTATTAAGTAATCTTAATTTTATCAAGCAACATTTTTATATGTATTTTAGAAATATTTGCTATACTCTTGTACATTTGGACACTGACGCCCTGTCGGATATTTAGTCAGTATTAATGTAATTATTTCATTCCCGTTCTTCAGAATTTTAAATCTTTTATGTTCTCTAAATATATTTCATGAACTTCGAACTTTCCTTAATCCTTCTGATCATCAGTTATAAATGGCACTCTTGCTTTGTATAAACTCATTTTATATGTTAATCTTCTAGAATCCACCTCAAAAGACAATGTCGACCCACTCATTACACACCGTCGATTTCTCGGAAATGATGATTATCAAGCTTACATATGTATCCAATATCCTGGTAAAGACCGTTCACCAAATAGTGACGACGAAGAAATAGAGAAACTTAATGAAGATCCAGAGGAAGTGTTAACCTGCCAAGCATGCTCATTTAACACAAAGAGATTGGGTGTTATGATTATGCACAACAAAATGCACCTGGAAGGTAATAAAACATGTTGATTTTTTCTATTAAAAGTTAATTCTATTACCTGTTTTGACCTGTAGACTGCATTGTTAATATAGATAATTCTTAGTCATTCTTATTAAATCAATTTTTTTAGGACTATATGTAACAACAAAACGTAAAAATAAAAAAACAAAAGATTCTGAAGTAATTGAAGCAGAATCCGAATTAACATTAACAAAATCACCTAAAGCAAAACAACGTAAGAAAAAAGAGGAAGAAAAGGCTAAATCTACCGATGTTTTTACAAATTTGTTAGAGGAGTGGGATGACACCGATGATGAAATGAATGAAGAGAAAGCTTCGGCAAAGACTATCAAGCAGTCCGAAAATAAAGAAAGTGAGATGGATAATGAAACTCAAGGTATATTGATAAAAATATATGTATTATAAATAACGAAAATAATGACATTAAAACAACGAGAATCAATTAACAAATAAATTATTGTTACTAATTACTTTGGTTAAACTATTTGTTACCTTTTTTTGTATTCCTATACATTTTAAGTAAATTTGATCAAAAATCGAGTAAAAGATAATAAAAAGTTTAGCGAGTCAACAAATTACTCAAAATTTTCATTCTCATTCCATATACAGTGCGGCTCTTGAATATCTTCCCCCTCTCCCCCTTTATTTTTATAATTATTTTGTGATAGGATCTTATGAACGTAGTAAGTATTTATTATATGATTTTGCTTCAGACTTGAGCCGTTATAAAATAAAAAAAAAAAAAAAATTATGGAATCTGAAAATAAATGAAGATCCAAAGCGGTTTTGAAAATTTATTAAAAGTAAAAAGGAGTCAACTGATATTTGAAATAGTATGCATTTGGGTAAAGAATAACTAAATACACAGGTGGACATATTGAATTCTATTGCACATTTTCTTAGTCAGTCGTACTTAATTTCCATCCATAATAGAATCAGATGATAAAATGGTGACTTTTAATTATCAAAATATAAACCGGATAACTTTTTCGGAAGAAGATGTCGTAAAGGCTATTAAAAAAATTAAACCTAAACTTACTACTGGCCCTGACTTCGTTTCTGTCTATGAATATAGGTTTGGTCTGTTAGAGCCTCTGCAGAGTTTATTTAACATGTATATTAAACTGAAGATTTTCCCAGTAATTTGGAAAAAAATCGAAGTTTTGCCTTGTATACAAAAATGGCAGCAAATCGCCCCATGTCCATAATTTGCAATTTTTTCAAGATGTTCGAAATTTTATTGCAGGATTTTATTCTATCACAGGTTCAAAACCAAATTAGTCCGCAACAACACGGCTTCTTTAAAAATAGATCAACAACATCAAACTTACTTATCAAAACTCAGTTCACTGCAGAGGCTATTGATGATACTGTTCATAGCCTTTGTCAGGCTAGATTATGTATTGCTTATTTCTACCCGCAGGTTTTTCAGAATCTACAGGAATTATTCATATCATATTTCTCTGATCACAAGCAATTTGTAGCAATTAATGGTTTTCACTCAGTAGAATATTTAGCAACTTCGGGAGTGCATCAGAGTAACAGCTGGTGCATAAGAGCTGCGAAGCTGCGGAACACGTAATTTTGAAAATTCGTATTTTCTTAAATATTTTGTGTAACAAATAAATCCGAGAATAAATCTCTAACATCACTATAGATTTTTTTGTCTAATGGCAACAAGGACACCGCAAATTTCACGACCTGAAGATCTTTTTCCGACGGGCGAAGCACTGTGAGTGCACATCGAACGATTTTTGAAAATGACAGGTCGGATTGGTCGAGCGTCGTACGGGCCTTAATATGGCGATTTATGGATGATTTGCAGCTGCACGGCGGGCGAACACAAGAGTCGCTTTGTTTATATGGAATCACGCGCGCGGCCGTGTTTTGTTGAATCGTTCGTTCCATTAGTTCTATTTAGTTGCATAAATATGAATTCAATCAAATATTTACAAACTCATAATTTTAGCTGTTTGGCGTACGACGACAAGATTAAAATTAAAGCACTTGGTGGACCGACACCACAAACAAACATTGAAGTTAGTGGTTCCAGTAGAAATAAAACCCACAGACATCAGCTGAATAATAGAGTTTATAAGGGTATTGTGTCTTTAACGCATCCACGCATTTGTCGTTTTTTTTTTGTAAATTGTAAATGATAGTCTATGGTTTATAGAGTAGATTAAAAGTAAAAATTCATAAAAATATACAAGATTTCCCCCCTTTTTCCAAAAAATAATCGAAAAGGTTGCTAATTTCACTATTTTCCGTGCAAAAACTCAATTACGTTGATTTGGACAAAATCAAGAAACAAATGTATGTGCAGTGTTGCGAGACTCACCTGATTTTCTGGAAATCTATACCACAAGTTTTAATGATAGTTTTATTAACAAACTTGTGCTAGCCTAACGCAAAACCGGGCGGATTCACCTAACAATTTAGGTTTTGTTAAAAATCCTAACTTAACCAAAATAAACAAACTGTTTGAAAATCTGATTACAACATGGCTACACTGTCCACATATGGCGCATTTGACATTTAAGACTTAACAATTCCGTTCAATATGTCAAATAAATTGTTATTTATAAAAGTCGTTTAGAAATATAAAAACAAAGTATATAAGTTATTTATGTTTTATTGGCAACGAAAGCTATTAATGACTGTTTTTTAGTAATTTGTAAAGGCACACAAGTATAAAACTTCCTGAAACACGGTAAACTTTAAATAAATAGGATAAGTAGAAGGAGAATAAAACAATTTCTATTTGGTGATTATTGGTAAAAAAGAGAGAAATGTTACGAGTTTTCAGTTTTAAATTTAAATTTTATACGCCATAGAATATCATTTAAAATTAAAAAACTATAAATTCTTGAGTTCGTTAACGACACAAGAATTGTTTATTGTAATACAAAGTGGTTTTTGCTTGCGTATTTTTAATGCAGAACACACCCTTGAACATCGCGCCGCCACTGATTGCAAGTGTTGTTTTAAAACTTTGAAACTTTTTTCCTTTTTGCGAAAGTGGTATTTCTTGTTTGATGTAAGTGAATTATTAGTAAGTTTTTGAAGGATATTTGAATGTATATTTTTAAAAATGCGGAAAGTATTTTTAAATATAGAGGATCATGCCATCGAGAAAAACCCTATTTTCAAGAATTCAAGTTACAAATGAACAAAGATTTTCAAAATAATATCTAGTATACTATCAGACTCTACCAAATTCCGACGGCTCATTTGTAAAAAGGATTGTATTTTGAATAATATGGCAATTCAGACTACTATAAGCCACGTGAAATCAAATATTCACAAAAAAACGTTCAGTAATATTAATTTATTAGATGTTTCATGTGGGATACATTTTGCCACAAAAAAAAAACATTGAGAGCGACTCACAACGACAACAAATTAACTAATTTTGACCAAATTTTAACTAAACCTCGGGAAAACAAGGATGTCCATTTTCTTTTTTTTTTTTTTGGTGAAAATACGAGTGTTTTAAAAGCGGAGTTTTTATGGGCATTACACATAACCGAAACACAATTCAATTTAAAGTCTTGATAAAACTTCTCCATTCCTTTCATTAATGTTTTGGGTCTCAGATATCCTTAGGAGGATAATATTAGGCTCCACAGAAACCTCCTATTTATGTATTTTTGGCTTAGTCGAATGCCTTAAACATTAATTTTCAAGACACATTAAAACGATAAAGCATTTTTCAATATCATTTTACCACTTGCTTAATAAGATTTTAAAAAAAAATGACAAATGGATATAACTATTTACTTTTACAATTCTCCAGTTAGACAAAGTGATTTTATTGGTAATTTTACATTTCTGATAAAAATAACAATGGAGTTATAATTCTTGTTTTTAGGTTTAACAGATGCTTCACTTTTTCGGTTGAAGTTTTGTCATACCCATTAAGTAGAAGGCAGCGAAAAGAGCACTACAAATTTTTGGCCAAATAAAAACTTACTATGAACATCTATCTTTAAGCTTATCTCAAACTATGTGGGTTAAAAATGTATCGGGTGAATTAAAAGATCCATTGATGCTAGCTAAATGTAAGGATCTAAATTTGCTTTTAGCATGTAACCTTGTTAGAGAATTTTATTAATTTTTAAATTTATAAATCTCCGATAATATATAAAACCTAAAATAGATCTTAAAAATCAATTAAATTTTCATTGGATAAATTGGATATTCGTTTTACTTGTGAGAAACTTGTAAGGAAGTATAAGTTTAGCGAAATGAATAATCTGATTTTCCTCAAGGACTGTCAAAAATGTTTGGTTGCACAATATAATATTTAAATTTTATATAATCACGGCGATTTCTTTTATTTTAAAAATGATTTTAGATTAGATAATTATTTTACTCAAAAAATTAAGGATAAAAAATAGTTTGATGATGTATTTTATAACATTAAGACAATATTAATATTATGAATGAAAATGCGTTTGTAGAAGGTGGGTTCTCAATGAATAAAAGTTTATTAGTTGAGACTTTATGGGAGCTTTCATTGGTAACTCAAAGATTAGTATATGATCAAATTTTAAAATATATTGGTGTCTCAAATTTAATAAAACAAATAGTTCAAAGTTTAGAAAAACAAAAAGTATCTTAAAAACGTAAAATTGAAGCAGATGTTAAGGATTTGGAAAATAAAAAGGAAAAAAAAAACCTTGTTTGTAACTCCAAGAGCTTGAAGACATTGATGTAAAGATATAAGAGTTAAAATATATATCTAGTTTTTCGCTACCTCTAGGAGGAATCGGCCAATAGACTTTCCTCACGGTTTTGGTGTGAAGCATTTAGCCTTCCGGGATCCTGCGACATAATTGGGCTAGGCCGATTCAAGCTAAAAAAGATAATATAAAATCTTTAAGAACTTAACAAATTGAAAATTAAATAGTTTATACTTCGGCGCTAATTCTAACGTCGTTGTCGAAACCTGAACAATAAAAAACTGCAAAGATCTGAAAATGAAGGTAAAATTATTAATTAAATAACTATAAAATGTGGATAAAATCGTTTGATAAAGGCAAAATTCTGTCTTGCTGTCAAGAGCTGACGGAATTTTGCAAATTATCTTTGTTTTTTTTTTATAATTTTTTCCAAGGAATGTGCGAGATAGCCCTGAAAAGTAATACATTTTTACATTTACATACCTGTAAATGTGACAGCTGTGATTAAAATTATACTAAAAATAAAATTATATTGACCCAAGAAAGTTAAAAATAGAGGCATTTTCATTTCTAAGAAGACCTTACTGATCATATTTACTTTTTCTTTATTGATTTCTTCATAAGTTGCGACTAGTATAATATTTCTAAACGTAATGTAATCAAAAACAAAACGCTTTTAAATAAAGGTGGCCGATTATAAGTACGCACAACCACTTTGTTTATATGCACTTTAGGTTGAATTTGAATAGACTTTAGTCATTATCAACTGCAAATTAAAAACCGAATCTTAAGACTATGAGCTTATAATACTAGGTGTGTGTAGTGTGAAAGAGTTAGTGCGAACTAGTAAAGGTCGCCAAACATTAGGTATTTGTTATTTTAATACTCAGTTTTGATCAAATATTCAATGCATGCTACTTCTTTGTATTTTTTTCCTTCAGTGGTGCTTGTGCTTATGTACAATGTAAATTATACTTAGAGAGCCGGAGGAAAAAAAGGAAATTCAAAGAATCGGCAGACGTTGAATATAGCAACAGAATTTTCAGTTTTTGATTTATGCTTGATAATGACTAGAGATACTTTAGGTCGCACTGACTTTCTCTAACTCCACGACTACTGCGCGGGGCTTCACGTATCACTGCACACACCTAGTATATAAGCACGTCGTCTTAAGATCAGCTTTTAAGTTGCGCTTAGTCGAAACGTTATGAATAAATCGACAATAAAGACAATGCAAGTCTGAAAAGTAAGATCCCATCTTTGATATAATAAATACCTTCTTGTGGTGAGCATTCGTAGCTTAGATCTAAGCCGATGCAATGGATATATGGTAAGGGGTCAACTGATCGAACTTGGAAACTTATTAATTCTGTAATTAGTTTTTATATAATAATAGGAACATCCCATATATTTTACAAATAAATATATTAGCCCCAGTGCAAATACAATTTATCCTGAAAACATTTTTTGTAATAAATTATGCTTTTCCATTAAATTATTGATCGAGCCCATACATTTAAGCCCTGTCAGAACGTTAATACGTTTTCATTGTATTTACCCCAAAATATACCATTTTTTAATAAGGCGGAAAGATAACAGGTATTTTTATCTATGTAGTTGTCATAAAGGACTTTCATTTGAGTCTTGTTAGAACACTAACGCATTTCATATAGATACCAAAATTGTTTTTCAACTTTGAAGAAAGCAGACAAGCCACCTGCGACACATAGTGATGGTAGTTAATTTTATTTATGCTGTACTCTTCGATAGATTTCATTCATTCCACATAGGCAGTACCCAAAAATTAATCAACTTTGAATGAGACAGGCGAGCCTCCTGCACCACATAGCCATCAATTTTATTTTTGTAGTACTCATCGTGACACCTTTCATTTAGGTGATATTAGAACGCTAACGCATGACCGTAGTTAATGCCTTTAAAAATGCCATCGGAAGTGACGTTAGTTTCCGTTCCGCCACGCGCAGGCGATTCGTATTTAACTATATTTTAACCTTAAACGGGTTTTGACGCTATCGCATTTCACAAAAGATTTCAGCACAGTTGGCTTTCGAATCATATGTAGAATATCTTACTTGAGCCAAGTTTTTGACTTCACAGAAGCTGATCTCGATTGTCAAATCAACTTTAGAAAACTCTGAAAAATATCTGTCTTGAATATTTTATATTTTTTAGTTAATGTCAAACTAACCTCAACAATAGCCAGACCATTACAAAATATTATTTTCTTTTAGGACTTACACCATCTGCAGAAGTACAAAGCAAAGGTTCAAAAAAAACTACTTTATTCAGTACTGAATCATTAGAACCTTCTGTACCTCCATCTGGTGGGGGCAAAAATACACATGAAGATATTAAGAATTGTTTTGATTTTGATGAGGAGGAGGAGGACGATGACTTTTTATTGCCGGCGTCGGCTGGTAGGAAAATTCCTAGAGTCATTCCAGAGAAACCAAGAGCCAGTATATCGGAACTTTTAGAAATGAGCCAGAAAGAGGATGATTTAGTTGTCAAAAAGATTTCAGATTCTAATGGTAGGTTGTTGCATTGCCAGATTTATAAAATTATTTCTTATTTCATATTTAACATTATAGTAAAATAAAAATAGGCTACTTTTTATTTTTTAAAGTATCACTAAAATTTTTTAAAAATTATTGTCAAGATCATATTAAAACTAAACATTACTTTTTAACATAAAAATTCAGCAAAATTATTTTCTTCAACTTAAAATATAGGTATTGCTAAATATAATTTAAGGTTAAAATCTAAACCTGACATACGTGCATATCAGCTAGATAATTTAATAAATAAATTAAATACCAAAAATCCTGTACAGAGGATTATGGTGAAACAAATAGTTATAATCCTGGTTATGGTAGTCAGAACTGTTAGCATTAAAGTTTGAATCTTTTCCTCATAGGTCTTCGAACAGTTTTTCAAACGTGTCTTCATACTTCTGGAATTAAGGCCAAAGGACTGACCAAATCTTTCATAGCTTTTCCACAGGACCTGCACTGTTATAAAAATAGTACCTGATGAAAAAATTAGTTATGCCGTAATAGAGATCTTAGTAACTTGTTTGTTGAATCCACAAATCATAAATTACAATTAAATCCAAGAAGTCAGCCAACAACAACTTTGGGGAAACTGCTCTAAATTAAAAAAAAAACTCATAATAAATACAACTAAAATATTCATATTAGACTTTTGTATTAATTATTGATTATATTTTGTTTTTTAAAAATGCTTTATCCACAGAGACTCTTCAAAAACAAAAAAAATTATGATTCTCCTGTGTGATCCCACCTAAGCTATTGTGATATGTGTCTTCCCTGGATATTGGCGATATTGACCGTGTTCAAAAATCCAAAAGTCATGTTTAATATATGTGAAGAAGGGAGACATCTTAGTATACTTTAATATGAGGCATAGACTTAAATAAATAAAATGTCTTAATGTGCTGTAATGAGGCATAGATAATTTATTAGCATTCCATTCTACCACAAAAAAAATTTTTAAACGATTTCTTACCGGATTCCTGTCACTGTTAAAAACATTAATTTAGATATGTATGTTTAGAAGCACTATGTTCCAGAACAAGTATTTACATGCTGATGACTGAATGACTGTGTTGAGTTTAGTACGGTATTAAGATCAGACACATAATGTTAAACGAAATTCGACGGCAAATATAGTTTACAATTACCTCTGAAACCTATACAATTAAAGATGGCCCTTACATCCCAAGATTTGATTGCCTAGATGTTTCCAAATCACTTCTTTGTGAACCGTGTACATATTTTTAGTAGCATTATTTTAGGGTATATTTCAACTTTTGAAGTTTTAAATAGACAAACACAAAATCAATTCCAAATGATAATCCTGTAACCGAGCAAGATGAAACTAAAATTCCAAAACTAGTAAAACATAAACAATCAATTCGGCGAAACTCGATAAACAGGATAATTCTCGCGTCAGCGTTCTCGGCAGACCACTAAACAACAAATACAGCACAGCTCTATGTTGCCAACTTAGTCATCTTAAGGATGATGTCCCGATTTACCATTGAGATAAGTTATCGAAAATGGATCTCCATGTCTGGGAATTTTGAAGATAGTAGTAGTAAAATTTGTATTTAATAATAAAAATAAATAATTTTTTCGCCTCATTTAGGAGATAGTCTTTTATCTTTTAGCTGACAACTATACTCTGGCTTTCTGCCAACAGTATAATTAAATTTTGTTTTTCTGTCTGTGGATAGAGAACTTTAATTGGTCAAGTACTAGCTGCTGGCAAAATGAGATAAAAACAGCTTTTTTTTAAATTATAATACATATTGCTTTTTTTTTTGATTATTAAAAATAAATTATTAGGCTACAGAGATAAAAACAGCTTTTTTTTAAATTATAATACATATTGCTTTTTTTTTTTTGATTATTAAAAATAAATTATTAGGCTACATTTTAAAAAGTATTAGTTTTTTTTTAAATTATTTAGTTGTTAATCTATTTTATTTGATACATTACAAATAAAAATCCAAGAAGTACATAAAAAGAATATCATACTGTAATTATATTTTACTAGAAGAACCAACAGATAATATGAGCACAATAACATATATGCATAGTAAAAATAACGTTATACTAATAAAATACAAAATTACATTTTTTTTAACTGATATAGTGTGAGGGCATATCATGAGTTAGATATTTCTAGTATTCTAATTTATCAATAATGTCTAAAATGAAACATTTCATTAAAATTGTAGCATATTTATCTGTACACGTTTTGAAGTATATAAAAAAAAGACAGGGTTAAAAGGCTAGACTATTATTCACTTAATATTTGTTTATGTTTTTTCTTTATAATAATTTGTAAATTGTCAAATCAGATAGAGAAGTAGAAGCCAGCCCACATCGGGAACCCGATACAAATAAAAAAGAGATACTCCGAGTAAGTCAGAGTTTTAACAGACCACAGAATGCTGATGAAACCATGGAGGAGTCTTTTAAGGACTTAATGGAGGAAACAGAAGTGCCAACCTTGGACGTTTTAACGCAATCCCTAAAACCAGAACAAAATTTTCATGATGCCAAGACGATAAAATTTCCTGACAAAGGAGGTACTGCCTTAAAGGAAAGTCCACCGTCCAAGAGCGGAACGTCCAAGAAAAAGTTTATTACTTCTTTCGACGATTTTGAGGCGGGATTTCGAAAAATAGAAGACGAGGAACGGAGAAAACTTTTAGAAGATAAAGAGGTAACGTAGACCAAACTGAGCTCTATTGCTTATTTTAAGATATTTTATATAGGCGTGTTTGTATTATATATTTACATTATCATATAGAGATATAGCCCAGGAAATAGACCAAGTCAAAAAACAAATGAATAACATTTTTCTAGTTGTCATTTGCATGTGTATTGTTATTTCAGCGTATTTTATGAAGGACGTTCAGAACATAATCTAAAGTGCGACTATAAAAAGGCCTTTGACGAAGGGTGTTTTATACTCTCAGAAATTGAATACTGGTAATAATAAAACATATTAAGCAAAAAAAAAAAAATTGAACCTATAGATATGTTAATAAAAAAGCAAACTATTCGAAAGCAACATTTAAATCGCTGTTTTGTAGGGTGCTAAATAACCCAATCTTTGATTTCAGCACAGATCGAAAAAGGGGGTTTATTAAAAAATATATGAAAACATGTTTTGGTCCTTGCGAGTGAACGAAAAGGGACACATATTTGAGGGAGAACTGTAAGTCCAGACTTAGGGTCTAAGTAAGTGTGTGGCTTTCGTACATGAATCATGTACCAATTTAAATAGCAAAAACAATTTCTAAAAAAAAAGAAAATGATCATTGGACAACTAGAACTAAAACATTTGTGCAGCACATAAAGTGCTGTACAAATTAATCCTGTCATAACAAAAATATCTTACAAATTACTTAAGTTATACAGTTTTCTAGGTACCAATCCTCATTACACTTCACATTAACTCATTCAAATAGTCAGTGTTCTCTGTCATTACATTTTTATCCCAGTGATAAATTCTTACACTACTTCTGATTGAAGAGGAATTTTTATCTCTCACTTTTGCATTTGTAGCGATTTTATTTAGTACACCGCCACGTTACTGTATGGGGAAAATATAATATTTATTTATTATCTTTGTTGCATTGTTTATGAGCATTGGTGCCAAGAGAAATAAATGATGCCACTGCGATCTAGGGGAGATAAGTAAACTTAGAAGGCCAAATTGCCATGATGATTGCTTGAATTAAAACTACTTACAACTTGAGACGTTGAGATATAACATGATCAAAAATATGACGAAAGAATACCTTTTTTCTTTCTTTACTTAAACATGCTTTATGATATGGGACAAGCAGCAATAACTACTTTATAGATAAGTAAACTTAGGGGAGATAAGTAAACTTAGAAGGCCAAATTGCCATGATGATTGCTTGAATTAAAACTACTTACAACTTGAGACGTTGAGATATAACATGATCAAAAATATGACGAAAGAATACCTTTTTTCTTTCTTTACTTAAACATGCTTTATGATATGGGACAAGCAGCAATAACTACTTTACACTTGTGCATTAAGAGCGAGGCTCATTTTATGGGTTTGCGGCATAAATCGTAACTATGCAAAGACTAGTTTTTCTTGCACAAAAGATCGAAAGATGGTATTTTGTTACCCAGACTAAAGTTTACATTTTGTGTGACAATAATTTATTTTGGTTATTATTTATTTGTTGTACAGTTCGATATTATACTTAAAATTATATAATTGAAACGACTTTCCTATAATGTATAGAGTGCTTTTATTTTAAATTGAACCACCTCAGTTTCTGGAAAAACGAATTATTTTCTTAAGAGATGTCGAGACATGCCAGTTTTTGTTTGATGGAGATGTATTTTGATAAAATTTTTAATTATACAAGGTGCTCTCATAAAAGTAGGGGTGTGACAAAAGTTCAGTTTTTAAATGAAATGCTGTACATTATTATTTTATTTTTTAAATTCTACAAATCATGCTGTTAATAATTTATGTTCTATAACTAAATTCAAGTGGTTTCGAAATATTGAAGTTTGATATTTGATCTTTTGAGTAATTTAACTGCTACTAAATCTAAACGTTTTAAATTTGACCAAAACGGTTCGGCTTGCACTTTCGTATCTTAGTTTTTGATAATCTGTCGCATCACAGAAAATTTTGGTTAGACCGGAAGTTGTGATGTGTTTGTGCTGCGCAAATGTCAAACATCACTATTTAGAAAACAACTGAATTTAGGCATAAGACATGCTACGTAAAATATCATTGGAATTCATTATAGAATTAAAAAATACAATGGCATAGAAGGTATTTAAAAAACTGAATTTTTGTTGCATCTTACTTTGTGAGCACACCCTATATATTTAAAAATTGTATTGAAACATTTCACCTTCAAAATAAAAATAGTACTGTCTCGGTTTTTCTTGTGAAGATAATTCTCCCAGAAACTGAGTTGATTCGCAATATTTTAACAAAAGATGCATTAGTATTGGTTCTTATCTAACCTAAAAACTCGGGTTGCTAAAAACTATAAGCTCCAAAAAAAAAACAAGAAAAACGAATTTTGAAAACTAATATAAATAAATGAAAACTTTGATTGTTTAAACATTTAAAGAAATTTGTACAAAATTCAGGTTTTCTTTAGGTTCTTCAGAGGCGTTAGAGGTGTTACTATGGTCATGGTCAAGGATAATGTATTCTTTGATTTCGTCATCTAGGTTACAATGACTTTTAGTAGAAGCTTATCTTAATGAACTTATGTATGTATCTGATGTTAAAAGTAAGATGGAAATTAAATTATTGATGTTATTTTCTCTAGAGTTTTTTCTGGTGTGATGAATCCTGTTATATCGTACCTCTTTATGTCTTGCCTCTAACGCCTCTTCGGA
This sequence comes from Kuschelorhynchus macadamiae, assembly GCA_030620095.1. NCBI lineage: Eukaryota > Metazoa > Arthropoda > Insecta > Coleoptera > Curculionidae > Kuschelorhynchus > Kuschelorhynchus macadamiae. The sequence goes on from JAUTXW010001632.1 coordinate 214,955, forward strand.
AAGTTGTCCTATGGGTATTGAAAAAGACGAAATTACATCTGTACTATGAACTAGCAACTTATGAATGCTTGCAGGCATGTAATACCAGCTATAATTATCTAAATACAATTTTCTAGTCTCCAAAATTAAGTTATTAAATCAGTCTAATTTTTTTTTCGACAAGAAAGTACTCTTAAAATTAATGGACATTTTTTAATCAAATCTTTATTTAATTCAGTTATTTCGGCGCTTAAGGTTGGATTAGAAAAAAACCGTCTGGCTGTGTTGCCGTCGTTTGTAGTGCCATATTTAGACTTAACTTTATCTGTAATGAGACCCAATTTCTTTTTGAATTGATCTTGCACATATATTTTTTTTATTATTTCTAACTGTTTTCATTTCAATTCCCCTAGCTTGCCATTTCCGAAATGACAAGTTATAGGAAATGTGTAAAAGGTATTCTAAAGATCTAATATATAAATGTAAGCTGGATAGTCCAAATTTATAAGTTTCATTGTTTGGGATTTTATTAATAACATCCGAGTTGTTCATATCTTTAGGTTTGGCCCACAAATGTAACATTTCTGAGTGCTATTAGTTCCAGATAACACTATGTAATGTGTGCTTCCGTCCCCATCGTCATTACTAAACTGTAGGAAATTTTAATTTCAACACAATTTATATACACGCTGTATTTTTTTAGTTTATTAACTGAATCTGTAATAAATTTTTCTTCAGTTTTTATTAAAATTGGATTTTGTTTTGAAAATATTAGTTTAATAGACCTACAATAATGACTCGATGACGTACGGGAATTTTGCCAAATAACTGTTTCAGTTACTAACTCGACTAGTCTAGTTGGCACAAAAGCAACTAGAAACCAAAATTCATCTGTGTTACCATCATTTTCATATTTTTGTTTATATAACCTTAATGATTTTTTTTGCGAGAAGTTGTAATCGCGAGCAATTTTCAAAATACTCTGAGGTTGAATTGAGAACATCTTACAACTTCAGCGGAACTTTTAGTCACTGTAATAGTACCGGGCAAAAGGTCTTTTTTAGCTTGTACTAATTTTTTATAGGATGGATAAGTATTATTATCAAGATTATTTATGACTGATCTCAACTGGTTATATTTTCTTTTTGTAAGATCTAGATCAATAAATAAACTAAGAGCTTCTTCTATGCTTAATGAAGTTTTTGGAAGTAGTGACTCATCCATGAAACAAACCAATTGGGCTGCATACACGATTTCTTCCTTTGTATTTTGGTCGATCAAATTTGCAACGCGCCGTTTCTTTGACTTTTCAGAACACTCCACAAATGGCTTAACGGGCCTTCCGAGATTTGATTGGGATGATAGTGAAGGTTCTTTTTCCCTTAAAAGAAATCCCTTTATAACTTCTGATAGGTCAACTGCGTTATTTAGCCAATCCTTATTCCTATGATGGGTTGTTACGCCATTTTTCGTTTACTCTGAGGCAAAACAATTTGGCCATTTTATTAAATTCCAGGTCTATATATTCAGGACATTTCTCTAAATTGATAAAAAAATATTGTTTTTATCTTTCCCAAATTACTGATTTAATCCACTTCTCGAAAAGTTCACTATTTCTTAGTACAGGACAACTATCTAAAAATATAAAAAATCTTACCTTTTGCAGCGATCTCCAGTGCATGAGTTAGACAGAAATGTCTAACTCATGCATTAGTTACATACATTGATTTCTATGAAGATATAATCAATATGATAAAACAAAAAACCCAATGTACTACGATGTACTTTTTTTCTATCTCAATTTAAAGTTAAACAAAAAAGAAGAAAATGTATTTTTAACATCGACATATTTATATTTGTCTAGAAGCTCGCAGAAAACATATAACCACAATCATTTGTTTATGAGACATCGGTTATCTCGTTTCCATGGAAACGAACCTAATCAAGATACCTTTGAAATTGTATTAATGTCCATAGGAGAACCCTTCAGTAAGACTAAAAATAGAGTTCATTATTTACATATTTAGCCACTGCCAAGATTACCTCACAGTCGATCGTATGACGATGCAAAGCCTAGCCAGGAACACCAATGTTTATACCAATTTATATTATGGTGAATATGTTTAAACATGATGCAATACAATTTTCATACAAAGAATAGTATTGTGTTTCCAGTATTAGTTTCAACATTTTGAAATTAGTCTGCTATGTTGGTGCCGCCATTTTTAATTCTCAAATATTGACTAAAATTTCCTAACTTTCATTCTTAAATACTTCTAGATACTGATATTTCAGCCGAATCTGTACAAATGACACACATTCGTTCGCTATATTGGCGCCACCATTTTGATTTTTGTTGTGCATTCTTAAATAATGCCCACAAATGTTAAAATCATCCGTCCGACCTGTTGACATTGTGATTTAGACACACAAATTTTAAATGCTGATACTCTTAAATTTTCCTAGGTACCAATTTTCAGTTAAATCTACACCAGTAACAAAATAGTGTATGCGTGTCAAATTTGACTTGGAATGGAAGTGGTGAAAAATCCATTACAAGATTTGAACCACCCGAGAAGGAAGCCAATAAAAGCGCGTTAAAAGCATTGATTATAGTTTAAAACTCTAACAATAGTGTTCACTAAAGAGGTTTAAATTTAGACAAGGTCTAACTTGACAGTTACAGGTTTAAGATGACATTTTTAACAACTAACAAATAATTTTTCTAAATGTCACAATTACAAAATGACAGTGACATAAGGTAAACATAACTAAACACTAAAGTTTAATAATATATAAATAACTAATTTCCTTTTAAACTTACGTAACTTATTAGTTTGATTTTAATAGTGAAGTAGGGAACGATTATTTCTTTGATATTTGTAAAAATATCTATTTGCCTCATTAAGGAAGAATCCTTCCTTTTGTCAACGAAAATGAAGCATGGCCCATTTCTTCATTTTCGTACATCAAATATTTTAACAGGTCGTCATTTTGTTTCGCCGTATGGAATTCATACCAATATTTTTTTGTATCAGACGTAATTTTTGCGGAAAATTAAATAAAATTAAAGTTAATCGAGTAAGTGGATTTTTTAGCTATACAGACCGACCGACCGACAGTAATGGAAAACTGTAAAAATCCGGAATGATGATATCTTCACGATTAATAATATTTCCTTATGCGGGAAGTGAAAACTCGCGCCGCCACAGGCATTCGTCAACAAATGGCCACGGGAACCATGTTGGCGCATACCCCTAACGTGATTTACGAATGCATTGTGATCTCTACTTTAATTCTTACTCTAAGGGAGAACCCACTGTGCGCCGTCGGAGCGTCTTACAACCGTAGCGTTAAAGAGAGGGACTTATGATTTCTTAACATCATAAAATGAGATGTAGATATTTACATTTATTCAAATGTAATGTGGATTATGTAATGTGGAAGTTTCATTTTATGCAATTTTTTTATATTTGAAGTATAAATAGATCTTGATGAATGAAACGTTCATGCAGGGATTTTATAGTTACTTCTGATTTTAAGCAAACATATTCTTAAACATTTTGCATACCATATATAATCGGGATGTGAATATGAATTATTTAACCTGTAAATTATTATTTATGAAATATTCATTGCTTCGAATTCAGCTGTACTTGTGTAGATATGCTGCTTCTTCCCCTGTCTTCACGAAAATAAAATAATTTTATCGTTTTACCATTTTGTAGTGCAAAATCAAAACGACACAGTTACTTTCACAATAATTTTCTGATATTAAGTTGCACTGCTTAGCAACAATGATTTTGATGTATAGTCATTGTCATGTTAGTATTGGTAGGCAACGACATTCAGTTTTCTTATAGATTATTATCTCATCTGAATACATATAATTAAATAAAGAGGGAACTTGCCTTGGTGTATTTCATAAATTGTAGTATTTATCCCCATGTTTACAATATAATAATAAAATAGAGCCTTAACTTAATGGCGGAACAGTTTATCACATTTAGAGCTTTTCTTTTAAAACTGACCAGAGTGCAATTAAAAATAGCTATATCTCTAAAAATATTGTTAAGCAAGACGTCTATCAATGGGTTGATATTGCCCATAATTGGTACTATGATGTTTAGCATATAACAAATTATAGTTTTCTAAGGTTCTATTTATAAACATTGAGCTTAATGAAAGATAATAAGTAATCATAATTCGTTAAACCACTAATTATTTTAGATTTAAGACAAAGATTAATAATAACGTTTATTTTCTATGGTAACTAAATTTAATGACGATAGTTTTCGATAGGAATATTTTCTTTGAAAGCAGGAAGTGATTTTGCACTCTTTTTAATACTGTCAGAATGGCACCTATAGAATGGAGACCCTTCTGGGCTAGCATATTCAAGAACAGATCTTACCAAAGCGCAGTACAATATCTTTTACACATGAACCAGCGTATCCCTACAATTCCGTAATAAAAAATATTAAATATATTAAAGCCCTTAATACTACTTCTGCAAATATGTCCAAGGCCTCAAACCTCTTTCTGGCCCTGAAAAAAAAATATAAAAATATGTACTAATGTTCAGGGCACAATCATGGTTTTCTATGCATTTATACAGTTTAAAATAATCTGCAAACATCTTGACCATGGAATATTTAATGGTATTTGTGATATCATTAACTAACAAAATGAAAAGCACTGGTGCTAGGTGGGACCTCTGAGGTACTCCTGAACAAACATCATATCTTTTATATAGAACATTTTTTATTTTGACCTGCTGTGTAGGTCCTTTTAAAAATGTTTATCTAATCAGCTGGTCTGAAAACCCCTGTAGTCTTAAGTTTAGCCAGAAGTATCTCAAAATTAACTCTGGCAAAGTCTTTACTGAAGTCTGTGTTCACAGAGTCTACCTGCACACTCAACCGGAATTCTATTATTCTGCATTCTATACATGCAGCACGAAAGAAACATTTAATATAGGATTCCAGTTACAGTATTTTTTTACTCTGTGTCGACATTACAGTTTGACATCGACGCTATGATTAGTAGGGGTGTCTAACTGCATTTATTTCTAACATACACTGTGCTATCATTTGTATTTGTACTTTTGAAATTGCTCATAATTAAATAATGTGAGCGATGTTTCATCTTCAGAACCTTTGAATTTTCTGATTGGGGTACCGATTAGAAGATACTTTGTTTTTATTAACATAATTATTTTGCAATTTGACTTTATCCCATATTTATATTTTCTTGTATTAAAATGTTTTTTTTTTGTTAAATAGAATGTAATATAGTATATAGTAAATAACCACCCCACAGAATCCTTACGAAAATTAGCTTTTGGTCAAATTGGCTGAAACTTTGGAAAAATTATAAATTCTGAAAACATTATTTGTTCCCATAAGCACAACTTGACTGTATGACTAGTTTTTGAGATATGAAGGTTTTGATTTAATAATTTGTCAAGTTTTGGTTTTGTGCTTTTCACTTAAATTTACTTTATAGATCCCCAAATGTATCTCAAAATGTTAATCTATACAAGCTCTAAAAACGTATGTAACTATTTTGCGCAGATCGTAAAAAATGTAAACCTATTTATTCACTATAATTCTGATATTTTGACAACATTTTTGTTGGGTTAAAATGAATTCCTAATAATGAATAGATCACAGTGTTTTACTTTAAGGCAGTACATGATTTTTTTTCTTGATTATAGAAGTTCTATACCTGTTTACAGAAGAAAAATACAAATTATTACTCTTATAATAGACTGTTTTTATCAGGAGTGAAAGTGTAATTTTTTTGTGTTGTGCTAATGCGCCCCAAAAAAATACTTTAACGTCATTATAAACTGACTATGCCTTGACCTTTATCAAACTTAGTAACATTGAAATACATAGAACCGGGTACATTTATGCATTTTCTTCTTTTACTCACGAATTCCCAAAACTTCTTTGGACATTGGTGCGAAGTTTCCTCTATTCCACTTAAATAATTGAAATAACATTGAGAAGACAAAATTTTCCACTGCTCTCTCAGCAAAGAAAACTCGGGCCAAATATTTTGTATGAAAGATGAAGTCAAAATAAAACCCATCGTAATCTAAGATACTAAAATATTTTACTTTTAACAGTAGATTGTAACCAAAGTTACCTGGAGACATGATATCAATCGTTGGGCGGCAATGATTTCTATTATTAGGTTAATTTTTAACTTGTAATAATTTGCAAAAACTAAGGAACCGTGCCATTACAGTACCTGGAAAGTCTTCCAAATATAAACTAAGCAAAGGCCTTCCGTTAATCCACTGTTGCATTGAGAATGTTATACTCACCAAAAATTATATCTTCGACAAGGGGAATTGGTTATAGTTCGACAGTTAAAACATTAATTTTCACAAGGCTAAGTTTAAGATTTGTGGAACAGAATCGTAATTCCACCTCCACAAACCTTATCGCTAGTGAAGGAAGTTCTATTTGCATAGCAGACACTGTAACTGGATTTTCTGAGCTTGTCTAATTTAGTATGCATACCTCTTACAAGCAAGGATTTCTTTTTGAACACTAACTGAACCACTTGAAACCCCATGATCTGGTTTCCTTGTTTATATATTTTTGCAAATATAAGGAATGCTGTTCATGTACCATATTAATATGTCACTTTCACCATTTTTTACGAACAGTCAATTCTTCAATGCTGCCAATTCATTAGGAAATATGACCTTCAAAGGACGCGGCTTCTCACCTGGACGACCCAATCTAATAAGTTTAAAATTAAGGCTCTCTCTGCCGCCATAACATTAAAACTTTCTGGATGATTTATGTATTTATTGCCATTGCTGGGTATGATGACGGATTAAAGGGCGGGTCCAATATATTTGGATTAGTCCTGGTCATTTTGCAAGTCTCTCTTCATAGCGTTGGCATTTAACCCAATAAGTTGAAACTGTATTTATTTGGAAGACATCTGCCAGTGCCTTGTACAATTTCCATACATATCCTACGGCTATTTTATAGCTCTTCAGGGCTAGTAACGCTTATCAATTGTCTATTGATAATAATTGATAATTTTGTCTTTTGGGGCCATTTTCCTCATAGCTAATGTTATGCTAGTTGCTTCACCTGGGATAATGCAGTCTGCTTCTTCGACTGTTTAGAAAGATCATCAAAAATTTATATTGTGCCTTTTGTAGTAGTATTATTGTAAATTGGGTAGAGTCTGTCAGTGACAAACTTGGAAAACATCTCTAAGAGATCCTACTTTTAGTTCTATAGCAACGGATTTCAAAAGGGTCATAGTTTGTTAACTTTGTAAAAACGTATACTCCATGTGAAATTAGTAAATTTCAAGCGTTGTGGTTGTGTTTAATATATTGCATATGTTTCAGAGACTCTTTTTTTATATTGAAATTAGTATTTTAACTTAAGAACGTTGGTATTTGTAGCTCTTGTGCTTTAAATCAACTATTTGTATATTCAGAAAAAGGTTAGTAAAACGTGTGCATGATGATTAGAAAATAAATTACAGATTTTTCAATAGATCAAAACCTGCATTGCTTGGAAATTTATTTTTATATTCCCTATTGGTGTTGCTAAACTAATGATGTTTTAAATAGAAACGATTTAATGCCAGACTAAGATATATATATTTTTTTAAGGGGATAATCCAAAAAAAGTCTAAAGAGGTAATGAAGCCAAAAGATGACAGTAGAAATTCAGACCAACAAAAAATTGAAGATTTTTCAAAAGACATACCAGTTTTAGAAAAAAATGAAGCAGGGAAGTCAGCCGATATGTCACCTAGACTAAGCAAGTCTAGAAAAACTCAGCACATCAAAAAACTTGTTTCTAAGGAAGATCTCTCAAAAACCAAAGATCTGAAAACAATTTCTCATCCAAATGATGGGGATAGTACGGATAATAGAATGAGAGGTTATGTACAGCCAAAAACAGTAAAAGACAGTGATGTGGCCAGTAGTTCGATTGCAAAAGATAATACCGAAAAGGATACAATAACTGAAGTTGAATCTAAAAGGAAATCTCGTAGAAGAACTAAGCAATTTCTAATAGAAGAAGATTCTGAGGAATTAATTGAATTTGCCAAAGAAGATGATAAAATATTTGCTACTGACACAGAGAAAGATGGGGCTCGGACAGAAAGTGAAGTTGTTGATAAATTAGAAGCTTTTGAGGAAGAAATAGAGGCTATAAAAAAAGATCTAGAAATATCACGGAAAATGGATAATAATATTGAGGATACTTTAAAAGGAAGATCCCACCAAACACAAATGTCACTTGAACAGTTGACAAGGGAGCTTGAGGGAAGCGTAGATAGTTCCGACGTCACTGTATCCGTTGAATCTAAGAGCGGCGATTATCAGTTATTAGATCAATCTGAACGTCCGAAACCGACTAAAAGGAAAAATAATCCAGATTATGTTGTTGAAGGAAAATTGCCAACCAAATTGGAAACGTATGAGGTAGAAGCAAGAAGTAGAAAAAAAGGGAAACGAAGTAGATCATCTAAAAGTGACTCGCAAAATGTCCTATTACAGAAGCCTCACTTAGCAGAGGCAAGGTTGGCTGATAATTCTAAAATAGAAAAAACAACTGAATCCACGCCATACTCTAAAAAGCAAACGGTTAAGAAGCGAAGAGGCAGATCCATTGGCCTTCAAGAAGAACATGAAATACCAAAGTCTAGTCAAACCAAAGTAAGTGACGTAAAGGAGACCGATTTATATGACCGGAGATCAGACAAAGCAGAAGATAAACCTTCGTCTAAAAGAAAAGGTTCCAAAGAGAAATATCACAAGAGACGTTCACTCGATTCTAGGGATACCATTGATGCTCAGCTTGACATTAAGAAATTAGACAAGGAAAAATCCATATCACCTACGAAAAAAGATAAATTGCCAAAGCACTCTGTATCAGACAATTTAAAAGGCAACATTGAAGAAAAGAAAGTCAAGAATATAATTGATCAGGTTGCTTCATTATCAGATTTAAAAAGAAAGAGTAAAAGTAGAGATTTATCACAATCGCCAAAAGAAGAATTAAGAAAGCTGACTTCAAAGAAAAGCAGATCCAAAAAGGATAATGAGCTAGCTAAAAATAATAGTGAAAGTTGTAAGATTTCAGACGCTGTTTCCGAAAGTAGTTCTAGTAAACCAGAGGATTTAATTACATCAAAAAAAAGTATTTCTAGACAAAAGAAAAACAGAATATCAAAGTTTACGAAACATGATTTAAAAATAGTTGAAAATGATGCACCGGCACTGGAAAATTCTAGCAAAGAACAGTCTGTAAGAGACAAAAAAAATGTTGGTGAGCGAGTAGTTCCTGAAGATGCTCCAATTACAGAATCAATAGAGAAAAAGGAAGTGGAACGTCCATTTAAATCTAGGGAGAGTACTAGTTCTAAATCATTTATTGGTGAAACCTCTACAAAATCAATTGTAGGAGTCCAAAAGAGCTCACTTGACTCTGAGCTGAAGTCTTCTAAGCAAGGGAAGGATCGAATATCTAAGCATGCAACCAAAGAACAATTTCTAATTAGTGTTAAAGAACCACGGGTTGAAAACATTGGATATGATAAAAATATGTCGGAGACAGTTGCAATTTCTGACTCACAATTAGAAAGAAAAGATAATTTGTTAGAAAATGCAACATCAAAAAAAGTGGAGCGTCTTGAAGAAGTCAGATTAAAGGCTAGTAGCGGTAGAACACGACGGAGCTTCAAGAAAGAAGTTTTAAACACTTTAAAAGATACTACAGTGTCAATGTCTGAAACAAGTAAAGATAAGAGTCAAATAGAGGAAAAAGGGGGTCTTTCAGTTATCATAGGATCCCCTGTACAAGATATGCAACTTGATGTTAACCAAACAAATTACTGTCCGGATTCTGAAATTCTGAATTGGGACTCGGAATATGTCATCGAAGCCAGGAACGACTCCTGTGCTAAAAACGAAAATACACAAGAAATTGTAAATGTCATTGATACGAAAGGCTTAAGTGAATTAGTAACTAATCCGAGAGAAAATACTGATATCAAAAAACTAATTATGGAACCTGTAATTGAAAAAATGACAAAGCGCAGGCTTAAGACACGTTGGGATAATGAAGGAGATGCTGTTAGTGCTTCTGCATCTATACATTCTTCTCAAGCATCAGATATCATCGACTTTACGATAGCTGCTATTGATAACACTGCAGCAAGTTCATGTGAGTCGGTGCCTTCTGGAAAATTTGTAGAAATATTAGATAAATCTAGCAGCAAGAGTATAGGAGAGAACTTGGAACATAATATAGTTGCGGAATTGAAGAAGAGCAACGATTCGAGGGCATTAATGTCAGAAGTCAATGATCATAAAGAGTTGGATCATATCAAAGAAGGAAAAAGTATGCCAAAATCAACTGAATCTGAAGTTGTAGAAGTCTGTAAATCAGTAAATGTTTCTACTGATGACACAGAGAAATCGCTAACTTCGGAGAGTACTGAGAAATCCCGAGATACTCTAGGAGAAGAGGTTCTTCAAGCTTATCAACAAGACATATCACCAGAAAATAAACAGCACAGTAAAATTCGCATTACCGAATCTAAAAAGTCTTTATCTGATTCTTTAGATGTACGTCCAGAATATTCACCCCCTCAGAACCGGAATAGTAAAACTCGGAAACAGAAGCATATTGAAAAATCATGCCACATGGAAAAACCTAGACATCAAATTTCAGATGATCAACCTTGCAAAACTGTTATGGACAAAAGTGAAGAACCTGACATTAAACGCAAAAGGACAAGCAATAGAAATGACCCTATAAAAGAAGATATAGTTGTTGACTTTATGGAAACGAATATTAAAGGAATGGAGACCTATGGATCGAGGGTTTCAGAGAACAAAGAACTCGAGAGTGAGGATGTAGGAAATAATGAAGAGGCCACTAGTGAAATACATAATATTACACATGATAGTATCATTACAGAATGCCCACTAACTCAAACAAGTGAAAAAATACAGGGGGAGAAACCTGATAGAAAACGTAAATTGGAAACCGAAGTAAAAACTATGTTTATAAAAAAAGATATACCAGATTATCAGAATGTAAGAGAGGACACCAAAATTGATAACCCTGACCTACAGTTTGAAGTTTACACAGCCGACACCAATTTTAATCCAGGATGCGCTGCTGAAAATGATTCAAAAGGGCAAGTTACTAGTAAAAAAACAGGTAGACGGGGATCTAGATCGAGTAAGAAAGACATGTCAGAGCTGTTAATGGAATCAGAGTCTGATTCGATTTTTGGGTCAAAGGGATTGCCGATAGAAGATTTGCAGACTTTGGAATCTAAAGAACTTCTTGCTCATTCTTCTCTAGCCGAAATCAGTGAATCAGTGTTCACACCTTCAGAAAGTATACAAGATAAAATAAAAAATTCAGATATTGTAGAAAACGTGGTTGAAATATCAAGCCCTCGAAAATCAGATATTGCAACTGTCACTGGAGTTGTAAGTGATACAGTTTATGGTCGAAAATCAAAACATGCACGATCGAGTATATCAAAACCGTGTAAAAGCAGATGGGATGTAGTGTTGCTTCCAGATGAAAATCAAACAAAAAACGATCATTTAGAAAAAAATTACGATTCTCCACAGCCATTGGAAAAAAGAAAAAAAGGTTCTGGTGTTCGAGACTTTAAAACATCATTTAAAGATGCTGAAGTAAAATTAAGTTGTACAGCTGCTGATTCTGAATTGACTTTTATTGCAGATCTGAATGTACACGAAAAACATCTTACAGATGTCATATGTAAGAAAAAAGATATACCTGACAAAATATTGAAAAGTGATGATATTCCTTTAGATCACGTGTTCATGGAAGAAACAATAATTTCACCAGAAATAAGTGAAACGCCTAAAAGTGAAATAAGACAGCTAGAATCTATTGATATCATGAAAGGTGATAGTTCATCTTCTCACAAAGCCAGTACAATAGGTGCTCCTCCAGAGGTCGTTATCCAACATGACACATTACTGAAAGAAGATATTTCTAAACTCAGAGGGTCTATTGCTGAGAAGGCCTACCTAGTAGAGGATTTGGCTCTTAAAAGTTCTACTGAAATTGAGTTTGTAGAGAAATGTGACTCTCAAAAAATAATCGAAGTTGATTTAAAAAAATTTCCAGAATCAAAAATCGGGCAATTAAAACGATCGGATGCTGATACAGGTGATCAAAAAGTTGCTAGCGAATATGCTGAAGAACAGGCAGAACATCTTTCTCACCATTTAGAACCTATCATGGATGAGTCTAGAAATACAGTTGATATAGGGACTGGCTCAAATAAAGTGTTTACCTCGAAAACTCCCAATGAAATTGAGTCAGTGAAAGATTGTGACCTACAAAAAATTGTTAATGAAAAGCTAAAAACGTCAGATGCAGAAGTAGGAGAACCGAAAACATATCTTGATCCTACAGAAGTTACTGACTTACTTTTAAAAGAAACTAAAGAAATATATGATATTTCACGAAATACAAGCAAACCGGAGGAAAGCGAGGTTCAAACCCCAATTGATTGCAAGGTTAAAAATATTGAAGCATTCAAAACTGATCCAGATAAAGATTTTGGTTCAAATACTTCGACAGAAGCTGAACCGGATGAGTTTAATTTGCAAAAAATAAAAAAGAGAGAAGTAGAACCACCTTCCGATATTTTTGGTGGTTTTAAATTACTGTTAGGCGAAACTGACATAACATATGATATTCCAGAAGCTTCTGAAAAACTTAACCCAGTTCATCAAGAAACTGTAGAGAACCTTCATCAGCCAGTAAGTGATATTTCGCAAGACATCAGTCAACACGATCAGGAGCACAAGGAACTGATAGATAATTTTCAGCATAATTTCTTTGAAATAAAAACAAAACAGCTTAAAACTGATGTTAACGAAGCCATGGCTTCAAAATCTTTGCCAAGTAAAATATATGAGCCGCATGATGACAAGGCAGCATATTGTTTACCAGCATCTGAAAGCAAAGTAATACAATTAGAAGAAAATTTGGTTAGTAGGAAAGAAACTTGCGATGGAAGTAATACTTTAAAAGCTGACCAAAATGACGTGAGAGATAATGCAACTGAGTTTCAAGAAACTATTGATAACAAATCGGAAAAGGAACTGAAAGCTAGTACAGTTAAAGTTATTGATCCTGCTAAGAAAGATGATCAAATAAAAACATGTTTATCAAACCTTCAAGAGCCATCCATTGATAAAATTGAATTAATAGAACAACTCAATTCAAAGAAACAACTGCCATCACAATCAGAAAGAGAAACAGGCCGATCACAAAAAACCGAAAGTTCCTCAGAAGATACAGGATTGAATTTGGCTGACCTTAGCGAGGTGATTATTATTCAAAAGGACAAAGAGCGCAGAAAAGATTTTCAAGGTCTGATTAACAAAACTGATAAACTAGGACATTTGGTATCAGATCAAAAAGTACAATATTCATCATGCGATCATACAGAGAATTTGAAATTGCCATTAGATATTGTTAGTGAAGTGGACAATACTCCACAATCTGTAAATCAAGATGAAACGCTAATTAAAGAAATTACATATTCATTTCATGTATCAGAGATTGACACAGCTGAAAATGAACATTTAATACCTAATATAATCCCAGATTTAACTTCCTCTGGATTTATACCCATGGGAGAGTCTAAAATGCAGGAGCTAATTGAAGAAAAATCAGAAAACTTTGTAACTGAAACAAGCGAAATAGTGGCTGCCCAGAAGAAAACATTTAAAGAAATAATTGATAAAAAGTCAGAATTCGTAGCTGAACCAAATCATGGGAAGTGTGTCCAAGATAGTATAATAGGCGGATCAGAAGAATTAATTAAAGAACAGTCAAATCAATTGTTATCTGAATCAAATGTTCAGGAGTCTAATTTGGGTGCATCTAAGGAAGCATCCACTGTAACTGACTCTTCAGAATGCCATAACGTTACAAACTCATTAGAAGAGGCAACCAAAATAATAAAATCACAAAAACCGATGCATAAGAAAAAACGAAAACTTTTGAACAAATATACGACTGATGATAATGCATCACCAAAACAAGGCATATCTATAGACAGTGTTGGTAATGCTGAGTTTTCAGCAACTACTAAACAAGGTAAAATTACAGTTTTCTCGAATGAAGAAATCTTAGGAGCATCTAAACATTTAGTAGACAAAAAGTCAGAATTCATAACTGAACCAAATCAAGGTGAGTGTGTCCAAGATAGTATTTTAGGCACCTCAGAAGAATTAATTAAAGAACATGTTCAGGAGTCTAATTTCGGAGCATCTAAAGAAGCATCCACTGTAATAGACACTTCAGAATGCCATAATGTTTTCCCAAATGAAGAAATTCTAGAAGCATGTAAACCAAATCAAGGTGAATGTGTCAAAGATAGTATTTTAGGCATCTCAGAAGAATTAATTAAAGACCATTCAAATCAATTGGTACCTGAATCAAATATTGAGGAGTCTAATTTAAGAGCTTCTAAGGAAGCAGCTACTGTAACAGAGTCTTCAGAATACCATAACGTAACGAAATCATTAGAAAAGGTAACTGAAATAATAAAATCACAGAAACCGATGCATAAGGAAAAGCAAAAACTTTCAAACAGACATACGACTGACGATAATTCGTCATCAGAACAAGGCATATCTATAGACAGTGTTGGTAATGATGGATTTTCAGCAACTAATAAACAAGGTGAAGTTACAGTTTTCCCGAATGAAGAAATTTTAGAAGCATCTGAAGAATTAGTAGATAAAAAGTCAGAATTTATATCTGAACTAAACCAAGGTGAGTGCGTCCAAAATAGTAGTTTAGGCACCTCAGAAGAATTAATTAAAGAACATGTTCAGGAGTCTAATTTCGCTGCATCTAAAGAAGCATCCACTATAACAGACTCTTCAGAATGCCATAATGTTATGAGCTCATTGAAACAGGTATCTAGAATAAATTTACAGAAACCGACGCATAAGGAGAAGCGAAAACTTTTAAACAAATATACTACTGATGATAAGTTGTCACCAGAACAAGGCGTATCTATGGACAGTGTCGGTAATGATGGATTTTCAGCAACTACTAAACAAGGTGAACTTAAAGTTTTCCCGAATGAAGAAATTCTAGAAGCATCTATAGAATTAATAGATAAAAAGTCAGAATTTAGATCTGAACCAAATCAAGGACAGTGTGTCAAACATAGTATTTTAGACACCTCAGAAAAATTAATTAAAGAACAGTCAAATCAATTGGTATCTGAATCAAATGTTCAGGAGTCTAATTTAGGAGCATCTAAGGAAGCATCCACTGTTACAGACTCTTCAGAATGCCATAATGTTATGACCTCATTAGAACAGGTAACCGAAATAAAATCACAGAAACCGACACATAAGGAAAAGCAAAAACTTTTAAACAAATATACAACTGATGATAATTTGTCACCAAAACAAGGCTTATCTGTAGACAGTGTTGTTAATGCTGGATTTTCAGCAAGTACTGAACAAGGTGAAATTACAGTGTTTCCAAATGAAGATATTCTACAATCTGAAACTGCACAAGAAAGTTTTCCTGTGGTGAGTTCTAAAGCTGTAAAACGCCTCTCTACTGAATCAGTTGGCAGCTATTTACACAAAGAGTTTAAGCATGAAAGAAGAACAAGGCGTTCTAGAAAAAGTACTTCAACTTATCCTGAAATGGACACGCCTACAACCCTCACGTGTAAAACTGAAGCGCCTAAACCTAGTATTAATGAATATGATGAAATTAAAGTTCTCTCCAGTGAAGAGATACTATACACTTCAAAGCCTTGTACGTCTAAGAGTGAGGCTGTTTGTGTAACTCGAGAAGATAAAGATGATCAAGACACAATTAAAAGTTCTCTCACTGAAGGAGTTGAGAGCCATTCTGTTAAGGTGTTAAAACATACAAGAAAGCGGGGTCGTTCTAGGAAGAGTGATAACCATCCTTCCGAGCTAGAAGTATCTACTTCTGTTGTGAGTAAGTTTAAAGCTTCAGTAACTAGTGACAATCATGAAGGTCATGCTGAAAGTAAAAATCTGTCAAGTGAAGAGATTTCTCAGTCAGTTGTTTCCCAAAAAAAATGTACAATGCAACCTTTTGAAACTATTGCTCTTGAGCATAAGATGGATGCTCCAGTAGATAGCGCAAGTACTGACGTACAAACTGCAATTAAATGTACAATTGAAAAAGCTGAGAAATATTCAACAGATATGCAAACATATAAAAGAAAGCGGAGGCGTTCGAAAAAAGGCACCACCCAAGACTTCTTGCTATTTGAGGGAGACCTATCTGCTGACGTCGAGAGTACAGTTGAAGCGTCAGTAAAAAGTAATAATATTCACGACCGTGTTGAAATGGTTGTTCCCTCGAATGAAGAACTACCTCAGGCAGATACTTCACAACAAATAGCCTCAACTGATGCATCAGAACTTTCAACTCCTGAGAGTAAGGTAGATAGTGTAATCATCCGGGGAAGTACTGAAGATCAGGAATATAAATGTGAAGGAACGCGGAGGTCTTCGAGAAAGAACACTAGTGACGACCTTTCAATCGATGAAGAGATTTCTGCTGTTGCCGAGAGTAGAATTGAGGTTTCATTAACTAGTGACAGCATTGATGGTCATGTTGAAATCAAGGATGTCTCGAGTGAAGAAGTTCCCCAGGCAGTGATTTCAGAACAGGTGTTCACAACTCAATCTCAAGAAGATTCTGCGTTTAAGAGTAAGTTAGATACTTATAATCAAATTATAGTTAAAGATATCTCCAATGAAAAAGTTGACATGGTTGCATCAGAGGAACCTAAATATGACAGAAGGCGAAGGTGTTCAAATAAAAATTCTTCTGATAATTACTTACCAATTGAGGAAGACACAACTTCCTTCCGTAGTGAAGTTGATGCTCAATTAACTAGTGAAAGTACTGAGAAATTCAATGTTGTCTCTAGTGAAGAAGTACTACAAACAGTTACTTCTCAACAGTTGTCCTCAACTCTCCCTCTAGATACTTGTGGGCTAGTGAGTAAAATAGATACTTCAGTAAGTAACGAAAATAGTGACAATCAGCCTGAAATTAGTTGCCCCGATAAGAAAGATTTGACTGAGGAACTTGGTTATGAGTTAACAAACACTACCAATGATTACCTGCTACACGACGAAAAAATATTTACTCACGGCGAGAATAAAGTTGAAACTCCAATAACTAGTGGGAATATTAAAGATAATGTTGAAATTAAAGTTACCTTTAATAAAGAAGTTTCAGGTAGTTTACAACAAATATGCATAGCGCAATCTGTGGATGTGCCAGAATCTTGCGAAAGCACCAACAGCCACCCTCTAATTGAAGAGGTTGAAACACATTTAGAGGATGAGTCTAAACATGAGAGAAAGTGTAAGCATTTGAGAAAGGATACTATAACTGAATACCCACCACCTAAGGAATTCATATCTATTGATGGTGAACACAATGTTGAAGTTTCAGTAACTAGTCATAATATTGATCATACTCAAACTAAAAACTTTTTGATTGAGCGAATACAACAAACGATCATCTCGGAGCAACTGGCCACAGGTCAATCCTTAGATGGTTTTCGGCTAGAGAGTAACTTGGAGGTTCCAACATCTCGCGAAAATACTAATGATCTAATTACGTGCTCCACAACCGAAAAAGTACCTCAGAAAGTTACTTCGCAAGAAACTGTTTCCATGGTGGATCATACAGATTCTCTTATTAAAAGTGGTGTACCTGATCCATGTATTGATATGAGTTTTGGAATACAGGAATCCAAACAGAAGGCTGTAGATAAAAGTGCAGACGTGAATGTGGAGTCTGGTAATCAAATGGAAGGTATTTCTGCAATGACTGTAGATGAAGCAAACGATTTTCCCAGAGCTGATTTAGATATTAAAAAATCGTTATATGCTGTGCCTTCTAGTATTCAAGAAGATAATGCAGCTGATCTCTCATACCTCGATAGTGAAGAGAAAGTCACAGAAAATATTTCAAAAAAACCTAAAAGAGGCAGGCCACGGAAATATTCTAAAGATAAATCCGTTGGTTATGAAGCTATAAAATATGTAGCAGGGAAGACTGATTCTGATAAACCTCACATCGAAGAAAGTGAAGAGAAGGAAGTTACAGAATCGAATAGAGAAGATTTAGAAAATAATTCCAATATTCAAACAAATTCCACTGAGGAATCCAAAAATGTAAGTCTTGATTGTAAGGAAAAAAGTGTATTAGAAGTTCAAAAGCAGTTATTAGAAAAAGTTACAAAAACCAAGGCAGATAATGATAGATTTTTGGAATTGCCAAATCAAATAATACAACACAACCAAGATTTAGATATCACAAACGAAGACGTGGCACTCGCTTGGAATAAAAAAAATAAACTTATTGCCCCACCCACAACTAAAAGAAAAAGAGGAAGAAAGGGTAGAAGACTTTCTCATAGTAAAGACACTGATGTGAGCTCTTTGTTGGATTTTTCAGAAGAGCAGCGGCCTGAAAAATCATCTAAAGATGTCGATATTTTTTTGGAACAGCACGCCACTTCTCAAGAAACATTGCAAAGCTGCCATGTGGAAAAGTTCGAACCGCCGTCTGAGACGGAACCTATAGAATTTCCTGTTCGTGGTAAAAGAGGAAGGCCACGAAAATATTCTAGGCAAGGAAGTACTTCTTCCCAACAAAATGAATCGCTTGTTGACAATGATCATTCAAGTGAACTACCTAAAGATGATTTAGTAAATCGATATGAGCAATCAGAACATTTGCTGGTTAAGACGCAAAACGATTCCGCGGCGTCGGTTCTTGATGAAATCGAAGCAAGCAAAGATATTTGCATTGTAGAGAAAAGAGGGAGGGGTCGCCCTAGAAAATATTCAAAAGCGGAAACAAACATATACGATGAAAAACCGCCTAATGTTCCTTTTCCTGTTCCTTCTGCTACTTTTTGTGAAGAAAAAGGAATGCCGGACGAAAGTATATACATAAATCTAAAAAATAAATCTTCTGACGAAAAGAACAAGTCTGTTCCGCCAAAGAAAAATAGGTGGTCAAGACGCTTTAGCTATCCTAAAAAAGATTCTGATACAGAACAAGACCCAGTGAAATGTGAAATTAAAGATTCTCCGCAAACAGCACTCAATCAAGAAGCCGCAGTTGAAGAGCATGTAGTGGAAGCCGAAGATCTTGTGATAGAAAAGTTGGATCGATCTTCCACGGAGATAAATACGTCTGAAAATTCAACATCTAATTTTAACGATAATGAAATTATTTTGCCACCAAAAAAATCAAAGCGAGTCAATGAAGTCGGTACTCAATTTTTAAGAGATACTTTTTCTGATGATCCAAATGCACTCGAAAAGAAATCTGATGATTTATTGAGTTTTCCCAGTTGTGACGATACATTTATGTCAGCATCTTTAAGAAACAACATTGAAGGGCTTATTAAAGAAATTGATAGTATAGACAACAATGTGATATCTGAAAATGTGGAACAAACTTCGGCTGATAATACTTTTAAACACTTTGGTATTTCTGATGTTAAAATGGAAACATCAAGACCTGAAAATATATTTGGAAACTCTCCTCTTTCTGATGATTCACGCGGAGGATTAAAAGAAGGGACTGAATTCTCTAAGTGCATTCCACCTAAGAAAAAGAAAATTGAGCTTCCAAAAGAAGACCTTAGTGTTATCTTAAATCATTCATTGACGAACGATCTAAGCAGAACTGAAGTAAAAAAGATAGATAAATTCCCTCAAGCACCAAAGAAAAAAATGCAAAAATTATTTGAAAACAGTCAAGCTTTAGAGAAAACGGAAAAATCAGTCGATCTTCCTCTTATGTCTCCCTTGGCAAAGAAAAAAAGTTTTCTCTTTCAACAGGAAGAATTTCATCAGACCCATAAAGTAGACGAACTTCAACCCCAGAAAGATATTGAAGTCGCTAAAGAGGCTACTAAGATTAGTGATTTAGCTAAAGATTACTCAGATAATTCTGAAGTTAACGTGGATGAGTTTTTAAATTTCCCAAGAGTGCAAAAACAGAAAACTTCATATGGGGCCTTCTCACTTACAAAAGAGAGGCTACAAACAAATGAAAATTCTAAGAAGCTTGCTGAGAAAACTAAGGACTCTATTTTATTTGGCACTAAAGATGCTGATTTTAAATCTATTCAAAATATCGCTGAGCCATCCGTATTGAACTTAAGTAGTACAAAAGATACTTTAGATTATGATGAACCAAAACTGGACGAGGATATTAAAAATGAAGTGGAAGTCAAGTTCGAAGAAAATGATTTAAAATTTAATATTCAGACAAATCTAAGTATGTTAGCAACTTCTGAAGCGCATGAATTAACTTCATTAGCAATTAAGGCATTGCCGAAAATTAAAGACGAAGCTATTGAAAACAATTCTACTAATAAAGAGTATGAGAATCCTAGGTCCAAGGAGGAAGTAGTAGTTTCCTTAAAAGATGCTAAAGAGGAAATTGTCTTAAAGAAGGATGAAGTAAATAATTCCGCAGAACCCGAGCTAATTCCATTATCAGTAACCCCTACTGTTATGTCAGAACAAGATTTAGCTGATGCTCAAGTAGAAATAACAAAGGATAAAATAATAAGTGAGAAGAAGCCAACCACTTTAGGTACATTTTCTTTAGATTTCTCAGAAACCGTTGTAAAAACTGAATGTTCTCAAGATTTAAAAAAAGGAAATGCTGGAAATGGAGTAACTAAGAAAATGACTGAGACTGTAGGGACTGAGTTTACGTCAAAAGCAATGGTAAAGGAGTTTGATAATAGGTTGTTAACTTCACAGCCTAATACCTATGTTTTGAAGTCGGAGCTTTTGGACATTTTAGAAGGAAATTCCAACTCTTCCACAAACTCAAGTGGTTCAGAACAAAAGTTTAAGACATCATTTGATAATTATGACAAAAAAAGTACTGTACAAGGTATTATCGATTTCGAGGAAGCTATTCCTTCTCAGATTGTTCTATCTAACAAAGTTAACCCTGAAAGTGTATTATTGGATTCTCCGAAGCTCTTAGAAAGATTGTCCATGTCATCAGAAACTTCCAAGGTAAAAGGATTGTGTTGATTATATAAAAATGAGTATTGTTTATTAATAAATGATTCTGTTAAAGTACTTTTGATATTATTGTAGTATTCATTTTATGTCAAGAATTTATATCTTTTTTTATTTTTAGACCAAAAGCCAGAAAGTAGTAATTCAGAGTGATATAAAAGTACCAGAAGGTGTGTCAAAAAAAATAATCAGTAAAATTGTTAAACCGGTTGGTATTCCTAAACCTGGACAGAAAATTGTAATTAAAACGCCAAGAGCTTCCAATACTTCATCCACTAAATCATCTGGAAATAAACCTATAATATTATCAGAGCAGATAATCAGGTAAATATTGAAAAACATGCTTTTTATTTTTGTCTAAGTATTAATTGTCGATAAACGGTAATTAAGATCAAATTACAATTGTTATTCTGTTAGGTTCTAAAAATTTGAGATGAAACATGCATTATCTTTATTTTCTTGGTTTCACAAGGTTTTAAGTGGTAACTATCTCCAATCGTTTTCAAGGGTGAACTGCCAATTTACATATAATTATACTTTTTTATTAATTTATTCATAAATCATGTTATAAAATGTATGATCCAACTATCAAAAATTAAAACAAAGTGTCCAGCCACCTAAAAGTATTCCACTACAAAAGCATCTCATAAGAGCGAGTGAGCAAGCAAAAAACGATCCTTATTATTAATCTTATAGAAACCAGAAGCAGTGCCTTTTTTCGGGTGCGATAAATATGTTAAAAAATAGTGTAAATATAATAGAAAGACAGACATGAGTCTGCACGTCGTAGCATATGGCGTGAAACCGGCAAATCGCTGCTACCGCCAAACCGGAATTGGTTAAAATCGTACGTGATCTGGATATGATGTATGAGGGCTGTCAGTCAGCTATGTGTTTTGCCAATTTTTTTATGCTTTTCTAAAAATTTTTTATATGGCAATTAGAGTTAAATATGACTAGCGAGTACTTCGTTCGCGTATGGCGATAACGAAAGGGATATAGAGAAGTACGTAAAAAACCTCATTATAAACTACGTTTTTTGTTGCATTATCTTTCTATTTTTGTCAACGGGGGCTTGGGAGATTTTTGTTTATAAATTATTTCCGATTTTTTGGAACACCCTGTATAATTTTTTAAAAAAGATGTAAAGAGTAAAATAAAAAAATACCTGTTTTAGCTTTTTTTTTGAAAAACTAACCTTTTTTTTTTAATAAAAAATATTGTAATATTTAAGGGTCGGTTTCGTCCCCTTAATATTTGATAATTGAAAAATCCCTTTTTATTGAACCTCAACACCCTACAATCAACCTGTACGTCAAGCGGTTTGAGCAGAGTCGTGATTATCAGTGACCCGAGTTTTTGAAACACCCAGTATACATTTCTAAGATATTTTAAAATATGTGAAATAATCAAATAAAATACACGAGTTTAAGCGTTTTTCTAAACACCCGTTTTTTAAATAAAAAATCTAATATTTAAGGGGCAGTTTCACCCCCTTGAAATTTGAGTTTTGACCCTGCTTTTAAAGATCGACGGATATTAATATACCTAGCAGATCATTTAATGGGATTCAACTGAGTATCAACGAAATACATGACAATTAGCATGTTTTAGTATAGATTTTTAAACAACTCATTTAGTATTGGAAATTGTTCAAACACCACGCCACACCTATTCGTGAAGATTTCATGATTTTTTTCTAAATCATATTTTGGTAACTTGGCGTATTTTGTAAGATCGTGCGTCGCTGCTGTTCCTTAAGAAAGGTTTTTTTTTTTAATAAAATAATGTGACTAAGTATAAATAGTCTATTTTAACATTTTCATGAATCAAAGGATCTTGGCCTACCTTCTCGGTTTAAGAGAGCATTAACTGAGGTTAAGCTAATTAACAGGTTTCAGTCATACAGGGTGTTTCAAACATTCTCTTGTTTGTGGTTTGCTTTTTCAATATCATACACATTTTGTTTTAGAATTGAACGGTTCAATGCAATAACCGACTAAGTCCACTTTTACAAATTTTTCAGATAAAAAAAACGTTATAATTCAAATTAAGTGGAATAAAAAATTTGAAAAAATTGGAGCCCTTTTATTTAACTGCATTTCAACTATATCTAAACTATTTTACCCTAAATATTGTATTTTTTAAATTAATTATAGATAATTAATGGCCCGTTATTCCACAGTTTTTGAGTTTTTTTTTCTTGTCTTAATACGATTTATTATTAATAAAAGCAGGAAATAAAAAAAAACTTTATTAACATAACGCATTCCATATCTACATGATATATTACATATTTTCCTTTATTCTTCTGAACTAAATTTAGTGTCCACAATAGGTTCTTTAATAGTCTTATAATATTTCTTGATGCCTTGGTAAAACCATTGATCGCATTGAAGCACATAGTTTTTTCTAGTATCATCTGGGACCCAAAGATAACTTTTTCTCAACATCAGGGGCGATGCCACCTGTACCAAAACTTTATTATTCTTAATATTAAATTTAAAAAAAAATTGGTTCTGCAACCAATTTTTTTAAAATTTAATATTTTTTTTTTACAATAAAATAGGATATTTAGACAAAGTAAATTTAAGGTTTTTTTTTGAGGGATTATAAAAAAAATTATTCCAAGTGATTTTTGCAGTCTAAAAACATTTCTTGAGTTACCTTTATTATTTCAAAATTTTTAATAATATTTATGTAATCTTTAGGCAAATGTCTGTCCTGTTTTCTTTTTATTGTTTCTATTCTGCCAAAACTCCGGTCGGACGGCAAAAAACTATGCCTTGGTTCTTTGCTGGGATCTACTAAAAAGAAGTTGTACTAATACATAGTTTTTATTTTATGATGAGCAGTTGTCTGAAAATAAATAAATATCTGTAACTTCGGCCGAAGTTTTATTTTTAAAAAAATCTAGAATCAAGCTTGCGACTTTATTTTGCCCTTTGTCACTCACGGTTTCATCATAGACGTAGCAATAACTTTTGCGAATTCTACCAACTTGTATGCGAAATTTATACACCCAGAATTGTATTATATAGAATACTTCACCAGAGGATGAAATCGGGAGTGGCAAATTTTGTTGGAAGTCAAACGTTGTGATTTCTATCACTGGTCTTGTTTTTGTAAGGTTCGTTTTTCTTTTCAGGTCAGTGTAGAACCAATTGGCTTTTTTAAGGTGCATGTCTTTTTCTACTTGTAGTTTTTTTTAGTTTCATCCGAGTCAGAGCTAATTTTGTTTACGAGTTTATCGCATTTTGAATAAGTGTCAGTTCTAGGTTTGCCAAAATTAATTTTAAATTTTCAGTAAAATATTTTTAATAATACTCATATTTAACAGCAGGTTTAATGCTTTGGTTTTGAAGCAACAATAATTTATTGCTTTGGCTCGTGTTTCTGCAAATATAACTCGTGCATTTAGCAATATTTTCTACCGAGGAAAACTTAAAATATGTTTTTTAATTTGTGTATGTACTTCCGTTGAAAGCTTGTAGGCTGATTTGATTTGATGCCTCTACAGTCAGTTTGAGGGGTATTGTGTCCGAGAGACAGATGGTGCTGCATCCTGCTTCTTGTGACGCCATGTAAATTTTGAAAGACCCTTTTACAAACCGGATACTCCTGGCCATTGTAACGGATCTATAATGTAAAAAGGCATTACTTTATGTAAGGTAAAGAATATTATAAGTTAAATTTTTCCAAATAGACGTAAAACCATACTTTCTTCTGGCGATCACCACTACGAGGTCTTGTCCTTGCTGACAGTCTCCTTTTCATTAGTCGATAGAGCTGGAAGTCTTACAATTTTTTTTAGGTAATTTATAAAATTCCATAAAAATTACTTCAGGACCCTCTCGAATCTTATCAATGCACTTCCTTGGTTAGTTGCAGTTTTCTTCCGAGTTTTTTCCGCCACCACAGAACTTGGCGTATTTATTTAACTTTTGTCTGTCGTTCTTTTTCCTTTCCGGATATTCTGCTTTCACAATGTTCTTGGTTGTAGACGTTTTCGACCCGTCTGGGGAAGTATGTAGCGAGATACCTCAAAATTTAAAACTGAATTTTCATTAAAGTAATATTCGTGACGTCTTTGAAAATATTGGAGTATAAATAAAGTTCGTTTATTTTATGTTGTGAAAATTCTAAGCGCGTTGAATGGATAGTGCGCTCAAATTTTGTTATAAAGGTCTTAGGTTCTATCCCTATCAAGCGATTTTTTTTTCTTTTTTTTCAGTGTGAACCTATTTTATACAGTTTCATAGTTTAATTATAACAATACTTTTATTCAGTTCCTCTCAGCAATACGAACAATTGCGCAGAATGGCAGTATTTTATAGTGATCTAAAAAATTTTCAGACTTCTACGCTACATATACCAAATTTCTTCCCTATATAGTAATTAATAGTAATTCATTTTATAGCAATAGATATTAATTTTTAAATGTTTTAAACATTTTATAAAACTACAATTACCATAAAACTGTTAAAAATTTGGATTAATAATCACCCAGAGTTATGTTTTGTAATAATTTGCGGCACATATGAGTCATACTGTTAAAATAATACGAGCTTTTTATTTCATTTCGCCTATATTTTATTTTTATAACTGCTATAAATTTAACACCTTACTAATAAATACATTTTAGAATCAATATTTCGTGTAAGTTTTTGGCCCCTGTTATATAAAGTTGAAGGTTAAAGTATATTAAAGTTAATGAATAGCGGAATATTTTTCAAAAGTGATAAATTTATTTATTTTGTCAGGTATTATAAACAGTATTAAACATGTGTCTGTGTTATAATTGTTTAACAAATGAAAATTGGTATTTAGTTATTCATTATCGCAGTATATTTTTCGCTAAATGGTAGTTTTTTATTAGATTTAAAGTCAAATAAAAATAAAGTTGCTGCTTTCGCGTATGTATCATGCGAACTAGATAGTCAAAAATAATTAATTTTATTACGTAGTAAAAGTATTGCATGTTGAAACATTTTTTATAGACCCGCAAATTCATCCAGTCCAGCCGTCAAACATACCGTTCAGCCTCAAGGCATAAAGAGGCAGTACGAAGATATTGAAGATGTCGAAACGGCCTTTATAATTCCTAAAATTGCCAAAAAAATTGTAGAAGACGAAGAAGAAGAAGATGTTCCCCCTCCAACCACGCTAGAGAAATCTTGTAGGTCGAGAAGCTCAAAAAATATTGGGAAAGCAAAAATACTTCAGCAGACTATTATTACTCCAAAAGGTGGGTTTAATTTTGTTATATAATTGTAGGGAAATTCGTTACATTACAACTTTACATTTTGTAGCTTACATGCAAAAAGTTACGTGTAGGTCGTTGTCCCACTGAGGCGAAGCTGAGCGAAATGAAGAGAAGATAATTCCTCCCTCTCCGGAAAGTTACAAGTAATCAAAATGTGAAAGCACACGCTGGAGCGACGAGAAGTTTTTTAAAAACAAGTTTTCGGATCGGAAGAAATTTTCTTCTCTTGGATTCGCGTCGATACACCTCAGTTGGGCGTGCAGCTTTATATATAAGAAGGCGAATCAAGTTAGCTTCTTTAAAATTTGGGAGTTGGAAAAATATTTATCATCCACTGCTGGTATCTCTAGCAGCTTACTTTGCTGTTTGTTTTAGATGTTTTTACACAGGTATATGGAACCCACAGTGATTTTGTCACAAATATTCAGTATATACTATTTATTATTACATAGTTGAAATCTAAATTCAGTTATTTTTGAGATATAGACAATTTAACATTGACAAATGTAAGTGTAGAGAAAATTATATTACAAAGAAAAATTACATCGAAGGACCTTACGAAATTATAGAAAGAAATAATGAAATCATATCACTGGATCAGGTTGCTTCACCTATTTTTTGTCAGTTAAGATCTTCACCAGGACTTTGATTTCTTCAGTAGACTGTTAGTTGCTTTCCTCAGACGAATGACAGTAGCACTCACGGGTTCGTGCACTAGCGTTTTATCGAGCGTAAGGAGAGCTTGTAGTGGCTGACGACAAAACTGCCCTGTTTGACTGACTGTACTGCACTGAACTATGGTTTTCAAGTTCCGTTGGAGAATCCTCAAAGTTTGTAACCCTTATACATTAGATGTATTTAACGACAGACTGTCGGGTTTAAAAACCTATCAAGAATTCAAGTATTATCACTATTTTTTTATTAGCATTAATGCTTGATTATAGATATTAACAACATTATTACCAGAAGGAATATATTCTGTATCTGAGAAGATAGATATTAGAAACATTACAAATTACCAAAATATTAATTTTTTTGTTTAAAAATATTAATGAGCTTTTCGCGGAGTTTATTTGAGCGAATTTTAAAATGCCGCTTTTTAACAAAGATATGATATGCTTGAAATTTATTTTTGTGTACGCGTATGGCGCCGTAAAAAGTGTCACGTTTTTTACTCAGCATAAGGATTATGAACTACGCGAAGTATTCCACGTCATGTGTATAGAACACGTCGAAGATGTCGCATAGTAGAAAATGTAATTAATGTTTTTGCAGATGTTAAATTTAATTCTAATATGGACAACATTAAAAATATCAGGTTAGGTCAGGTTAGACTACTCTGAAAAATGTTTTAATATAAAGCAGGTAAGTCCATATGTTTGTATGTAAGTTTGTATGTGTCATTTATAAATAACTTTTTTAGTCTGTATCAATATTATTAGGCTTTGATGGGTCAAATAGGCTGGACTACTGTTATTGGCTCTTAATTAAATATGGTAGAAGATCCTGGAATGCTATCAGATATTTTGTGGAGAAAGTGGCTACATTTAATAGCAACATAGGTCAATCATTAATCTCCATAGAATGGAAGAGTTCCAACACCAAGGTCGGTGGAGTGTTAATGTCTGGTGTGGTGTCATAGACTGAAGAGTATTTGAATTCTTTATATTTAATGAAGGGCTCAATGGGAATATATATTTGAGTTTTTTGAGAATGAATTACCAAAACCAAATGGAATACGTATTTGAGCACTAAGGACATCTATCTCATTTTTCGGCCAATGTTCGTGAAGTCCTGAACATGATACTTACTGATAAATTGATAGGAAGATAAAATTTGTTGCCGTGGTATTATTAATATCGTACAGGCTTAACCAAAAAATAAACATTGAATATTTACCACCTTGAAAGATTTATATATTAATGGCGTGTATATATTTTCGTTTCTTTATTTAATTTTTGTTTTTATATTTCTTTATTTACATTTATTTTTATCTCACTGACATAAACCAAAATTATGTACCTACCTCATAGTCAGTTGAGTGTCGATTATTATTATGTTGGAAAACCTCAAGATTCAAATTTAAGATTTTTCCTCAGCGGTACATATAAATTAATAAATATTCATTTTGAAACTTATAATAACAAAAACTATAAAAGATATCGTGCACATTTATGGAAGTAGAATTCTTCCATACATGAACACGATATCTTAGTTTTTGGATAGAAGAATCTAGTACGGCCCACGCTAAGGAGTACAGAAAAATAGTAACACTTTGACTTACCTGTGAAGAGACTTTAGGGCTCAAATAGTCAATGTATTTGCACATTTGGCACTTACGCACTAAAATATGTATATCCTAAAAACTGAGATAAATCACAGTATGCTATGAGTGTGTTCTATTTACTATCTTACAAAGGGAAATGAACCGGCTATAAGGAATAATGCGTTTCAGTAGATTTTTTAAAATTTTTATATTCGGGTCCTTTCGAATATCGTTAATAGACTTGCCAATTTTTGATAAACGTACTAGGTGTCTCAAAAAATGACTCAAATTGGCATATAATATAGACTATATACATTAAGATATAAATTTAACATTTTATTGCGCGCTATTTTATTCCACATATGAAATGTACCAATATTTTGCCAGTTTCTACCTATGCCACACTTATTTTTTGAGTATGATTTAAAATAAACAAATTTTTTTAACACTGATTTTTGTAAGACGGGCATTTTGTATCGTCATTTTGAATTCGTAATAGTTAATCCCTGTATCATATTCATTTTTGCTGCAAGATATTAAGTCAATTGAATAAGAAGATTTTTTACATCGATTTTTGTAGACATTTTATTTGGTCGCAATTTTGTTTCTCTAGCTTAAATTCGTACTACAATTTTGCCAGTTAATCTCAATATCATACTTAGTATATATCCAAAATGTATCTAATAAGTAGTTCTTTAGACTGTTTTTTTTATAATTGATAAGGCCGCCATTTTGTTTTTGCTGTCTTGGATTCATACCAAAATATTTCAGGTGGATTCCTTGGTTTTTGTGAAAAATTTGAAATAAATTGGATAAATTCTTTTTTAGTAATAATTTTTTTTAACATTTTACTAGGCCGCCATTTTGTTCCGTCATTGGATTTTGACCAAAATAATACCAGGTCATCCCCACGTAACCCTTATTTTTGTATCAAAATTCAATTGGGTAAGTAGTTCTTAGCTACGCCACGAACTGTCAGACAGACCGACAAATGGAATTGAAAAAACATAATGTTTGGCATCTAGGGACGTTAAAACGCAAATATATAAAACCTTCAATTTTTTTTTACAATTACCAGTATTTCATTTGGCCGCCATTGTGTTCCGCCATCTTGAATTCGTACCACAATTTTACCAGTTAACTAGAGGTAACACTGGATAAGTAGTTTTTTAGTAATCATTTTTTTAATTTGACATATTGATTTTTTATCAAAGTGTGATCAGGTCAATCCCCATATGATTTTGGACCAAAATTTGAAGTCAATCGGGTAAGTAGTAGTTTTTTAGCTTTGCCGCCAACAGGCAGACCGACGGAATTGAGAAATGTTTCCGGCATCTAGGGACTCCGAAAAGTTATGACTTGAAAAAATCTCGGAGGTTGATTTTATCACAATTACATACTTCTCTTTTACGAGGGAAGTAATAAATTCAATAAGTCATTTTGAAGTCGCACCAGTTTATGCCTATATCACATTTAATTTTTCTGCAAAATTTAAAGTGAATTGATTAAAATTTTTAAACTTTACCAGTTTTTCTCTATATCGCACTTAATGCTTGCGCAAATTTTGAAATTATTCTAATAGGTAGTTTTTCGGGCTCTTTTTTTGCGAGGGAAGTAAAAAGAATTTACAGCCAGGTCACGAACAAGTTACCAAGATATTTTTAACTTAAGAGAAATCCTAATTCCAGTTCTAACTACACTAATAAATGGCAAACTTAACCTCTGGTATATTTCCACCTGAGTTCAAAACTTGTAGAATAAGCCGTACATTTAAGTGTGGTTTGAGAGTATGTATGAGTAACTATTCACCAAACATATAGCCTAGACAATATGCTGAAAAAGATGTATAGTCATATTGAGGTATGAGGCATATTGTATAATCGTATAGAAACCTATTTAACTGGTAGATGTCAGTATGTTCAGTCAATAGTGAAACAACAACAAATAGATATGGTGTACTGTAGGGTTCGGTACCTGAGCCTTTGATGTACTCTTTGATTAAGTTTAAAACTTTCAGACCTTCACGCCTCCTATTGTACATTTGTGACGGCACGGTGTTGCTGTACACTGGTGACACTGAACAGGAATTGGATTACTTGTAAATACAAACTATATTGTAAGCAGACTGGTTATTGTGTAACTGTGGGGGAAGCAAGTGGTAGTAATAAAATACTCAGATAGTAAAAAAAATAAATATTGTATTGCATTTTTGATACAAAGTAATAATCTTAGTTACAGCCACAAGAAATGAAATACCGGCACCATCGTTACTATGCAGACAGCTGACTCGGACTGACCTGAACAATGTTGTCAACAACAATTATTATAATAAGTATCCCTAAGTATAATAAACAGTACCAACCAAATATGATTTTGATTGCTTATACAACCACACCTCAGTTCAATTCAATTCCAAAATTTTCTTAGTTATATAAAAA
The DNA here is from genome assembly GCA_030620095.1 of Kuschelorhynchus macadamiae. Lineage (NCBI taxonomy): Eukaryota > Metazoa > Arthropoda > Insecta > Coleoptera > Curculionidae > Kuschelorhynchus > Kuschelorhynchus macadamiae. The sequence goes on from JAUTXW010001632.1 coordinate 246,076, forward strand.
TTTAAAAAACCTTACACAAAAAATACTTAAGTAAGCATAACGTTACTTAGTTTTTCAGAAATATTTTTATTTAAAGGTTTGGTGAGTACATCTGTGATTTGTTCACGGCTTGGAATATAGGGTAAACCGACAGTACCCCCTTTAACTTTTATTTTCGCAAAGTAGTATTTAATGTCTAACACCCATATTCACTAAAGAGGTTTAAATTTAGACCAGGTCTAACTTGACAGTTATAGGTTTAAGATGACTTTCTTAACAAGTGTACAAATCATTTTTCCATTCACAATTACAAAATGACAGTGATAAAAGCGAAACATACCTGGCGAACTACGAATTTTAAGTACCATGGCTACTAGACTTGGTCTAACTCTTAAACCTTTTTAGTGAATACGGGGGTAAGTGTTTAATTCTTTTTAGTTGCTCATGTGAGCAGGAACGAATTGCAGATTAATTACCCTCATAAATGATGATCTTACACTCCTTAACTAACCTTAATTCTAACAGCAAATTTCGCAACCAACAAGTGTCACTGATACATTTGCTTAAGGCTATAATTTCTGCCTCTTTAGTTGAAATGGCGACTATAATCTGCTTTTTTGACTTCTAAGAGACAATATTACCAACCACGGCAAAACTCGAAATAATGTCATTTTCTTTTTTTTTTATAGACCAACCTCTAGTTCCTCTAATGTATCTCAGAACTCTTTTTAAGGAGGTTAATAAATTTTCGTTAGCACAGTTTTAATATCTTGGCAACAACCTAATGTTTGAACATAAGTAGGGCCTAATTCCTAGCATTACATACATAATTCAACCAAATATTTGTGTGCATTTATTTTCAATGTCTAAGCTCACAGATCACCCTTTAAACTATCATACTCAAAATTAGTGTCCATAGGTGTACTTACAGATTTGCAATCCTGCATACCAAAATTTGTAAGTATAATTGTGTTGTTTTTTATATCTTGTTTTACAGATATACACAAAAAGTAATTTATAAACCCTGTCTTTTGACATGGTCAATTTTTTGATACCAATACAATGGTGCCAGTTTCAAACCATATATCTCTTTGTTTAGCTTACCCACTTTATCACTAACATTACGACTTTTTGGCAAGTACATGTAAAAATTTTCTTTAATTGCTTCATTACAAACATCCATTTGATACACTTCTTTTGATCTTTCTGAATACACACAGCCAGAACTGCTCTTATTGCGGTCAACTTAACTACAGGAATATACCTATTCTCAAGAACGTTTTGCTTAAATCCCCTTGCCACTAGCCTACATTTAAACTTGTTAATATTACCTTCTTTATCCTTTTTTATTTTAAAGACCTATTTGTTATTAATTATTTCGCATTTTTCTGGTTTCTCTACCAATTGCCATATGTTGTTCTCAATCAAAGCTCCCATTTCATTGTCTATTGCTTCATTCCATTGTGCTGCATACTTACTTTCCATTGCTGGGTCATATGTTTTGGGCTCGTCAATATCCAGACTAAAATAACAAATCATAATCTGTATTTTTTATTCTTTTCTCTTAAAGGCGTTTGATTTGGCATGGCTCAAAATGGTCACTACTATTTTCTTTCTCTAAGTCTAAATAGATTTTTTGTTTAGATTTTCTTCTACGACAAATACGATCTCTCTCTCTCTATAGCCACCTTTTTTTTTTTCGTAGAATACTCTGCATACTTTGACATTTTCAGAATATCCAACAAAAATACCTTCTCCACTTTTCATGTAATCAAAAAAATATATCGTGGATTATTCCAAGATGGTTCCTTCGTAGGACCACACAAGTCTACATTTATTAAATCCACAGGTGAGTCTACCCTATTTTCATTTACCCTAAACGGTTTACTACACAGTTTTGCCTTTACACAAGAAGTACAAAATGGTTTAGTTTCTTTTACTTTGATATTAATTATTCTGATTCAGTATTTTCTTGACATATCTGTAATTTTGATGCCCTGAATAACAATTTTCACCATCAAATTCATTACAATTTGGACATGGGTATGTGTGCTCAGAAAAACTAGGCTTCTTAAACGTCATTTTAAATAGTTTATGACACCGAGTTGCCACTGCTACAGTGATGCTATCTTTGTTAACAAATTGCGCCTTTTCGTCATCCGAAACTAGAGATAACTGCTTATCTAAGGCTTTTCCTTGGGAGAAAAAATTAACAAAACAAAATTAAGTGGGGAACAAAGAGAACATCATGTAATATTACATAATGAAAATCTGAACTATTATAAGCTAAAATACAAATATAATACCTTGCCCTTCAACTTGCAAAGATGTGCCATCACCAATTTTGACGTAATTTGACACTATCCATGTACTCTTCCATATCTATTTGGGACTGAATATCGCTCGATATTGGAATGAGCGCAAAACTTCCATTTTCACGACCACCATTATTTTCCTGGTTTCTTTTCCTTTTCTCTTTCCCTTTTTCGCGAAACAGTCTTTTACTATATGTCCTTTTTTTGTACAATAACTACAATAAATATTTCGGCACTGACTCTTTCAGATGATCTGATACTACTTTTCCACACACATAACATTTCTTACCTTTTTTGTTAACGTTTTGGTAAAGTTGTTTTGATTTGAGTACCCTTGATGAACAGCTGATCGGTGAATTGTCATTAGTGCCAACGATTTTTCTTTTCCTAGCCTTTTTTCCTCTACGAAAACGCGGACTGTCAAATTATTTAACGTTTTGTTGGTAGCACCGACATTATCCCTAGCTGAACGGAAATGTTTAAATTTTTCGGGAAGTGCCATGATAATTATGGTCAGCACCATGTTTTCGGTAATGTCTTGTCCTAACTGCTTTGATTTTGCTCGCAAATTTGTCATTTTGATATTAAAACTATTTTTAGTCTCGTTTTCGAACTTGAAGTTGTAAAATTGTTCATTCAACAGATGGTGGGTGACTACTTCCGATTTTCGCTCAAAGATGCTTTCCAGCTTTTCCCACATTTCTTTAGTGGTTTCACACATGACATGAGAAAGGATGTCTTCTTCTATCGATCATCCTTTATTTTCCACTTGGCAATTTTCGACTGGCATAACTTCATTGCCGATAGTAACAAACAGTCCCTTCGCCATCAACAAGTCTTTGATATAAAATTTCCAAACATTCCAAATGGAATTACTGAATTTGTGGATGCTGGTTTCTATTTTGTTTTCACTGTATTGCACAGATGCTTTCTTCAGCACAAAAAAACTTAGATTACTACCACAATTTAAAACCTGCTGTGCCCATAACCTGTGGAGGAAGCAAGTGGTAGTAATAAAATAGTGAAAAAAAAACAATATTGTATTGAACCTTTAATACAATAATCTTTAAAGTAATAATCTTAGTTACAGCCACAAGCAATGAACTATCGGCACCACCGTTACTATGCGGACAACTGACTCGGACTGACGAAGGGACAATGTTGCCAACTCCAATAATTATATTAAGTATGCCTAAATATGTTAAACAGTAAGGGACAGGGGAGCAATACAATTCTTTAGTGGTAACAAGCATATTGATGTGTTTGCATTTTCTTTTCAGCGTTTTAAAAGGACTGTTTTAAATATGCTTTAGTTTTTATTTTCTAGCCTCTGTGATAAAGATCTTGCCGTTTTTCTTTTCTTCTCTCTGATGTATTATTTTTAAGATTATCTTAACATTGATCCGTCTCTTTTTGTAAGTATTCATTTATATATATATATATATATATATATATATATATATATATATATATATATATATATATATATATATATATATATATATATATATATATATATATATATATATATATATATATATATATATATATATATATATATATATATATATATATATATATATATATATATATATATATATATATATAGGTTGAACCCGTATGTGTAACATAAATAAATAAATACACAGAGTCGCTGGAATGTATGGAAACGGTCGATTATTCTCAAAAGTGAAAGAGCTAGCAACAAATGATATATAAAACAGTTTTAAGATTTTTAAAGATCTATTGATGTAAAAAAAAACTAATTATATAAAATTTCTCATTGATTTTCCATCACACTACTTCTTATGACAGGGTTTTTTTTAAATATCTCGGATTTATTTAAAGGTAAAGGTATAGAACGAAAATATTTATAAATGTAAAAAGAGATCTATATGATGGATAATAATGCGGGGTCAGCTGGGTGTTCCATTAAAGAATACGACTTTGTTTTGCTGTAATTTTATAATTAATCTTGTGTAGTTAGTTTTTCTTTACTCCGCTGGGTTTTTAAAAACCCTAAAGGTTTTGTATTTAACATTAATTGCTAGCTGTCTTAATTCTGGAAATAACCGTTTCCATACATACCAGCGACCCTGTTACACTTATACTTGTAATATAAAATTCGTCTGTTAATGTTAATTGTAGTATATTTTATTAATTGTTATATCTTTTAAATATGATATGTTGCCAAATTGTTTATTATGAACTCTATATTCGGCTATAATCCCTAATGCCAGTGTTTAAAGCACTGTTTAGGGATATCTATACTTGTAATTTGTTTATATTTTCTTTTAATAAAGAAACTTTCAAATAATAAAAATTAAAAAAAAAAGTTTTTTTGTAACTATTTTAATTAGTATCTAATGCATAGTATTACTTACAGTAGTATTGCGTAAGAAATACTTATTTTGAGTAACCATATATTTTAATATACTTAGTTGCAATCATAAGCAAAATAGTTTTTCGCTTTATTTCGATAAGTACAATCTTTGTAAGCCACACTGTAAAATTACCTTGGAAGTATTAACTAGTATTTATTCAGATTTTAGAGACGGTTTATAAAAAACTTATTATTGTGGCCATTTCTTCCATTATTTTACTACGTGATAGAACTCTTAAAACACCTTGCATACAAAATAAATATTGTATTATTTCTCACGTACGATGTTTAAACATTTATTTTGAGGCCAAATTAAAGCGTATTTGAATGTATGTTTACAATACATGATATTTGGATTCGTATTTTTGAGACATTCAGTAGGTTAACAAAAAAAATTGAAACATCTTTTGATAATAGTTAAGTGGATCTAAAAAACAAATAAATTAGAAAAATAAGTATTAACTTTTAACAATGTATCTCCCTCTAACATGACAGTGTGGAAAATCAAAAATGTCTGACACGTCCCGATAATAAAAATCACGACGAAGTTTTACCATTTTTTTAGAGTATGTATTGTTTTAGTAGTTTCTTTTGCTATCCTAATATTCATAATATTAATGGGTGAATAATTAACGAGAATATTACATCTTGTAGCAATTGTTTAATGTTATGTTCCAAAAAAAAAAAAAAAATCAGTGTAGGTTATGAACCAGAATTGTATAAATGGGATTGGATATAATATTACTGATATTTTTAATTGTTCTCTAACATAGTTAATTTACTTTTAGGTGAAATCATTCCACAAGCACCTACCACAACGGCACCACAGACCATATCATTACAGTCAGTACCAGTTCAGCAAGATGATTCTGTATTTGACATTAACTCAATGCCTATAGTTCTTTCTGATGATTTAACTCCCGAGAGTATACAGAACATGCCAGTGGTCCTGTCTGACGATGTTTTACAACAAAATACCTCCACACCTACCCCCAAATCACAGGAAAAACTTTTCGCTTCCTTACCAAAGAAGATTGTCTCTACATTAGGAACGAAACAGGTATATTTAAAAGTCCCAATCATTCATAGTTATGTATATGAAAGAGGTTTAATGAAATAAAAAGGGAGCAAATAATTTATATGTGCAGGGTATCGTAATAACTGTTTTAAATAAATTTCCGAAAATTTCTTTCAAAATATAGAACAAAATATGTCAATCAAGAGTAGAAAATTTCATTTTTCTTTTCATATGAGGTGTTCCTCTACTTATTGTAAATAGTTTTCTTGTCTGTAAGTGATCTTAGTAATTAATATTGTTATTGATGTACTGGGTCAATAATGATTTAAGGAAACAAAAAAATGATTTCGTCTAAGTGTTTAGAGTAAAACCCAAACTATAAGAAAATACATTCTCGGTATTGACTAATTAAATTTTTAATAATTTTTAAAGACCTGTTTTAACTGATTATCCATATCTTGCTTAGTATTGTTTGGTAATAAGAGTGTGGTAAGATGTTGAAGATAAAAATTCAAAAGAGAGAGGTCTAGAGTCTGAATTCTTTTCTTTTATAAAATGGCGATTTTCGGCCTAAAAATGATTATTTCAAAGGTTAAACGATATCCTGCAAATATTTATTTCGCTGCGTACAAATACGGTTAGTACTAAATAGCGCCATTGTACATTTAAATAATTCACTTATTATCTTTTACAGATAATATTTAAAACTACACAACCGGGTACCACCACTTCTGTACCTCCCAAACATGCAGGGAAAGCGAGGATATTATCGAATACCCCATCAGTTCCTCATAGTAAAATTTCTAAAGCATGTCCACCTACGGCTTTGCTTGCTACGGGTACTACGCCTGATGGTAAGCCAGCCAAATATGTGTTGGTACCTCCGTCTGTAACGCCAGCAACTACACAGGTATACTTTTACTAAATAGATCAGTCTAGAGTCTAGAAAGGACAATAAAAACATATTGCAAAGATGTATTTAATGATATATATATATATATATATATATATATATATATATATATATATATATATATATATATATATATATACAGGGTGATTCAAAAGTAAGCGTTATCCGTTTGGGGGTTTAATCCTTGCGTAAAAATAAGACAGAAACATGGGTCCGGAAATGATTCCTAGAGGAACTACGCCCATTTTTAAGGGGCACCCTAAAAACGACTTTTTCGCGATATTTTTGAAACCGTTTATAGTTAAATTTTGAAAATCGGCATGCTGTATAAACATATGATGCTGAATCTTATTCTGAATTCAGATTTTCAAATTTTTTGTCAGAGGCGGCACATACCGGGAAGGTTAAGGGTGAAGATAGCCCTATTATTTTTATCCTTTATTTTATTGCGATTTTGTTTAGAAATTATTAAATTTCAGACTTTTCTACGTAAAAAAGGTACCCTTAGTTGAATTCGCTAGAGCGTACCGTTTACGAGAGAATTGACTCTAAAAATTATCTGATTCTTCTATGTTTAATCATTAAAATTCTGCATCTAACATTTAATTAATCGTACTTACCTACCATTGTTCAACTTCCGTTCAGCCGAAATCACTTATGCAAGATATTTTTGTTTATTTAGTATTTAAAAGACTCTCCAAACAGAAAATCCTAAAAAAGTTTCTGCGGAAATGCGTCATTTTCATTTTCCCAACTTTAGAATAACCGAAATCAGGTACATAAGAACATGTTTTTGTTTTACATTTTAGACGTTTTTATAAACGTAGATCCGCAAAAAAAAATCTTGCAGAAATAAGTCATTTTCATTTTTTGATAAAGTATTGTAGATTACTTTGTATGTTAGTTTATCTTAGGTGAGGTGAGGTTAAGTTAGTTTAGGTTAGTTATGTTAGCTTGAATTAAGTCAAGTTATGTTATGTTAACTAGCCTAACCTAAAAATAATTTTAAATCCTCAAAAAATTAGAAATAATTTTTTGCCCGCAAACTTATTCTTGTATACTTTTATTCAGAATAATATTTAGAATGTTAAACAAATTAAAGTATTCGTTGTTATCGGCTATTCTAAAGTCATATTTTATCAAAAAAATAAAAATGACGCATTTCCGCAGAAAAATGTTTGTAATGTTTTTTTAGAGAGGCCTCTAAATACTAAATAAACAAAAATTTCTTACATAGGTGATTACTGCTATACGAAAGTTTACCCCTTACCATAGGACACATTTTTTATTATTATTTTATTTACAATTTACAGGAAATGTTAAAAATGATCGCCATTAGCATCACGACAAGCTATTAATCTTTTTATTAAATTGCGATGCACACGTGGTAGAATCATCGGGTTGTTTCTAATTGTCTGAAAGCCTTCCTGTATCCTTTGTCTCAAAACTTCAACATTAGGTATTGGCCGGAAATAAACTAGTTGTTTTAAGTGTCCCCATAAATAAAAATCAAGTGGATTTAGGTCAAGAGACCGTGGTGGCCATGATACTGGTCCCCCATGACCTATCCAATTGTTTCGGTAGGTATTATTTAAATGATCTCTAGCGACAATGCTAAAATGAGGGGGGGCGCCATCGTGCATAAACCACATTTCTGCTCGTAATTGAAGTGGCAGATTTTCTAATAATTCTGGTAATTCAGTTTGTAAAAAATGTGTGTAACTTTGTCCATTTAACCGTTGCGGTAAAAATGCTGGTCCTATTAAATACTCATCAATAATTCCCACTCACACATTTAAGCTAAATTGTTGCTGATGTCCTCTCTGTACTATAGCATGAGGATTCTCATCCGCCCATACGTGGTTGTTATGAAAATTGAATATTCCATTTCTTGTAAAGCCGGCCTCGTCGGTAAATAAAATTCTCTTTTCAAAATCGTAGGCGACGGCAACTCGTTGTTGAAGCCACTCACAAAACTGTACACGCAGATGAAAATCTCGTGCTTCCAATGCCTGAACCCGTTGGATATGGTATGGGTAAAGCAACATCTCGTGCAAAATTCTCCATACAGTTGTCTGAGAGGAGCCCTCTTCACTTGCAATGATGCGCGTACTTAGAGAGGGATCTTCTTCAACACGATCTAGCACTCGTTCCTCTAATGCTAGTGTTCTAGCATTCCTCGGACGCCCAACAACGTCCTGTCTATGAAAACTTCCTAAGGAAAAACGTAATTACATTATTACGGGACACCATTGTAGTTAATTTTTTGAACTAACCTGTTTCCCTTAAGTTACGATCCATTCTTGCGAACACAGAACGGTGGGGTACACGTCGATTAGGAAATGCCTCTTCGTACAACCGCCTTGCTTCATTGCAATCCCCAAAAGCCCTCCCAAACAAAATATGAATATCAGCTTGCTCTTGATAGGTAAATTCCATTTTTGTTTTCAGAACCTCTGTACGTAATTCTTTAGGTATGGGTAATTAGTACAAATTCAACAAAGCCTTATTATTGAAAAATTGTAAAAAATTTAACATACACTGTCACTGTGTCACAGTTAAGCACCCGTTTGTCAGTCAAAACATTTCTGAAAGCATAAAAAACTTACCTTCGTTATCAGACACCGATTTTCAAAATTTAACTATAAGCGGTTTCAAAAATATCGCGAAAAAGTCGTTTTTAGGGTGCCCCTTAAAAATGGGCGTAGTTCCTCTAGGAATTATTTCCGGACCCATGTTAATAGGAACTTTCTGTCTTATTTTTACGCAAGGATTATACCCACAAACGGATAACGCTTACTTTTGAATCACCCTGTATATATATATATATATATATATATATATATATATATATATATATATATATATATATATATATACTGCCAACGACCCACTTGCAGCATATTTTCTTATTCTACTGAATAAAAATTAACCAAATTATTTGAAGTAAAAAAATTCAAAATGAAGATGATTTGCTTGAATTTTATAATAGAACTAGCTCAAATATATAGGTACTCGGTTGATAATCTAAAGACACCAGTAAGTTATCCAGGCATGCAGGAAAAAATTAGGAAATATCTTTAAATGTACTGGGTAGCACAGAAAAGAGGCCCACCCTTATAACTTTTGTTCTTTTTTAGTTTTTGATGTGGCGTAATACCCAAACAATTAAACCATTGTGTAACTTGACGGTAATAGATCGAACACGACAAATCCATCAATTAAACATTTTTTTCTGAATTGTAGTTTTGCAAAATATTACAGTGAGGCAAAATATAACTGGCAAACTAAAAGTTTAAATTGTCGGAGGAATTAGATCTGTTGACAGACCTAGTGAATGAATCCGTGGAGTAAGGTCTTTACTTTATATAACCGAAAGTGGGACAAATATTGTTTCTTCAATAATTTTAATATTTAAAGTTGTGAAACCTATGACTTTGATTTTACACCCTCTATATTTTTGTCAGGTGCTGATACTTTAGTCATTTAGTGTCAAAAAAAAATTCGAACTTTTTTTAAGGTAAATAGATAGTTTTTTATTTGATCTATAGAGAGATACATACAAAGGTTCAAATCATCTAGGAGTTCCTTGAGGCTGTAATAACCTTTCTTTAAAAGAAACTACTTTAATTTCGTTTTAGGTAGGGTGTGTTATTTCTGAATCCTACTGGTAAATTTGCTCGAAATTTTTAATAAGCTCCAAAATTTTATATGTTACGTTTTTTTTGTATGTAGGTAAAGTTTGCTTTTTTAATTTTAGAATCGCCTTATTCCTGGTCTCATGATCATGCTGGCTTTTTAATTCTGAGAATATGGATTTCTTCGCTAATATTCTTCAAAATATAAAAGCAGTATAAAGTTAAAATGTCCTTTGATATAAAAATATTCTCTTTCATCTTTCCATATTGAATTTCCTCAGGCATTTTTAACAGTATGATGGATGCTTCATCATAGCCAACAGACTTTTTATTTTTAACGTGAACATGTAATTTTAATCGGTGTTACTGGCTCGAGAAATATTGTATTGGTCAAATAGGGAATATTGGTCTTCCAGAATTAGCAATGATAGTATAGTTCGAGCATTAAGCTCGGAGAGTGCCGATATTATAAATCTGTTATTTTTAAAGTTACAAGAATTTATGAATGTCTGTATGTCTATCAGAGTAGAACTCTTCTTACCAAACCTGATTGAGGCCAATATAGTTTGAGGAGGTAAATATATCCAGCAGTGTTCTTCAACATTATAGGTATAATTGTGGATATTCACCAAGGCAAATGCCCTTTATCTGATTATATTTATTTGGATGAGACAAAAAAAATACTAGAAAACTAAATGTCGTGACTTAATAATATAAAAGCTAATTATTATAAAAGGTGCAAGCATTATCAATCATTGTCATTCAATGTCGGATAATTTTTGTGGTTTTAGTTATTTCTTTTTGATTTTGCTTTATTAAAATGGAGAAACGATCAGTCTAAAAATAAAATATTGAATCTTTAAAAAAGGTCATTGTGACAGACAAAAAATAGTATATAAAAAAAAGGAAAATATGCAACAAGCTTGTATTCCTTAATTTTTAACAAATTCAATTTCAGATGGTTTCAGATAATGCTTTGAAAAACATAGCATATGTTGATCTTGTTTTAAAGTATTTAAAAAAGTTCGATGTCGAGAGTGTTGATATTTTGATGCAAAATAGTCAATGTATCCACTCGTGTATCACACTTTGCTTTTTTGTAAGTGTATTTTGAGTTACAGAGCAATTATTCTTCCCGTTAACTTCTGGTGGAGTGAACATTTTTACGAAAAAACTGTGTTTGAGTATGGCTAAAATTTCCGTTCTTTGGATAGTCTAAAGTGGGTGAAGTAACGTTTTATATATAGGTAGAAGTTTGCATCCTTTTTGATTTTCAGATTCAGGAGATGACCAGGTCAGGTCAGTGAGGCGTGAAATCATCTGATTGTGTATTTTTCATGCTATTAGAATATCTGCCCCTTTTGCCTGTTATGTCTTTCGTTAAAATATTGTTGTAGCCTGTGGTTTTGTGACACAATAAGTTTATTTAATAGTCCTCTCTCTTGGAACAGTAGCGGTGTTTCAACAAATGTTACGTCAGTCGTTGACAAAACATGTACGATTCTATCAAGAGTTTCATGGTTGGAATATCCCACTTTAAGCAGTTTTCTGCAGTTATGAAAATAACAATATAATTTATATAAGCCTTTTTCATATGAGTGTCGATAAGGGCTCCCAATATTGCACGATTCGTGATCTGATAGTTGATATCAAAAGAATAATTAAGAGGTTTTAACATACTGGAGCTATCCGCATAATCTGCAGTTTGATATTTGTCATATTCTTATATTCTATGTTAATATGTTCATTGTCTGTTTGAACTGCTTTCGTTTGATGTATCTTGAACCAATAGCTTCAGCCAATAATGTTTCGTAGAATACATCTTCATTATAATCAGTTTACGTTTCTGTCGTGTTTTGTTAACCTGATTTTTAGATACGTTAGTTCTATAATTTCTTCCACATGTATTTGTTTATCATTTAACTGTGTTTCTACCTCTAGATGTGATGTTTGAATGTGCTTGGATTCGACTTCTTTCAGCCTTTCTGCAATGATTCTTTCCCCAACTTTTAACCTTAAAATTTCTTTTGAGTGTTTTAATTTTATTTTCATTTGTTTTTATTTCGATTTGTATCCTGTTTTTAGTTCGGTTCATTCATTTTCTTTCGTTTTGTATATTAAAATGTTTGCTTCTTTAGTTGTTTTATATACTGATCTCTCAGTTATGCGCTTCGGTTTAGTGTAGTGGTATCTTTTTAAAATTTTTACAAAAGTCTATTAATATTCCGTTACTCAATGCCGCACCCTCACATTGGCTTGAACAATACATTTTGTAGGAATCAATTATTTTCCACCCCTTTGCACGGTCCAAACAGGATCAGCGCACAATATTGTGGCAGACAAAGCAGACATGATTATTAAACTGCTTATTTTTGCAATATTTGAGGTTCGCAAACATCACCGCATTAAGTTGTTCTTAATATTGCAAATAGTTTAGGTAATATGAAATCTTATGAAACTAGATGTAATCAATAGTGTGTACTTGGAATATTTTGTATTAACTTCCTATTCACATCAGCAGCTAAAACAGTTCCACTTAGATCCATTTATTAATTTAGCCAAATTTATATTTTTTTGGAACAAAATCCCCGGTCCGGTCATGTCTTTTTCTAGGTTTAAGATTTTTAGCTGTTTACAATGGTATTTTCAAGATTAAAACCATGTAACTTTTATATGCCACTGGTTTTTTTACGCTTCCCGTATATCTCTAAGTAAATTAAAAAGTTATCTGTATATGCCTTCCAAGATGTATTTTAAAATAAAACCATTTATCAGCTAGAAACCATCGCGTTCATGTATGTATTACTCCACTCTGTGCTGTGCAATACTAAATTTGCAGTATTTTTATTTTATTCTCCCCTTAACAGATCAAAGCCGGGAAACAAATGATAATTAAAAAACATCCTGCTATTCAGACAAAGTTGACTCCTTCTGGCATCCCTCCTGCTGCCGATCAAGTGGTTGGAAATAAAATAATGATCGTGACAAACGCTCAAGGTCAACAAACAAGAGTGGTTCTGACGCCGCAACAGCAGAAAGCTTTTATGCAGGCACAAAGTAATTCAAAGACCAAGACCATTATCAAAGGTACAATACCGAAGGCTTTGTTGGAATCAGCAACTACGGTCGCTACTGCCGGACCTAGCGGAGGATTGCCGAAAACTATATCTACTGTGGCTCAAGGTGAGAATGAGTATGTATTTATAGGTAAAATTATTATTGAAACGTGAGATATGGTATTTTTTGTACAAGGGACTGAAGTTAACCCTATTTATTTTCAAGATTATTTAAGTTGTTCAAGGCAATTCAATAGTCATAAATTGGAAAAAAACTATATTATAAGAACAGATTATTAAATTATTATGTTAACTGTTGGAATTATATAAATGTCATTGCTATGGAATGATTTCATAAACATGTTATAGCACAAAAATTAGTTTTGTAGATAATAATTTTGCCTATATGTACTAGTTTTTTTTCTACATAATTTTTATTCATTATTAAATTGGTGTTTTTTTAAATATTTTTTTATTAATATATGCTTGTGATTTAAACTATATGATGTAACTGTTTTAAGTTCTAATTTCATTACAAACAAATTTTACACATTTTCTGAATATATTGTAGCGCCTTCGCCAACGATTTCTAGTCATACGGGTCTACTGATGCCGGCTGTAAAAAGCGTCAAAGTAAATCCTATTCCACCCAAAAAGAGCATACAGCGAGCAACTTCAAAACCCCAAAAGACGATTTTAATTAAGAATCAATTAGGTCAAACTGTAAGTATTTAATTAAAATTGTTTTTAAGTATTTGCTACTGTATTGCAGAGCATTTTCACACATGTCACATGACTTTTACATGTTGACTGCTGCCTTACTAGGTAAAAAAAAAATGGTCATTCTAGCCAAAACAGTATTTTGTTAGAAATGAGGAGGAACAGTATTGCCGTTGTATGAGCGGGGGTCTATAGACGATCAACCCATGAGTAAGACAAGAAAGCAATTAAAAAAAGTGATGAGAAACAGATGGCTCATACATAGTCAAGGTCTGGGAGGATACACAAGGTGGAAAATAATTTGTCTACCACCCAAAATTTTTAAGGAATGTTTAGGAATGGGAACGTATGCTGACATTAAAGAAGTTTATTTAAATATTTTCCGGCATTTAGGTATATATATATATATATATATATATATATATATATATATATATATATATATATATATATATATATATATATGTTTTACTCCTTCACGGATGGAAAAATACAATGTGTTTTCATTCCGGGTGTACATCCGTTCACTACTGTCGTTCTGAAAAGAACAGTTTTGCTGTTCAAAAACTCAGCAAAACTGTTCTTTTCAGAACGACACTAGTGAACGGATGTACACCCGGAATGAAAGCACATATATATATATATATATATATATATATATATATATATATATATATATATATATATATATATATTTATATATATTTATATATATATATATATATATATATATATATATATATATATATATATATATATATATATATATATATATATAACAAAATGCGAATTTATGATATGAATTCTTAGGTATTTTTTCTTTAAAATTACACTTGGTTTATTTCTACACCTCGAATCTAGATTTGTCAGACTCCAACAGTCGGTTGCACAAAACTTAATTGCTGTTTAGAGTATTTAACTAAAATTTCGGATTTGACAAGCTGCTTATATGAAATTTCCACATTCCGTTAAACATTCTAAACTTGAATTGAGCTTTCTGCCACCGGCCATGTATGTTCTAAAATTTGTCAACTACAATATGGTTTACGTGAGCTCCTACCTATATGTTATAGTCCCGATGTATATACTCAATTTTCATATAGCCGGGAATCAAAATATTCACATTAGTCTCCTACCAAAGACTTAATAGTGAAACTTGTCACTTGGGGTTAAATACTTACTTGACTGTTCCAAAACCAAAAAATGAATTTTCTGCTAATTTACAAATACATTTTACAAGGTTTTATTTGCCTAAGTAGGGTTTCTTTATTTTGAGTTCCATGAAACTGAAACTGTAAATCATATAGTAATGCAATGTGATTGGATTTAACAGTTTAATATTGATCTGTTAGAAAATTTATTATGATATATAAGCTGTTGCACAGAGTAAAAACAAATTTGTCATTTTTAGGAATTACATCAGATTCACAGTGTCCGCAGAATGGTAATGTCTGTAGGTTTTTCGAAAACCTAAATTTCTAAATGTAACTTTTTTATTTCCTTCGAAATGGCATTAAAGTTGTGGATTAAATAAGAAATTCTCTTTAGTTTCTTAATTTATAGAAAAGCTAAATTTTTGCAATTTCTTTTTTTTTTTTAAATATATATTTTTACAATTAAACCTAGAGAAAAATTTATTATACTCAAAAAGCAAAGCAAATAATTACAAAAGCTTAGTTCCAAATAAAAAAAATTGCAATGTTTTATCTTTAGATAAAATAAATCTTGTTTCATTTTTAAGTAGCCTTTCTATTATTTATTAATTTGTCAAATTTAAAATCACGATATATATAAAATAGGATTTTTAACTATAAGACTGAAAGTTAAGAAGTGACGCTGCTTGGCTGGGTCCGTATTCATATGTTCCTGCTGAGTGCGTATTTATATGTTCCTTGGTTTGCTGAGTCAGGATGAAAAAATGTTCTACTAAATTCTGCCGATGATGTGTTCAGTGCTGTTTATTTCAGATTTACTATTGGATTATCTTGCCGATTCTGCTGGTTGTGCGGCTTCACATCTGTTTATCTCGTCTGAGAAGGTAGCGTGTTATCTTGGCAGACAAAAACACCGCGACGCAGTTTTTTGAAGGTGACATTGGTAAAATCCCATATTTATTATTTAATACATATTGTAAGTGCAGAAATTGCAGTTCTTAACAGTTCTATTAGAAATAACGACTTAAAAGTATGTTTATTAAAGATCAGTACAAGTATCTTTTTGTAAGTTTTTATCAATATTTATTTAACACAAGTAAAATTAGGAAGAAAATCCGAGAAATTAACGGTTCCTGTTGTTTTTTATAAATTCTGTATTGGACATAAGCGTATGAAATTAGCGGAGTTTTTTTGAACATTTAAAAAAGAAGAAATTGTTTTACTTTTGTTCTGATTGGATCAGTAGAAACCGCTACACTTATACCTTTGTTTAAAGATAAATTGTAAAAAACTCAAGATTTTTTTCATCCTTGATGCCTCCAAAATGTTTGCAAAGAAGAGCAGTTTCTTCTCCACCAAAATTTTCGGACGTCGCTATTAGAGAATAATTTTCAGGGGCAACCTCATAAAAAAGTTTTCGTTTTCAGGATTGTTCTGGATATCAAAACTGGGGTAAACATAAAACTATACTTGTAATACAGAAATCCTTAATATTTTAACGACCCCTTAACTTAACTCTAGTTAAATAAGATTAGGATTCTAAAAACGTGACATATTCAGTACTATTATATTATTCTAATATTACAAATCCAACCTGTGTTAAGAAAAGTCGTCGATAAAGAAACCAGTCTACGGATATATTCTGTTAATATATGAATATCCCGAACTATATTTTGACTCCCCTCTACATAAAGATGAAATGATGATCTGCTGTTACACAAATATTATTGAGCATGGCGCTACTAAAAAATACTACTGACATCTTTTGGGTGACAGAATAGCAAGATTATAAAATGGATTAAGCCGTACAGGAATCGTGGTGCAAAATTTTTTACCGAGCCACTAGGGCGCCCTCGGGCGTAAAGATGCTGAATTATTATGCACCACTATAGAGGAAAGAACCTAAACTATTTTCCAAAAAGGAACAAAATTGTCCCTTTTTTGGTCCATAAAGTTGATTAACTATAAGGTCCCGCTCATACAACGATATTAATATAAATATTTTTTTTAAGAGAACATACGTTGCTTGTCATAAATGAAGCTGTAATAAGGTAGAATGATTAAAATGACGCAAACGTGAGCATGGTGGGCGGCCTAGGGCTAAATAGGAATTTGGACTTCAGGCATGTGATAAACGTGGGTATATTTATATAAAAGTCGAAGGATAACAAAGATGTGTGTGCATTGTGCTCGAAACATACAGCTGAAATGACAAAGGTTAAAATAAAAAATGTTATGAAAGTTGACATTTTAGATTGCAATAAAAATATATCTTTATCGATTGGGATTCTGACTAGCGCTATCCGTCTTTTGAATCGCATACACGTTACGCAACTCACGGCTTTTATGATTCAATTTTCTGAGAATCACGGTAAGATCGTTTTACATGCTGCAATTCTTCTTGCAGTATGCAATAATCTTGAAAATTTAGTTTTATTTCTATCACCAACCAATTTGATTCAAAATAAAATTTTGAAATAAAATTTTGAATCAAATAGGCTGAAATCCGGAAGTAAATTTAATTTTCAAAAGTTGGCTACATATTACAATTGAAACACAATTGCCACTTGTAAAACAACTTGCAAGAAGGATTGCGCGCAATGTCTTGCAAGTGCAAGACATTGCGCTATAGACTTGCAGGTAAGTCTTGCAGCATGTAAAACGGCTTTTATATCCTCACAGCAGTCAACGTGTTAATTGACTTCAGGGTACGTAAAATTAACTTTTATTTAACTAGCTTTTGTTTGCCCCTGAGTATAATATGACTAAAAATCATAGCTCAAAAAATTGGAGGCGTTAAAAGGTTTTGTAATTTACTATTTTAGGTTAGAAAAATACAGGGTACAGACGATGCTGATCTCGACAGGCAAGTTGCAGAGCAGCTTGAGGCAATTAAGGCTAGTGCAAGGCTTCAGCAAGCCAATAAATCTCCTGAAATTATCAATTACACAAACAGGTAAGTTTCTGTCGAAAAATACGAGCCTTATAAATATTTAGAATCGTTCTGAATTCGACGTCATTTTTGCTACCTATATGCGAAGTATTTAAAATAAAAAAAATAAATATTAGAAATTAAGAATATGCATTTCAATTAACATAATAATAATTGTCTTAATACATTTGTTGTTTTGTTTTACAGGCAAATTCCCAGTAGTAGTACAAGTAGCAGTCATAGTAGGACCACAATTCGAAGGTCTAATGTTAAGAAGTTTGAAGCAACTAAAATCAAAATTCCCGTATCTACACCCCAAGTAGATAGTCAGACAAATCAAGAAACTTTAGTTCCTGCTTTAGCTCCTTTATCACCCCAATCACGAATACCACAGGTAAGTAGTAATGTTTCATTGGTGTGCGTTGATGAATAAGCTATTATATTAGTACTTCAAAACTTCCTTCTAATAGGATTTTATGCATATTAGAAGGTTTTTCTCTAAAATGTAAAAATAAAAACAAAAACTATTTTTTACACAACACAACAGTATATTTGTTTAACAAGTGTTTCGCTAACAGTACTTTCTTGTTACATCTCAAATGAACAAACTGAAGTAGTAACGTCCTGGATTCACTAGAAAGGTTTATGAGAGTTAGACCAGGTCTAATTACCATGGCAATTAAAACTTTTAGTTTACCAGTTATGTTCTGCTTATATCACTGTAATTTTTTTAATTGAAAAAATTAGAAAAATCATTTGTTCCATTGTTGCATTCATTATATTAAACCAATGACTGTCAAATTTGACCTGGTCTAAATTTAAACCCGTACTGAATATGTTTGGTGTATATTTATATATCTAGAAAATTTTAGTAATATAAAAATTTGAAAAATTTAAGCTCCATAGTTATATATTACCTAATGTTATTTAATATATTTACCAGAAGTAAATCCTTGAATTCAGTTATTTCTAGAGATTCCAGAGTATTGAATTCATGAGTCTTATTTTTTTTGTCACTCATAAACTGAAAATAAGGTAGTATGAAACGTGTGGTTCTGTACTCTTTAAGGTGTAGGATAGTAAAATTACTTTTGATAAAATTATCATCTATATTTTCTTTTAAACACCATCGATCGTTGAAACAGTGTTTTCATGGATATTAAGTAATCAGTGCCAATAACCGAACTCGGTTTCGTAAATGAAAGTACTTTTAGCAGTAAATTTAATGAACATGGTTGTACATAAAATATGTTTATTTTTCTCTCATTCAGGTACAAAGTCAGGTTACCCAAAATTTACAAAAACCTGGCACAGTTAGGAAAGTGGAAGCCTCAGCACATAGTCCCGCCAACAAAAACGTAGATGCTATCTTACAACAACAACAAAAGCAACAAACGACAGTACCTACAAAAGAAGTCGAAAATAAGCGGCCAGAAAGCCCGCTAAGACAGGTAGTGATCCAAGATGGATTGGGTAATCTTACTACAGTTACTGTTGGACAAATTTTAGGTAAGTTTTTAAACTTGGAAAAAGACGCAAAAAATAAATAGAGTACTCTTTAATGTCTCATAAGTGACTCATGTGATGGCATTCTAGCATATTCTGGTATATCTGCACAGATGGAATTTATCCTATCTTATTTAAATTATTTTGTTTCTTAGATTAGATATTTTGCTTATTGCTCCTTGTTCAAAGCCCACTGTTATTATTATTTTTTCTTCTTAAGATGGTTATTCAGTCGCAAATTTCGCTTTTAGAATAATATTGAGTTTGTAATTTGCTTTTTGCTGCTGAGAAAAATAGGAATAGGAAAAAAAAAGGATAAAAAACCAATGTATTAGAATCGAAATTTTACCAAGTACACCAATAGTAGCAATAGAAGCAGAAGCCTGCGAACCTCCGCTAAATCTGTTGCACTATGAGCACTTTCACAAACATTGCGAAATAATTAATTCAAAAGAGAATGAATTCATCTGTACTAGGATCAATAAAAAAGACTCCTCAGATTTGTCGGCAGAACTATCGGCAATTAGAGAAGCGTAAAAATTATATTTTAAAAATATTGGTCAAGATTTACATAACATCCACCCACTGCCTAAGTGGCTTACAAGATCTAAAAGTCCAGCTACTAAGGTAAACTATTTAATCGCCGAAATATTGAAATTTAACTATGAAATCTCAAGGCAAGTCAGTTACATTAGTCTGGATTAGGGCACAGGAATCAGTGAAAATGAGGTAGTGGAAAAACTAGCGGAAGAAGCATCTACTGATGGATCTATAACCCATATTACGAAACGCCAAAAACTTATTTCTTTAGCATAATTAAAAACAAAATGTACAAGATTGGCAATTTGACAGCTACAAATGGTACTGTTTAGAATAGTTTTAAGTATTTTTCGCCATTTACGAAATTCTACACATTTTTAAGTAAGCCTCTAACGCCCGCTGTGTCCTTGGTACGCTACAAAAAGTTCCACCGAAGAGACAGAAAAGGAGAGATAGTAGTCGAACAGAAGTGTGCGCGGACGGTGAGGCTCTCGTGTTTTAGATATTTATTTTGTTACAATTCAAGGTAATAAAATATGTAAAATCCAATAAACTTCTTTTAATTCAATCCAAGTAGTGTTACTAACATCAATTTGGTCCGCCGAATATTGATCCAGTAAGTGCAAATCAATCGTATAAACTATCAAACAAAACCGTTCAGTCTTCCCAGAGCCAAATTCACCGTCCGCCATTATCGGCGCAAGCAGACCTGCTCCATCCATCCTTATCATTCTCACACACAGGCGACGAGCAGTATTTTTGTCGTTCAGCTAAGCCGTAAACCCGCAACTCGCTAAAAAGAAACTTGGGAGCGCCACTCAACGCAAGCCACGGCTCCGTGACCCAGGTATGGTTCTGACTTAGCGACCCATTCCAGCGAAAGTCAAGGCCTACAAAGTTGCAGCTATATATTTGTTACGTTTTCATGGCAAATATTGACGTTCTAAGTTGGAAACCAGGGGAAACGCAACTGGAAGTAAGTCCGTTCCTTTCTTATTCTTACCTGTAGAGTTTATCTTTTCCACGGCTTAGTTTTTTAGATCTTTTAATATATTTTAATTGAAATAAACTTGCTCATAAATGGCATTTATCTTATATCTTAAAGTATATTATCTAATTTTCTACTATATTTAACCAATACATCTTGCATTTTAAGATATTTTGCCGTATCCTAGTTTTATATCCTATACTTACCTTATCATATATCTTAAAATACCTACAGAACAATCTTAATTTTAATATATTTAACTTGATCTTAAAAAATTAGTGATTTAAAATCTTACGAACGACAGCGTACAAATCTTAAATCTAAATTAACTAGATTTTGCACCTTTTTTGATACCGTTAAAAGTCAACCCATTGATATAATTATTTATAACCAAATAATAACGAGGCTTAACGATATAGAACCTTCTTTAAATGAGTTTTCCTCGATTCATGATCAGATTGATGATCTTAGTATCTATAATATTTCCGAGAGAGAATCCCCTGAAAGGCAGGAGCAAGAAATTCTAAACAAAAGTAATTTGGAGAGAGCATCATTTGAGAGCAAATATTATGACATTATTGATAAAGTAAAAGCTTACATATCTGCCTATGACAATGATGCTGCCTCTGAATCTGGTAGTGAGGCTAGTGAACAACCTGCCATTACCATACCATCTAGGGCGGTTAAAATGGCCAAACTTAAACTTACCTATCTTAACCGGTCGTTATAGTAAATGGAGACAATTTTATGATATCTCTAGTACTCTAATAGATTCTGATACAACGTTGGCAAGCATACAAAAAATCTTAAAACGTCTTTAAAAAATGAAGCGGCGGCCGTCATTGACTCTTTAGAAGTTACCGAGGCAAATTATCCTATAGCATGGAAACTTCTTAAGGAACGATTTGAAAATAAAAAAATTATAACAAACAACCACATCAAACAAATTTTTGATTTACCTTCTATTACAAAGGAGTCCCATTTAGCTTTAAGATATCTTTGTGATTCTTTAACTAAAAATATTAGATGTTTAGAGACCCTAGGTCTACCGGTGAGCCAATGGGATGCATTAATTATTTTTATAACTGTTACAAAATTTGATAATTCAACCAGACGAGCTTGGGAGCAGTATGCAATTTCAGGTGAACTTCCTACCTTTACAGAATTATCTTTTTTCTTAAAAAACGATGTGAAGTCTTGGAAGCTGTCAATACTCAAGCTTCAAGGCCAGAAAAACCCTTTGGTACTCCTGTACAATTTTCACAAAGAAAACTACTGCAGCAAAGTGGTACATATTTTAGCGCATCTGGTTTTACTTGTCAATTTTGTAAAAAATCTCATAATATTTACAATTGCTCTGAATTTTTAAAGCTGCCTGTAACCAATAGAATAAATGAAGCTAAAAGGCTTAATTTCTGTTTAAATTGTCTTAGAAAAAATCACACTTTAAAAGACTGTGTTTCTACATCGACTTGTAGAACGTGCAGTAAAAAATACCATGCTCTGCTTCATATTGATTTTAAACCTAATCCTACAAAACAAGGCAACAGCCAAGAAAAGGGTCAAGAAGTAATAAATCCTTCTGAAAATATACTCATTGAACAGAATTCTTCTGAAAGAGTAGCTTCTTTAGTAGCTTCTAGTCAAAAACAAATCAGCAACATTCTGTTAGCCACAGCAATGGTTCAAGTGCGTGTTTCTAAAGGTGATCTTCATCCCTGTAGTATCCTGTTGGATTCGGCTTCAGAGTCTAATTTCGTCTCCGAAGAGACGTGCAACAGACCTTGAAAAACTTGACACAAATTCTCGTGTGTTAGGTATTAATTAAAATGGTTCTAACATTCGTTATAAAACTATTCTTAAAATCTTATCTAATCATAACGCTTTCGAAGTAGATCTATCCTGCTTGATTCTTAAAAATTTAACCGAACCATTACCTTCCTTTTCTTTCAATAGTTCGCATCTTAACATTCCCCCAAACAATCGTTTAGCTGACCCTACTTTCAATGTTAGAGGCAAAATAGATATTTTATTTGGAGCCGCGATTTTTTGGCATACCTTGTGCGCGGGCCAATTAGATTTGGGCCCGAAAAGGCCTGTCCTTCAAAAAACCAAATTTGGTTGGATTTTATCTGGTAATTGTTCTTTAGATTTCAACCAAAATGTTCAAACATCTTTATCTTATCATTCCTCTGAAAAAGATTCCAATTTTGATTCTTTGGAATCTCAAGTAGATAGGTTTTGGTAGATCGAAGAGGTTAAACCTCGTCGTAAACTATCTAAACAAGAAGTCGAGGTTGAAAATCATTTTGTTGAAAACACATCCAGAGATCAAGATGGCAGATTTATAGTAAAAAATCCCATTCAATGAAAACATTTCCAAACTAGGTGTATCCCGATCCACAGCTCTTTCCCGACTTCACAGTCTTGAGACAAAACTTTCTAAAAATCCTGTCCTTGCTCGCGAATATAAGATATTTCTTTTTGAATACGAAACCTGAGGTCATATGTCTAAAATTAAAGAAACTCTTTTTGAAACCAACAACTATTATCTTCCCCATCATTGTGTCGTCAAACCGTCTAGTAGCACAACTAAGGTCAGAGTTGTTTTTGATGCTTCTTCAAAAACTTAAACACGATTGTCCTTGAATGATGTTCAGGAAGTCGGTCCTACCATTCAAGGCGATATCATATCTTTATTAATCCAATTTAGAAAATATTCTTTTGTTTTGACAGCCGACATCGAAAAAATGTACAGGCAAATTTTGCTTCACGATGATGACAAAAAATATCATAGAATTTTGTGGCGAAGTGAGTCTACAGAGGAAATGTCTTGTTTTCAAGTGAATACGGTGACTTATGGTACAGATTCCGCCTCCTATCTTTCAACTAGATGTCTAAAGCAGTTGGCCGATGAAAACCAGTCAGAATTTCCCTCTGCTAGTCGTGCCATTGCTAAAGATTTCTACATGGATAAACTTTTGACTGGAGCCTTTTCTAAGGACTCACTGGCAAATTTAAAAGAGCATATTACCTCAATTCTTAAAACTGCAGGATTTAATCTTTTGTCTAATAAATCTTCTCTTTCTAACATAACAGAAAATCATCTTGATTACAATCTTCAATTAAACAAGGATGATTGTCATTCAAAAACGTGTCTGTTGGAATAATGACTTAGAGGTATTAAAATACTCAATTCATGAGCTGAGTGGTCAAAACATTATCACAAAAAGAACAATTTTGTCTGTAACTGCACAGATCTTCGACCCTTTGGGTCTTTTATCTCCAATTGTCATCTTTGCAAAAATAATCTTACAAGAGCTCTGGAAAATAAGGTTAATATGGGATGAATCTATTCCCTAAGCCTGCATACTCGTTGGCTTAAATTCAGAGATCAATTACATGCACTTAACTGCCTAGAAATACCCCGATGTGTTTTAGTAAAAAATCTTAAGTATAACGAACTTCATGGCTTTGCAGATGCTTCACAACAGGCATATGGTGCTTGCATATATATAAAGTCCATTGGATCTGATGGTAAAATATGTGTTAACCTTCTTTGTGCCAAATCAAGGATTGTTCCCTTAAAAAGCGTAACTCTGCCTCGGTTAGAACTTTGTGCGGCTGTCCTGTTAGCAAACTTAGTGGAGAAAGTTTGTGAATCTATACAAATAACATTTTCAAGACTATTTTATTATACTGATTCTACTATCACCCTTTGTTGGATACAATTTTCTCCACAAAGGAAAACCTTCATCTCTAATCGAGTTTCTGAGATCCGATCCTTAACTGATGTCACTGATTGGCATCATGTCAGTTCAGCTGATAATCCCGCAGACCTCATTTCTCGGGGGACCACTCCTAAAACCCTTATGATGTCATAGCTTTGGTGGCATGGACCATCTTGGTTAGTTGAGCCTGAAATTCACCTTCATATTGATAAGGTAAATTTTCTAGAAGTTGACGTTCCTGAAGCGAAACGTCAAGAAGTCTCCTTAATTGTGTTGCTTGGTGTTTGAGATTTATATATAATGTCAAGGGCTCAAAAGAAAACCGTGTTTTTGGATGTCTGTCAGCCCAGGAGTTAAATAACGCAACTAGTCTATTAATAAAGTTAGCTCAACTAGAGTAATTTAGCAGTGAAATACATTCTTTAAGGCAGGGTTTAGAAATTGACAAGGAAAGTAAAATTCTATCCCTTCGGCCTATCCTAATAGATAATATCTTACGTGTGGGAGGTAGACACGGTTTGTCTATTGATAAGATGCATCCAATAATACTTCCAAAAGGCCATCTTTTAACAAAACTTATAGCAAATTATGAACACCTTAAATTACTACATTGTGGACCTCATCAACTTTTATCTTCATTGCTCCAAAAATACTGGCCTATCTCTGCTAGAAACTTAGTTAGGCGAATTGTAAATAATTGTGTGACATGCAATAGGCTAAAACCAAAAGGATGTTCCTATGTTATGGGATCTTTACCTAAAAATAGATTTGATGCATCTTTTCCATTCCAGAATGTAGGAGTCGATTATGCCCTTTATGACACGTGACAGAAAAAGTCGACCTTATAAAGAAATTAAAAATTGGGCAGCCGTTTTTCTATGCTTGCTAACTAAGGCGATTCATATCGAACTTTTCGGAATTAACAACGTCCGCCTTTCTATTAGCCTTACGCAGATTCATTGCTCGTAGAGGAAAACCTAATGTAATATGTTCAGATAACCGTACCAACTTCGTGGGTGCTTATTCAAAATTGAGGGAAATGTCATCTTTTTTACAGCTAAAGAATAATCAAAACGAAATTATTGATTATTCTTCTAACCAAGGGATAGTTTGGAAATTTATCCCTCCTAGTTCTCCTCATTTTGGAGGCCTTTGGGAGGCCGGAGTAAAGTCGATAAAGACTCATTTAAGGAAGGTTATTGGGTCTTCTACATTATCTTTTGAGGAATTATCTACCATATTAATTCAAATAGAGTCCGTTAAATTCAAGGCCGTTATATATCTTATCACATGATCCTACCGAGCTAAATCCTATCACTCCGCCCCACTTCCTAATTGGACGTTCATCAATGTCAATCCCGGAGGAATATGTTCGAGATCAACTTGAGAACAGACTCAAGACGTATCAGAAGCTTCAACGCCTCTATCAATTATTTTGGGAGCGTTGGTCAAAAGACTACGTAACTACCATGCAGCAACGTTCAAAATGGAACGTCGACGGTCATAGGAAGGTTTGTCCTGGAATGCTCGTGTTAATCAAAGATGACAATCTACCCCCTCTCTTTTGGAAGATGGGGCGTGTTACTGACTGTCACGCCGGTAGCGATGGTGTTGTTAGCGTAGTGACTGTGTAGTGTGCGCAAAATAAGTTAAAGCGACCTGTGTTAAAAATTTGTCCTCTGCCTTTTTTATTAACTTTAACATTTCTTGTTTTTTTATGTTGAAAGCCTTAACCTTTCAAGGGGTATGTTTAGAATAGTTTTAAGTATATTTCGCCATTTACGAAATTCTACACATTTTTAAGTAAGCCTCTAAAACCCGATGTGTCCTTGGTACGTTACAAAATTTCCACCGAAAAGAGACAGAAAAGGAGAGATAGTAGTCGGACAGAACTGTGCGCGGACGGTGAGGCTCTTGTGTTTTAGATATTTATTTTGTTACAATTCAAGGTAATAAAATAGGTAAAATACAATAAACTTCTTTTAATTCAATCCAAGTAGTGTTACTAACAGGTACTTATTTTCGAAAATTAAAAACAGGAAACAGTGGTTCATCAATGTTCTTAATAAATAAATGATTTATGTGATATGTAGATTAAGGCCACAACATATTATAAGTCCTAGCTATAAAGATAAAATTGTTTTTATAGATAATCCGAATTGTATCTTATGTGATGAAATAGCTGATCCACAACATATATTATTTCACTGTCCATCAAAAATCAACTTAAAAATCAGCGTCTGTAGATATATAAATGAGAAGGAAATTAACGACCATTCGGACTTAATATTTTGCCTACGGTAAGTTTATTCAAGTATAGGGTCAAAGAATTATGGACCATTATACAGACAAGCCTTTACGCGCCTTCAATAGGCAGAATATTTTGTCAGAATGGCCGTTGAATATCTTATGCGCGCACATACACACGCAAATTGGTTGTAAAAATTCAAAGTTAAGAATGGTAGAAAGTAGTTAAATTTTAGATAAAACAACGTACAAACGCAATATTATCCAAAACTGAAATGGTGAATTCGCTATTTCCTTAAATAGTGTTTTAAAAATGCGAATAATATCACTTCGAAATACTATCTTTATTTCTTACTAATGAGTAATTTTTTCATATCTTATCTAGCAATACCCAGTGAAACCGTAGATGGCCAACCCCAGTCCTATATGCTGGTGACCGTAGACGAATCGGGTAACTTAACTCCTCTAAACAACGATGCCTTGATGTCTCTGGACCCAAGTTTAGGTGCTGGTGGTGATATAAATAATATGGTTTTACAAGTGGACCAGGGTCAAGGTACTGTTGCGGCAATTAAGCCTGCCGAGATCTGTACACCTAATGTACCAAGTTCTTCTCTAGATGAGAAAAGAAAGGTAAGGAAGATCAATTGTCATAACTCCCTAAAGCGATTTGTCTTTATATCTAGAGTCCTATGAAATTTTTGAAGTCAACTAAACTTTAGACAAAATTCGTTTGAGTACGATATTTTCCTTAAAATATTTTTACATAAACAGTTTCACGTTCTTATTGATGTGGCCAGACCTTCTCGAAAAGTTCTCTCCTTTTGGGAGATGCAGTAAATGTGCATTTTACTGCAAAATTTTAATAAGTTAAGTACCATCTGCCCGTTTGGATACCAGGCAGGAACGCTTAAATGAACTGGATAATATAGGATAATAGAGTTCTATCACTAGGTTATTTGATTAACCTTTGCTGTATTTTTTGATCCGTTTACTTATATAAAAGAAAAAGGAGCTAAATTTTGAGCCAACAAATATCTGTTGTAGAAATAAAAATTGATATTTCAACAAGATGAAATTTATAAAGTTTCATTCTTTGTTCGTTCCATTAATATTCTTAAATTAAAAATCTTAGCATAAGTACAAATTTGAATAGCTATATGGACACTTAAAAACAACTTAATTATTAGCATCAATTAATTCTTAAAAGAAAAATATAATTTTACTGTTTTTTAGTATTGATCAAAGCTACCTCTTTTTGCCTTTCCATAGATTCGAAAGATATAATAAAGTCAGTACAGCTACTAAAAAACATTGTAAATTCTCTAAACTATTGTGAGGGTGGCTTACAGGCGAAACACAAAGACCTTTCCTATAAGGATGTCCTTTCGGATTAAGAGCCTCCTACTGAAGTTTAGAGTAACGCTACCCACAGGGGATGTAGGTACAAAACGGGGACGCCTTTCACTTGAATTGACGCCAATGGAAAGCATCAACTAATATTTCTACATTAGAGATTCAAAAAATAATTCAATAGCAACACAGCAGATTTGATTGAACACAGGCCCTTTACTGTTAGTAACTTTTGAAGACTACATTGTCGTCTCTACACATTTCGGCCAACTAATTTGTTAAATCTCGTTTTTGAGGACCTAGATATTTATATGCCAAATGATACCCTATTGGTCTAAACAATTTTTAATATCAAAGAACCCTAAGGATCAGAAATTAACTAAAAGAAACAAGTACAAATGAGTAAGAGCGATCTTTCTAGTGTTTTTGCTATCAGCAAAAAATTGTTATATCTTTGTGACGCGTGCCGCTTTTAGTTACATATTAAAGATTTCTAGGAATGGCATTTTATTGTCTGGGGAAGAGAGTTTCCCGAGCTCTTATAAACTAATTTTCAAATAATTTTCTTGAGTGATATAGTTACATTAGATATATTAGCAGGATTTTCAGGACTGGAGAAATCTGCTACATATGACTTTATACGGGTGTATAATTCGTACATAATAAAACTAGGCTATCCTTTTAATAAAGGACCTAGGCAAGACAGCCCTTTTGGCGGCTCTGACATGAGTTTACAGGCGGGGTTTTTATTTTTTAGTCAGTTTATTTATCTGTTCTGTCCTCGAAGAATGGATGTACTCTATAGTCCTCTCGGAAGACACGCCTCACAAAATGGAGCTGATATAAGTTTTTATTAGGGCACCATCAGCAACATAAAAGGTGAAGACTATGCTGCCGTGTTATGAGTCGGATCTTGCGGATAGTCTTGCTTCTGAAATTAGTTTTAAAGATTTTATCTCTTTGAAATAAAAAATAATAATTAATTGTTATTTATCCAAATTTATTATCAAAATGTAAAATGATTAATTATAAATGAACAGGTTATACAAAAAAAATTGAGTGGAAATTCATAAAAAATTAATGGATAAGGAAAACAAATCTTAAATTGTTTGCAATTTTCGGTCTCTAAAAAGTACGTATACTAATTGGTAACTAATGATTACACTTCTACGATAATTTGTTATTAAATGTACGTACATTTAAAATTATATCAAATGTTAAATAATCAGGAAAATAATTAATTGGAAATTTCTCACCATATGTGAAATTATGAATGGAATTCTAGAATTTCGATTTACTATTTAGGCAAGCCTAAATTAAGAGTAATGGCAGGCTTAGAGGCGTCTTGCTCAAATGTCTATAAAATGGCTCGCGAAACCAATACGTTTTAGTTGAGATGCTTTAGGTTCAACGCATGTGTCTTAGCAGACGGCCCAGTTTCGAAACCGAAAGTAAACTTATGTCTTTACTGATATTTATTTGAAACGGAAATCTGTAGCTTTGCTTTAAATATACTAGATAAATCAAATTAGGACAATTAATCAGAGCTATATACATATTAAAATTGAACAAACCAATTTTACCTTTAAAAAATGTAATCATTACGTTATCGGCCATTTAAATTAATAATACTAATTCGTATGATATCCCTTTGAATATTAATGATCAACGACACCACCAATAATGTTCAATAATTAGCGAATTTAGTAGGAAATGTAATACACGTGATAAAGTTATGTAGAAACAATAAAATATTTATAATTGTTAAATACTCAATAAGTTTACTTCAGTAAATTTAATTCGACCAATAAGTCAAACTGACGGACTCTAACGCACGACAGTACATCGTTACGACTTTACTGTCAGGATCAGAAAATAGTTAGTCTTTGAGAGGATGTGTTTTTTCAGTGCAGTCTAAAAAGCGAAGGTGGTTGGTGATAATGACCAACTAGACGGGTAAGTTGCCGAGGCAGAGGATGATCCCCAGCAGACTCGTCGTTGATCATCATTCACATCGCGGTTTACCAATGATCATTTACAGTCATTTACTGTTTCAAAGGAATTGTTTATGGTATGGCAATTTTTATAGAAGGTTTAACCCGAGGTCTTTTGTTTTGGTTGACTTTTGCTTTCTTCATCTTTCCATGGAGTTTTGTTTTGTTTAAATCGGTAGAAACCATAAGAGGTTCGCAGCAATACGCATAACGTTTCCAAAACACTGTTGGAAGCGTTCGGTACGTTGCTGCAATGTTGTTAAGTGAGTGGGCAGCTATATTAATAAGAGTATCTTGCACATTTTACATCTCAAAATTTATTTAGTAAAAACTATTCATTTAAAATTGAAAGTTTTAAAATCTATTTTATAATTGGTGTTTTTATTTTATGTAGATTGAAGAACGATTGAAATCTGAATCTGGTAAGCTTCCTCAGCATGTAAAAACACCGAGTGAATCTCTTGTAGGCCCACGGAAAGCTCCAGAAATACCGTTAGCAGTTGAACAACAAATTGTAATTGGAGAAGGCGTGCTACCGGGAGGTAATAAAATAAAAATTTCCTATATTTTTTTATTAAATGTAAAGCAATTTCTTCTAGAGTAACACTTCTTCCTACCATTTAATAAATAGAAAATTTCTAAAAGTTTGAGGGTTGAAAAAGTGCTCATAGTTTCTCCAAATGTATTTAGGTATTTTTAAATTTTGTAACCTCACTCGGTAAGCTGTGAGCATTGACCGATGAAGGTATAATATATAATATTATGTTACATTTATATTTATATACATTTGAATAAATACAAATTTTATCTGTTCCAGATGCCGGAGGTCAACAACTTATAGTAACAGGTGATCCAATCGCAACCCAAAAATTCCTTGAGTCTCTCTCAGACGGTTCGACCGACTTGGCCAATATTTTGGCCAACGCCGAAGGCGGAAGTGTTTTGATACAGGCGGATGGGCAGCAAATATTAATTAGGACAAATCCAGCCTCACAACCTATACTAGGGATGGCAGAGAGTACTGACGTAAGTAATAATAATATTAATACTTTTACAAACCCTAATCATAAATATTTTAGGATAAGTTAAGTGTTATATATATATATATATATATATATATATATATATATATATATATATATATATATATATATAGATATATATAGATATATATATATATATATATATATATATATATATATATATATATATATATATATATATATATATATATATATATATATATATATATATATATATATATATATATATATATATATATATAGATATATATATACAGGGTGGCCCAACGAAAAGGTCCCACCCTTATTTATGACTTTCCTGGTATATTTTGGGAAAAACGCTTGGACACGTCAATTTTGATTTTTAGGGGGACGTCTTTTCATGTATGATTGTATAATACAGGGTGTTCCAAAAATAAGATATCGCATTACACTTGACATTTTTAAATGGAAACCCCCAATTTTTTTTCTATTTTTGGATTCTCCAGGAAGTTTTTAGTAACTTTTGTATAATAGAGTTTATACCTATCTTCAACCATTTTGAAGTTATTTGAATAATTGAATAATATCAAGTATTGATAAATTAAATTCAAGAAAGGGTCAAAATAACGAAACTTTATTATCAAAACGGAAACATTGCAAGGGCTACTGCCCGGTTGTTTAATACGTTACATTCAGTCAAAAATATTAACCATAAGTATGTGGCTAAATTAATAAGAAAATTTGAAGCAACTAGATCTGTATCTAATATTCGCCGGAATCAGGAACACTAAACCATTTACAGTTTTACATTCACATTAAAATTTAAACAAAAATTAGTTACTTAGCTACAATGTGTCAAAAAGTCAATGTGGTAATAAATGTTGAAAGTGGTGTCCGTTTACCTCCATGCAATAATAAATATTTTGCTCAAATCTATTCCTAACATTTTCACACATTTCTGGAGTTATTTGTCTGCATTCCGCCGTGATCCGCTCCCGAAGATCTTGGATGGAGTCTGGCTTCGTACTAAAAACCTTACTTTTTATATGTCCCCAAAGAAAGTAATCTAAAGGACTCAAGTCCGGAGACCTTGGTGGCCACTCAATGGGGCCGCGCCGTCCGATCCACTGATTTGGGAAATGGGTGTCCAAAAACTGTCGTACTGGAGCTACATAGTGCGGTGGTGCACCATCTTGTTGGAAATGAAGAAAATTTTCATTATAATTAACCTCATTTTCTATTATTTCGGTTATTCGTGGCTCTATTGTATTTTCCAACATGTCCAAGTACAACTCCCCCGTCAAGTTTCCAGGAATAAAGAAAGGTCCTACAATATGATTTCCGAAAATGCCGGCCCAGACATTAATTTTTTGTGGGTATTGCGAATGTACCTCTCGAAACAAATGTGGATTCGAGTCGCTCCAATATCGACAATTATGTCTATTTACAGCACCATGTAAATAGAAGGTACATTTATCCGAAAAACAAATGTTAAATAACAAATTTGGGTTATTGTTCAAACGTTGTGTCATTAATTCGCAAAACTCCAACCTTCTATCATAATCGTCTTCATTAAGCTCATGGACAAGTTTAGTTTTGTACGGGTGAAATTTATAGGATTTCAAAATTCTTTGCACTGTTGAGCGTGTAAATCCTGAAGAAGTAGCCAGACCACGAGTACTTTGGGTGTTGTCAAGAGCCACGTGTCCCAAAACTGCTATTTCTCTGGCTTCATTTCTACTTGGACGATTTTCCTGATTCCGGCGAATATTAGATACAGATCCAGTTGCTTCAAATTTTCTTATTAATTTAGCCACATACTTATGGTTAATATTTTTGTCTGGATGTAACGCATTAAACAACCGGGCGGTAGCTCTTGCAATGCTTCCGTTTTGATAATACAGTTTCGTTATTTCGACCCTTTCTTGAATTGAATAAATCATTGCAAAATATTATAATAGAACTAGGCAACTTAACGATTTCAAATCAAAGATAAAGTTGTTCTATGATTTACGATGACATTGACGGATGCTAAATTTCTTGCTGGTATCGGTGATTATTATTTTTTTCCGTATTATCAGTACTAAATTAAATGAGGCGAATTTTATAAAAAAAATTAAAAAAACTTCAAAATGGTTGAAGATAGGTATAAACTCTATTATACAAAAGTTACTAAAAACTTCCTGGAGAATCCAAAAATAGAAAAAAAATTGGGGGTTTCCATTTAAAAATGTCAAGTGTAATGCGATATCTTATTTTTGGAACACCCTGTATTATACAATCATACATGAAAAGACGTCCCCCTAAAAATCAAAATTGACGTGTCCAAGCGTTTTTCCCAAAATATACCAGGAAAGTCATAAATAAGGGTGGGACCTTTTCGTTGGGCCACCCTGTATAGATATATATATATAGATATATATATATATAGATATATATAGATATATATAGATATATATATATATATATATATATATATATATATATATATATATATATATATATATATATATATATATATATATATATATATATATATATATATAATATATATATATATATATATATATATATATATATATATATATATATATATATATATATATATATATATATATATATATATATATATATATATATATATATATATATATATATATATATATATATATATATATATATATATATATATATATATATATATATATATATATATATATATATATATATATATATATATATATATATATATATATATATATATATATATATATATATATATATATATATATATATATATATATATATATATATATATATATATATATATATATATATATATATATATATATATATATATATATATATAAAGAAAAGTATTAGTATATACACTCATGTAAATGGAACAATAATTAAAATAATATTATTTAGGGTGGCCGGAATCCATTATTTTCAACCCATAAACCCAACCAAGATATACTAGCAGCAGCGCTTGCTAACACGGATGTCTTCCAGCCGACAGATCATCAGTCTTCGTCCATGAAAGGCTTGCCATCTGCCCAGCTTAGCCCAGGTAGTGGTGGATCCCTCTACCCGATGCACGTAAGCAATGTGCTCGAAACGAGTCTAACGCTGAGCTCACCCATAATGACGCCTCTGGAAGTGCCCAGTACAAATAGTAAAAAGATCGATGATGAAGCTGACATTTTAAATCAGGTATGTGGATAAAAAGTGCAATGCTGGTGTTCCGCTCAGTTTGGCTGGATCGTCATGGCATCCGGTTAGATGTCAAAATAAATTTTTTCTGTACTTATGTAAATAAGGTATGGAACAATAAAATTATTGTTCCTTCTGCTCAGTAGCAGTCTAATTTTCCTTAGTTTTTTTTTTAATTTATATATGTGTATATATATATATATATATATATATATATATATATATATATATATATATATGTTTCAGAAATAAGTGCCTTAAATTTGACTGTTTATAGATCTTGATGAAATATGAAAAAAAGTTAAGTAAAATTTTTCTCTTAAGTCGCACCTTTCAAAAAATACAGGGTGTTACATGTAGGTGTTAAAAACTATATTTTCTTTGTTAATTCCGTATATAAGTACGGTGGCAAATTGAAATTTTAACCACAGTATGCATAAGTCGGGACTCATTTTTTGACAAAATTTTACTTAACAGGGTCACTCCAGTGGTGTAGAACAGGGGTCGCTACAGCACATTATCGCCCAGAACTTTTTACCACCCCGTATATTTGATTTATTTTTAATGTTATTTTATTGGCCAGCTTATTTGTTAAAAATTTGCTACCTTAGAAATTTCCTAAGGGAGGTTTAGTTTTCGAGATATTTTCACTTTTTTGCATGAATGTAGCTAAATTAATTCCAATTGGACAAAATTGTTCTTACTTAATTAGTTTTGAAACCTATTGTTATAAAAGCGCAGATGATTTATGCTGGATAAAAGGGGAAAAACAACAATTCTAAAAGCACTAATAACAAATTAATTTACGATAAGTAGATTAGTTTGAAAAAGTAAAAAAGTAACTTATATTAATATAAAGTCAGTTTTATAACTGTGCTACTTAACTAAAATCCTAGCACATAATTTAATCTATTCTACATTTTCGAGCATTCCCTAAAAGTGTTGAGGAAGTGTTTTGTAGTGTATGCCTTGCAAGGGACAAGTCGTTGCAGGCAGCATCAATTCTAGCAGTAAGATGGTCAACAGAGAGAATTGGGGTAGAATACACTTTTTCTTTTAAAATACACCATATACCGTAATCCATCGGGTTTAAAAAGTTCAGGGTCACTCCAGTGGCGTAGAACAGGGGTAGCCACAGCACATTATCGCCCGGAACTTTTTACTACCCCGTATATTTGATTTTTTTTAATGTTATTTTATAGGCCAGTTGATTTGCTCTCTTTGAAATTTCCTACAGGAGGTTTAGTTTTAGAGACATATTCACTTTTTTGCACGAATGTAGCTTAATTAATTCCAATTAGACAAAATTGTTTTTACTTAATTAGTTTTGAAACCCGTTGTTGTAATAGAAAAAAAAACATGGCACAAACGATAAAAGTTTTATTTTTTTATTTGCCATAATTAGCTAATCGGTTGACAGGGACGTCGGAAGTCTTAAATGGCTGAGGGTGCGAAATTTCATTTCGAAGAAAAGAACAATAACAAACTAGTTTGTTCAACATATTTTGTTAAAAACTTTTAAGATAATGAAATAATAATTATGAATCACGATTTTTTGATCAAATTTTTTTTAGACGTTCGTTTAGCCAATCTGTTGGATAAGTGCTTTTACTTTCAATACTACATGTGCATAAAAATCACATCTACAGGGCGGGAAGATAATGAATGTGACAAAGTGTCTAACTTATATTTTAAAATTTTTGTCATTCCTTTTGGAATTATGTCAGACCAGCTGAGTTAAAAATTTGTGAATTATGGTTTTTTTTAACAGTTTTTTCATTTTCACTGCTTTATTAGTCTTGGTATAGGGTACTTGGTGGCTAAAAATGCAGGGGCAATTGCATAGCTCATTTAAGGGCTAAATGTGTCTGCAAAACCTTCATTTTTTAGTTACAGGGTGTTAGTTTTTTTATGTCCTGTATAACTTTAAAAAAAAAACAATAAAATGTCTAGAGTTAAAATAAGATAAATATTCTGGAAAAAAGCCCATAGTGCACAAAAGTTTTATTACAGCTGGTATATCGTAATTATCTCACGTCTGACAAAATTTCCAAAGTAAGTTATACTAAAATTTGCAGAATATAAGGTTAGTGTTGGGTTAATTTTAATTATCTTTTGTCAAACCCTCTATCCATATTTTTAAAACTAATTATACCGTTACTACTACTGATCATAAATTAGGTAATAATGATTTGTTTTGCATACAGTTTGTTAAGTCAACGTTCCACTTGTATGACGATGTCAATTTTCAAGATTTTCATATAAACCATGTATATTGTAAGGAAACAAAAATATCAATAGTCGATTTTTTTGCATTCTGTCAAAGATTATTTTGATGCGAGGAAAAAAAGTGTTTGATTTCATGACTTATATTTTGTATGTATTATGTTTATGCAAATATGCAGTTATTTAAGTAGAAGCACATACCGAACAGATCGTTCAAACGAACCGAAAAACTGCATCTCATTATCATGTTTCGCAATTGAAATATTCATCTCTAAACTTTGATCAAAACATGCACTTTGTAGAAACAGGAGTTTTTAGGTATTTCTATTTAACTACCTAAAAAAAAAGAAAAGTTTAGTTATCTTAAATCCCTTTACAGGTTTTGTATCATAATTCATTCCACAGAAGTAATATTTTGATGGAAATATTAATATTCTTTATGAAATGCGGTTTCTGTTGTCCCAAGTTTATATGTACAGATCTCTGAAACCAACGGAGTCTTGAGGGAAATTTGAAAGCGAAGAAATTTCATTTTTTTGTTTCTCATCAGGCTAATATATACATACGTACTATACTTTTGTTAAAAAGATTACCAATTCAAATTTCTCCACAAAATTCTATAAAACCTGTGTTTCGATCGTTGAACGATGCAAAAAATTAGAATTCCGTTTTTCTATGAATGATGCCTTCAACATTTTCATATAAAAACAAACCCAACTTCAAAAAAAGAACAATTCTTTATTCACAAGAATTTCCGGCAGATTGGCTTCATTAAAACTAAAAGAAACTTATTTTTACTCATTTCTAAAGCTTATTTAATATAAAACTGTTAAGTGCATTTTAATATGTAAAACAGTATATTATTATGTGAATGAATAAATATTGGGCTGATCAAGTCGAAAATCTGTTTGCAAATTAAGGAATAGTCCCTCCCTTAACAAAACTATGTTTATTAAAGTGACCTTATGACACTGTTTAGAAACAACTAAATCGCCTGTCAAACTATTTCTTAAATTGATTTAGTGTTGAAAACAACTAGTAAAGATCTGTTCTGATATTAAAAAATAATGTGTTTTACAGTAATTTGGAATATGCAGATATGCACTTAGTTCTTGGGGAATGTCGAGGAAACTCAGCAAGAGCAGTAAGGCTCTATTCACAAAAATTTCCTGGACGAAATTTACCAAATAGAAGAAATTTCCTAGCTGTCGACCATCGCCTTAGAGAAAATGGATCGTTTAAACCTGCTGCACATCTTCGTGGTCGACGAAACTTTGTAAGGACAGTCAGAAATGGAGAAGCTATTTTGAATTTGGTAAAAGAGAATCCAGAAATAAGTGTCAGGAGAATTTCAATGCAGACCGGTTTTGCTCCAACATCAACTTGGCGAACATTAAAATCAATGGGTCACAAGCAAAAGGTACATGAATTATTACCAACCGATTTTGAACCACGTGTTGATTTCCGTCAATGGTATTTACAAATGTGCCAACAAAACAATAACTTTCAATCAACGGTATTATTTACTGATGAAGCGTGTTTCACAAGAACTGGAATTTTTAACATCCATAACGTACACGTTTAGCAAAACGAAAATCCTCACGCTATACATGTAATGAATGTTCAAAACCCGTTTAAAAGAAAAGTTTGGCAGGTGTAATAGGAAATCGTTTTATAGGTCCCTATTATCTACCAGAGCATTTAAACGGCAACAGTTATTTGGACTTTCTGAGAAACCATTTGTATGGACGAGGCAACAGAGGTGGTTCATGCACGACGGTGCACCACCGCACTTTTCAAGGGAAGTAAGGGTGTGGCTACATCAAAAATTTCCCCGAAAATGGATTGGAAGAGGAGTAGATGCACCTGTACAGTGGCCCGCGCGTTCGCCGGATTTAAACCCGATGGATTATGGTATTTGCGGTATTTTAAAAGAAAAAGTTTATTCTACCCCAATTCTCTCTGTCGGCCATCTTACTGCTAGAATTGATGCTGCCTGCAACGACTAGTCCCTTGCAAGGCATACACTACAAAACACTTCCTCAAAACTTTTAGGGAATGCTCGAAAATGTATTGACGTAAACGGTAACCATTTTCAGCATTTATCGGATAGATTAAACTATGTGCTAGATTTTTACTTAAGTAGCGTAGTTATGAAAATGACTTTATATTAATATTCAGTTACTTTTTTACTTTTTCAAACGAATCTACTTATCGTAAATCAATTTGTTATTAGTGCTTTTAGAATTGTTGTTTTTCCCCTTTTATCCAGCATAAATCATCTGCGCTTTTATAACAATGGGTTTCAAAACTAATTAAGTAAGAACAATTTTGTTCAATTGGAATTAATTTAGCTACATTCATGCAAAAAAGTGAAAATATCTCGAAAACTAAACCTCCCTTTCTAAGGTAGCAAATTTTTAACAAATAAACTGGCCAATAAAATAACATTAAAAATAAATCAAATATACTGGGTGGTAAAAAGTTTCGGGCGATAATGTGCTGTGAAAATATAGTTTTTGACACCTACATGTAACACCCTGTATTTTTTGAAAGGTGTGACTTAGAGACAAATTTTACTTAACTTTTTCTCATATTTCATCAAGATCTATAAACAGTCAAATTTAAGGCACTTATTTCTGAAATACCCTGTATATATATATATATATATATATATATATATATATATATATATATATATATATATATATATATATATATATATATATATTTTGCAATAAGAATCCTAGCCTATACATAATGCGTACTCGACCTAGACGGTAACTCTGCCGAATATTTAACGAGTATGAACACAAAGTTTGATTGGTCAGATACAGATAGACGTAATAGGGATTCCCATTTAACTTAACTGAAATTTTGCGGCTAGTCTTACTTAACTGTTGGTGATTGGCATACAGAAATTTTATTCACTCAGGTCTTTAGAAAGATGAACATTTAAAAATGTTACAAAATTGTTTTGTATGTTTAACTTGCTATAAGCCGAAAAACTTGTTTTTAACTGTGTATATTTGGATGCATTGTAAAAATATCAGATACATTTTTTTAATATCTTGTAATTTTCCAATAATTAAACATCTGTAGAATAATTCTTTTGTAATATAATATTGGGTTTACAAACATAATTTTTTTTAGGTTCCCAAAAATGTAGATCTACCGATCACGATTACTGATCCCAACATTTCCCAAACTGTAGCTAACCAACAAGCAGCCAGTCTTATAGAACTCGCTCTTCCTATCTCTGAAACCGGAGCTAGTGCAGACATTAACAGCCCCTCATACTCTTATTCGTTACCGACGCTAGACGATTCAGTCAGTATCTCCCATAAACCCTTCAGCAGCAGCATGCCCTTACTTACGGAGGATGTAGAGGTATGATCACTCAATTTAAATTACTCGAGAGATGCCACAAAGACAATGTGGACAAAAATTAAAAATAACCAGTCTTGCAAGAATATTTTTTGTCGGCTATTTAGATTATTAGTTCTACTATCGAGGAGGAAGAAAGTACATAGTTAAATGTCAGGAATTTCTAAAACCGAATCCAGTAGCTCAATTTCTTTACGAATTAATAGATTTGAGTATTTTGTATGATAATAAGGAATCTGCTATGTTCGGGGTCTTTCCACATAATTCACCACCCGAAATATTGGTTTAATTTAAACAGATAGAAAAAAATTAACAAAAATCAAAATTGTAGGGTTTATTACGTATTTTATACAAAAATTGCTATTTGTATGTAACATAAAATTTACATACACATACGCAACATACATTTTTATATGGAACATCCTGTATATTAAAAGCCATCAAAATGGGTCTGTTCTTGCTGATCGTAAATATACTAGGATTATTACATTTTTTTTTCAAAGACGCATGATAAAGAAATTTGAGAAAAAGCCTTTCATAAGTAGCAATGAATTCCTTTTTACTCCAGTTTCCTCCTCTCGCGAAGACATCAGAGTTTTTGCCAAATTTCTGGTGTAGCTTTGATTATAAAGGTGTGTAAATATATCTACAATCAACAAGACGCCGCATTTTTGAGACATGTAATAAACTCTACAACTTTCATATTTAAAAATTTTTTAAATCTCATAATTAAAAATATTGGGGTAGCGAATTATGAGGAAACACTTTATACTTAGAATTTGTGTGCAGATTTATATTGCATTTTTTTAACAGTTCTTAAAAAGATAAATTAAAAACCGGGAAATATATAAAATAAGCCCTGAAAAAATATTAGAATTAGACATCCAAATCCTCCCTAAAATTCATGTATATCAAAACTAATTTTCATGCTGCCGCTACAGATCACTAATGGGAAAGCAGTTCCTCTAATGCAAGTAGTACATCAATTTTGTTCTGTTAAAGTTAAAAGTATCTAAGACTCGGAAGGCAAACCAATTTGGGTTTTAGTAAAGAATTGATGGAATCTTTGAGTGTTCAGAAAAATTAACACCTAACAAGTATCCTATTAAGTGTGGTTAATGAACTGTGTTTGGTCCCGCAAAAAAAAAAAGCACTTTTACAGCACAAATCAAGCTGGGCAGTATATAAACACGGTAGGCCAAAAAAAAAAAATTTCAATTTTTTAAAAAAATTTAATAAAACCTGAGACATATATTAGATATACCGATAGAAAAACACAGAAAATTAATAAGAATCAATTGTTTTTTTTTTTACAGGGTGACTGGAAAATGTTCGTACTACCTTTCGGGTTATATATAGGATATTTTCTTTCCATAAGGCTCTTATTGAAACTTTCGTTTTTACCCAGAAACTATAATATTTGAAACTTTGCCTACCATAAAGTTATAATTGTTTCCAAAGCCCACTTATTAGCATTATTGCCGCAAGTTTGTGACATGTAAGGTACACGTACGACGTCGCTAAATGTGCAATAAAATAAATATTCATTAAAATATTTAAGAAAAGTGAAATAAGTTTTGTTGCTAAGGTATAATGACTGTTCTCTGAACATATTTTTTATCATACTATAATTTTTAACTACTTAAATTTATATTAAGTAGTATATATTTATCGTTCAAATCACCTATTTCAGGTCGAAAATAATAGTACCTCTGATGAAAATAGAATAAGCATAAGAAAAGGCCTAGTAAGCTCTCCAAGTAGTTTTAGTCCCAATTTTGGATCTATGCCAATGCTTTCAGAGGTCATTGAATCATCACGAGAGGAAGTCGTCAAGACAAGTTCTTTCGGAAATGGTAATTCATTACCAATGATTACCGATGATCTCATAGAAGACAGCGGATCAAGTAGGGGTTCTACAAAACCTCCAAAGTAAGTTCATATAAGTTAACATTACTGCTCTTAGCATAATTAAGTTCATATTGTCTAATAGACATTTATTTTTAACATATTCCATGGTTCATGTTGACGTGCAAATATTAATATTGTGTTCTGCACCATACTACAAAATATAACACATTAAAAAGTTTGGAAAAGTATAATTCATTTATCCCTATCTTAAACTATTTTTTGAGTTTACACGCTTTTCTATAAAAAAAAATCTAAAGTTCATCCCAAGGGAGCTATTGGATTTGAATGCAATAATAGACAAGCTTGTATATATCTTGTCTAACATTAAATAAATGAACAAACCCCAAAAATTCAAATCAGGATAGCGCGATAACGAAGCAAATTATCATAAAGAAAATTAACCCTTTAAATTTATTGATGACTCTTAAAAAAGTTAGGCCAGTCAATCAAGATACACGTGTTATTGATTGCAATGAAAATGAATACTTAAAAAAACTGCAAAATACTTTTATTACCGAGTTATCAATGGATTGCAACGTAGAAATACTTAAAATATGGAAATTAAAAAGATAAAACGCCAATGTAGTTTAGTAGACCCGCAAGAGATTAAAGTTAAATTAATTAAGAAATACACACCCATGAACAAAAAATTACATGATTCTCGGATGTTATGAAAAACAGGAATATTTATTAAAAAAAATTTTGAAAATCTGAAATGTTGGTTTTAACCACACCATTTATGATAAATATGTGTGTTACAAAAGAAACACGATATATATATATATATATATATATATATATATATATATATATATATATATATTTATATATATATATATATATATATATATATATATATATATATATATATATATATATATATATATATATATATATATATATATATATATATATATATATATATATATATATATATATATATATATATATATATATATATATATATATATATATATATATATATATATATATATATATATATATATATATATATATATATATATATATATATATATATATATATATATATATATATATATATATATATATATATATATATATATATATATATATATATATATATATATATATATATATATATAATATATGTATATATATATATATATATATATATATATATATATATATATATATATATATAGCCTAAAATTTCCAGTCTAGTGATATCTCACAAGTGCATTAAAGATTTTAGTGTCATCAAAATATCACACTTCGTAAATTAGGTTTCAATGTTTTTAAAGGAGGCCATGATTTATTTGTCACAAGATTACATTAATAAGTAAGTAATGTATTGAACGCATTGAATTTTCAATACAACATGAACGTAAATAACGACTTAAAAAATCTAAATGAGCTTTAACTACTTTGTAAGTGGGTAACATTAATTTACAAATCTGCAAAATGACGTCCATTTGCATCGAGACATTTTTGACAATTGGTGACTGTTTTTCGTACAACCCTGGTAAGTGTATTTCGGTTAATATTTCTAAATGTGTCCAGAACTCTTTGTCTCAGAATTTCTATGGTCACGGGGGATCAAATTCATAGATTTCATTCTTCGTGTGACCCCAGAGGTAGAAATTATTCTTTTGTCAAACTGCTCTCTTAAGAAGTTCCTGACTTAAATGGTATTGTGGGCCGGACATGCGTCTTGTTGAAACCAAGTTCTTCTTAATTCATCTTCCGTTAGAATAGCTTGTAAGGCTGGTACAACCTGGTTTCGCAAAAGCTCTAGGTACCTTTGCCCGTTTAGGTTGTAGTCAAACA
Source organism: Kuschelorhynchus macadamiae (assembly GCA_030620095.1). NCBI lineage: Eukaryota > Metazoa > Arthropoda > Insecta > Coleoptera > Curculionidae > Kuschelorhynchus > Kuschelorhynchus macadamiae. The sequence continues at coordinate 290,096 of JAUTXW010001632.1, forward strand.
AAAATGGTCCAATAAGTCGATTTCCTGAAATAATTAATAATTTATAAATAGGTGCCCAACAGTCAAGGGCGGCAGGGTCGGCCGGGTGGTACTAGAAACTATAAATTATAAAGGGAAAATTATCTTTATTAAAAAGTAGATATTTTCTTTCCAAGAATAGTTATCGAAACATCCCGTAATGAATGAGCTTGTATACAGTTGAAACCTATTCAGTTTTATTATGAAAAAGAAAAACATATTTGGTTAGTGGGAAGTAATAGCCGTAATAAATTATTTTGTTGGTATTGCATATTAATTTCGGAAATACTAAATCAATTTATTTCAGTGATATAATAATCTTAAAGAAGTATACCGTGCCTTAATAAAACATAAAATATCAAAAGAACAAACCACTTATGCTTTAAAATTTAAATTATTCGGAAATACAGCTGAACGCCTTTCTATAAATCATAAAGAAAATCGAAAAATAATTCGACATTTGATTAATATTGTATTTTTTTCATAATGCAAGAACTAGGCTTCCCGGGTAATAATAAATCATTAAATTCAGACAATCAAAATAATTTTAGAGAATTAGCTAAATCTGCAAAAAATTTAGATAAAGTGTTAATAAATTTATAGAACCCAATTCTATTTCTATAAGTTTTTCGAAACTACAATACAAAATGATTGAATAAAAATGTAATACAATATCAAAAAAGTAAGTTGACTGACTATAGAGTAGAACGTTTTACTTTTTTTTATTAGATTATACTCTTTAAGTATCATTAAAGAACTAAAAAAAAAAAAAAAAGTTTATTATTTGACCATCATTTGGTGCCTATTTAAAAAAGATTGGTTAGATTAACTTACCAATGATCCCACACCAAACGTTACTTCCAAATCTGATCTGTAGACGTCTCTCTGCCACTTCGTGAGGATTTTGCACAGCCCAATGATGACGGTTGTGCCTATTAAAGACTCCACAATTCGTGAACCTGCTCTCATCGGACCACAAGACATGATTTCAAAAATCAGGATTTTCATTACATCTCCTAGTATACCACTCACAGAACTTTAGTCGTCTTGAAAAATCAGTTTCCTTAAGTCCTTGTACTATTATGGGTTTGTATGGATGGTACTTATTCTTTTTTAAAACTCTCTGTACTGTTGATTTTGGCACATTAGTTTCCTATTCTACAGTTCTTATCAATGCACTAGGGTTTTCGTTGATAGCTTGTAAAATGTTTCTGTCTCGATTTTCATTGTTATTATTATATCCGCTTCTAGGTTGTTCGAAGGCACCGTGGTTAATTAAATTAACTACGATTTTCCTGAATTGGGTTTTATGAGGCTGCCTTCGTTCGGGGTACATCTCCAAATACCTTGCTGAGGTAATGTCGGCGTTTCTGTATGATTAAAAGTACAGAGCTAACATGTCAACCTTTTCTTCATTTGAATACGGAATTCCGGCCATTTTCTATAGGTTTTGACAATTTATGTGGCAGATTTATGATTTTATTGGGATAAAATCGTACCTACTACTTATTAAAACACAGCTTTGGTACTTTCAACTATTTAACTTAACGTCAAAGTCAAAATCCAATTTTGTAACAGATAAATCATGGCCTCCTTAGAAAAGCATTGAGAGCTAACATTACTTTAAATTATGGCCTCCTTAGAAAAAACTGAAACCTAACTTTACGAAGTGTAATATTTCGATGATACTAAAATCTTTAATGCACTTGTGAGATATCACTAGACTGGAAATTTTAGGCTCTTTCCAAAAACCGAAAAATCCAGTATGGCGGCCATAAGAGAAATGAAAGTTGAGGCGGGTTGCGGGTTAACAAAAAACAAGCAGCTGTCAAATTTACCGTTCTGGATATACTGGCCAAAAACGAAATCCGCCATTTTCGGTTTTTCCCCGATATTTCTAAAAACAATTGATCGATCGTAAATCTGAAGCCGGATATCGAATGCAATAAGTTTCCTCTAAAACTTTCCCCATTTAACCTTTGCTGTAGGTATAATAGGAGCCTAGATCCCTGTGTAGAGAAGCCACTCTGGGACACATTGTATATATATATATATATATATATATATATATATATATATATATATATATATATATATATATATATATATATATATATATATATATATATATATATATATATATATATATATATATATATATATATATATATATATATATATATATATATATATATATATATATATAAATATAATATATATATATATATATATATATATATATATATATATATATATATATATATATATATATATATATATATATATATATATATATATATATATATATATATATATATATATATATATATATATATATATATATATATATATATATATATATATATATATATATATATATATATATATATATATATATATATATATATATATATATATATATATATATATATATATATATATATATATATATATATATATATATATATATATATATATATATATATATATATATATATATATATATATATATATATATATATATATATATATATATATATATATATATATATATATATATATATATATATATATATATATATATATATATATATATATATATATATATATATATATATATATATATATATATATATATATATATATATATATATATATATATATATATATATATATATATATATATATATATATATATATATATATATATATATATATATATATATATATATATATATATATATATATATATATATATATATATATATATATATATATATATATATATATATATATATATATATATATATATATATATATATATATATATATATATATATATATATATATATATATATATATATATATATATATATATATATATATATATATATATATATATATATATATATATATATATATATATATATATATATATATATATATATATATATATATATATATATATATATATATAGATCTCGCCCCTTTGGGCAGGATTGAAACAATAGCCGCTAGAGTCTGAATTAATAACTTGACTTGAAAATAAGACTTCAGACCCATATTATATTGCCATCTCAGTTTGACAACTGTCAATTCTAAATGTAAAAACATGTATACCTAAAATATTATGTAGGACGCAAATTCCTAAACACTACATTTCAAATATCGTTTAAATGTTGGAGTCAAAATTAGTTTTGACAACTGTAGAAATATTTTTATTGAAAACATCAAATATATTCTATTTTTCCAAACCTCAAAATCGATATTTTAAACTTTTTAACAATCAGACTAAAAACATTTTGACAGTCATTAGAATTTATAGTGTTAATAAATTTATAGAACCCAATTCTATTTCTATAAGTTTTTCGAAACTACAATACAAAATGATTGAATAAAAATGTAATACAATATCAAAAAAGTAAGTTGACTGACTATAGAGTAGAACGTTTTACTTTTTTTTATTAGATTATACTCTTTAAGTATCATTAAAGAACTAAAAAAAAAAAAAAAAAAAGATTATTATTTGACCATCATTTGGTGCCTATTTAAAAAAGATTGGTTAGATTAACTTACCAATGATCCCACACCAAACGTTACTTCCAAATCTGATCTGTAGACGTCTCTCTGCCACTTCGTGAGGATTTTGCACAGCCCAATGATGACGGTTGTGCCTATTTATATATATATATATATATATATATATATATATATATATATATATATATATATATATATATATATATATATATATATATATATATATATATATATATATATATATATATATATATATGTATATATATATATATATATATATATATATATATATATATATATATATATATATATATATATATATATATATATATATATATATATATATATATATATATATATATATATATATATATATATATATATATATATATATATATATATATATATATATATATATATATATATATATATATATATATATATATATATATATATATATATATATATATATATATATATATATATATATATATATATATATATATATATATATATATATATATATATATATATATATATATATATATATATATATATATATATATATATATATATATATATATATATATATATATATATATATATATATATATATATATATATATATATATAGATCTCGCCCCTTTTGGGCAGGATTGAAACAATAGCCGCTAGAGTCTGAATTAATAACTTGACTTGAAAATAAGACTTCAGACCCATATTATATTGCCATCTCAGTTTGACAACTGTCAATTCTAAATGTAAAAACATGTATACCTAAAATATTATGTAGGACGCAAATTCCTAAACACTACATTTCAAATATCGTTTAAATGTTGGAGTCAAAATTAGTTTTGACAACTGTAGAAATATTTTTATTGAAAACATCAAATATATTCTATTTTTCCAAACCTCAAAATCGATATTTTAAACTTTTTAACAATCAGACTAAAAACATTTTGACAGTCATTAGAATTTATATATTTTTTTCTAAATCACTAACTATCACTCCATCTAATAACGAAAGTTCAAATCCATATACAAAAAATATACATTAGAATATTTGTTTTATTATTTTGAAAAATATTAATAGTTTCTAAAATTAAAAAATATCTCCACCGAACCTAAAATTTTAATTGTATTTTTATGTAGCTGTTTCATCTCCTTAGACTGAACCTATTATGTGCAAAAAATTGCTTTTGTATGCAAAAAAAGAAAACAAGTTTGCCCTGTTTTACCGTCAAAAAAAACCTAGAGTTATGCATATAAAAAATATTTTCATGTTTAGAGGATGCTTTTATTCCTAAGGGCTACCCTGTATAATGTAGAAAATATTTAATTCAACCAACAGCTTTAGAATCATCCTTCTAAGCTACCCTGCATAGTGGAAAAAAATGTTAATATGTACAAAATTATAAAATATATTTGACGTGTTTCACCGTTTTTTAAGCAAGTTTAATGTTTCTGGAATACATTGATTATTTGAAAAAAATGTTTTATATGTGTAAAAAATCAAAAGATATTTATTTTTTTTTGTATATTTTTTTTGTTTTCACGTGTCGGCCTCGTAACTTTAGAGCTGTATAGTGTAAAAAAAAATTATGTATAAAAATTAATGTAAATTTGAGGTATTTCTCCGTTTTTCAAAATATTAAGAATAATATTCATATTATGTTGTATATAAGTAAAAAATGATATTGAAAAAAAATTAAAATATCGGTAAACGAAAAAATCTAGTATCTACGTCAATGACTTTCACAATTTTTCCATGTCAAAACAATTACCTTAACTATATCTGTTTTCAGTTATACTGTTATCGGTTAATGCGTTCTCAGATACAATTTTTTACGTTATACCTCTTAAAAATATCAAAGTTCTACGCCCATGGCTCACAAGATCTAATTCCCGCGAGACTGACCCACACTATTTGTGGTGCAAATTTGAAGCGAATTGGTTTGTCTGTTCTCAAGTTATCGATTGAGCAAATTTTATATACACATATACGCACGTCGGTACAGGCATTATGATTTTTCTTCTACAAATATGTTTTTCATTTTCTAAGTTTTCTAAAAAGCTGAATATAAATATATAACATGAAACCATATAACATACTAAAGTCAGTGACACTTTAAATAACCAATATCGCTTGGGTATAAAGCAAAAAATATGATTATAATTATTTATAAGTTCTGCGTATATTGAAGAAAGTAGTTATTTCGAAACTACTTTAGTAGCCGTTACTAAACATACTGAAAGAAACAAACAAGTCTTCACACCATCCATGTATTTATTATTTTGTATTATAACGACCTTCATTTCGTGTATAAAAAACTTCCTATAACTTTATTAGAACATGATAATTTGAACTGTTATTTCCATACTTCCATTCGGGATGTATATCCATTTTCACCACTCCTCATCACATTTAAGATAGATAGATCAACAGATATTTACAAATTTTGAAGACATTTCGGGTTAAAAAACACATCGCGACCTTGTCAAACTCATTGTTGTGACATGTCAGTCAAAGCTACACAGCTGGCAGAGCCAGGCCAACTTGAAAAAGTGGTAAATTCAATGGCAAATGGAAAAATAATGCGTTTTTACTCAATTTTTCAACTTCGGATAAAAAAAATGTAAATTTATATCTTGCAGGAAAAAAGATGGAATTTTTTATATAATTAATCGATTTTATCCCAGGCGATACCGATACGACTTTACGAAGGCCCAGAGAATGGTTAAACAGAATTCGTGCACGCCACAATTCAAAAATTTCTCAACATTCACCCTTAACACTAATTGAGCTGATTTTTGCACCAGTCCACAGTGTCGCGAGATAGGAACCAATGGACAAAAATCATAGTTTCTTTTGTATAACTTAGATTTTAACTATATTTTGTAATAATGAAGTATGTCAGCAATTGAATGAATTGAATTTGAATTTTGTTGTTTTATCAAAAACGTTTAACCCAAAAAAAATTTATGGTTATATTATACAGGATACAAAAGTCTTTGGGTAAAAATTTGTAGTATTGTGAATTGTCTTACTATGTCAATATCTATCATTACGATCTACAATACTATATGTATACATTTTGATTTGTTCCGGATACAACAAAGGACAATTCCAACTATAAAACTATCTAGATCTAGGTACATTGATAACTAAAAACATATTTATAAAAGTTCTTAGGAAAAAAAAAAATGTTTTAATCACCCTGATTCTTCATTTTCTTTATCTTCGTTGTCCTCGCTATTGGTTAAGTCTGGAACTAACTCAACAGGATATAATTGATCGGAATCGAAAGTTTTATCGAGTAACAGATATTCCCTAATTTGATTATCAAGCTTAGAACTTTTTGTAGAAGTTCGTCTAAGACTTGATAGTTCCGGATCAGAGGTCAATAATAGAGTCCTCATTATATCCATATTTGAGTTAGTCCTCGACGTTTTGCGGGAATGATATAATCTAATTTGTCGTGTTTCCTTGTGCCGAGCTTCCAAAGCTTCTTCGGATAACTGGTCAACTTGAAAATTGGATTATATCACATCCATGGAACAAAACTTTATGGACGGAACTGGGCATATAGTACCAAGGATATAATTGTAAATATAATCGTCTCGTATCTTTTAATAAAACACCAAAATTAATTTTATAACCGCTAGCGAATACCCTTAAAATTAGTGAACATTTTAAAATTAACTGTTTATCAATCCCTGTTATAGCAGCAGACATTTCGGGATCATTAAAAAATCTTCTGGCTGTGTTGCCGTCGTTAGAGGACCCGTAACCTGGCTTTGGTTTGTCCACCACCAATCCCATTTTACATTTGAAATCCTGTTGGATTAGTTTTTTCGTTGTTTCAACATTTTTTTATCTTCAGTTCCGCTTACCTGCCATCTTTCAAAATGTAGCCGATAAGCAATTCGAAAAAACGAATCCAACAATGTAACGTGGATAGTGCGAAACGTTAATTTTGAATTTTATTAGGTTTATTAAGTGCCATGTCTGTATTCATTTCTCTGGGACTAGCTCCGCAGATAAATATTTTGAAGTGGAATTGGTATTGGACAAAATATTTGCAACACTTCCATCGAACATCGTAAATAGTAACTCGAATAAAATATGAGTGTTTTTGCCTCTGTAACAGGTGTTGTAATCAACTAATTGGCTAATTATTTTTTTTAAGTTTATCTTCTTCTAAGCGAACTAACTCTGCATTTTCTTTGAAAACATGAATTTTATTGGTCTGCAAAATAGAGTTGAGGACGGTCTTGGATTTTCCAATATAGCTGAATTGTTTGTTAAGTCCACTAATTTTAAGGGTGCTATTTACGTCTTGGGTAAATTTTTGTTTGTAAAGACTATCCCCGAGCTACCATCGAATCCCCACTCGCAAATTAAATTTAAACGAGAATTCAACTGATTAGTTGGCAATATATTTAAAATACCTGACGCCGTTCTTTTCTAGAACTTCCTAAAGATTGATTTCGGCTGATATTTCTGTGACATTAATGTTTGGTGGTAAATAACATTGTTTGCTCCTCTACTCTTCGTTTTTTTGTTTTTATTGAGGCCTCTTCAAACGATTTTCGAGGACTTCCACGACTTGAACCAGTTTTTTCGGGATTCGCAGTAGTAAAAGATGTTATATTTAGGGTAAAAAAAAATTAGCCAGTCTTCATGTCGCTTCTGAAATACTTCGCGATTTCTGTTAGCTCATTTTCATATTTTCTCCTAATTCATGCAGAAAAAACATGCACTGTTTCATCTGAAATTTCTTCATTTTTAAGTAAAGCCTTTAGTTTTAGAAAAATATTATTTGTTTTTTCTGATTGCCTCGACTTGAGCCAATGTTCAAATAGCTTGCTACTTTTGACAACAGTGTTCACGTCTAAAAAAATTCGCAAATATTCGAAAAAACCGAAAGCAGTGCCGTTTATCAGAATACATAAAAAAATAATTTATAAAATCTGGTCGATATATTTTGACATATATTTTTTAAAACTCGCTAAATATTAGAGTAAATTATTTCTGAAACGTTCGATATAGACAATTTTAGAAAATCAATGTATCGAAAACTAAGCAGTAATAAAATATATGTTACTGGATTCTTGAAGTTCTTACCTTTAGTTTTGTTGTCCATCATATGAAATTCTCACAATATAAAATCATCTCACGTTATAAACTAAAATCTTTCTTGAAAATGTGATCTCTATATTATAACACAAGCTGCAGATTCTTAATGTCACTTTACGCTGTCAGCAGAAATTACTGTCAACAATTTGACGGCTGCTAATTTGTTTATTCAAGTCTACTATGTTTTTAGATTCAAAACAATAGTAAACCGACAAGAGCCCTGGATCTCATACTCCTACCTTCAGGTTTCACAAAGCATACTCCGCACAACCACGTACATTCCAGACAACCTGCATTCAATAAATACATCAAGAAAACTGACATAATTTTCTGGCATTTCTAGTTGAGACAATCTCTCAGGGAATTATTAACGAATCAGTCTGTGACTTTCAACTGTGTTTTCCTCATAACAATTGGTGATCTGTTAGGATTTAACTTTGTTTGTTGTCCTCTGCGAAAAGCACAAGATCAGTACTGGGGTCAAAATCCTCCAGATTATTGAAGTAAATCAGGAAGAGCATTGGTCCCAGCACTGATCCTTGCCGTACGCCGTGTATTGTATCGCTCATATGCAAAATTCCGACTATTTCCCTTTCGAAGATATCCGTGAAAATGGAAAATCCTTATTTTCATTAATTGTCAGCGTCATATTACTCGATATTAAATTGCCATGATTTAACCAACCTCCTATCTCTTATGGTTTCTGAGATGCCAATGCTATCCCATCGAATTTGTAACCCCTATATATATGTTAAAAAACTGTCAATTGATAAAAACGTTTAAAGCTAAAACTTTTTTTAAAATATAGCTTATATCGTGATAAGTTACAAATTATTTTACTGTCACCCATTGGGTGAGCGATCACAGCTGCCGCGTCGTGAAGCATATCATCAACGTTAGAGCTTTTTTACATTACCTTCCTCAACATGTTTAAAAGTTTTTTTGCGGATAGTCAACGCCATTCTAAATGTAAAAAATGGGTAAATTTCTTTACCCGGAACTTCCCTCGTTATAATTTTTTCCATTTGTTAGTCTTACTCCTACCTACTTAACTTACTAAATTAAGTTTCTAACTGGTTGTCGTTAGCGATCCTCTTGTTGTTAATGTTAATGTTAAGGTGGTGTATTATTTGGGGTTAGGTTCCAGTAAAAATACTTTTTTAAAATGTCCACGTTTCGCAACTATATTGTTGCATCCTCAGAACACATAGATTTTATATCCTACATGAAACCCATATTATCAGTCTTGCCCTGCTCTGTTGGTCTGCAGATATTTCTAACCCCTAATAATACACCACTTTAACAACAAGAAGATCGTTAACGAAAATCATTTAGAAACATAATATCTGGGCAATATCTGCGAACGAACGAAGTAGGTAAAGACTGATAATATGGGTTTCATGCAGGATATAAAATCTATATATGTGTCCTGAGAATGCAACAATAAAGTTGCGAAACATCGTCAATTTAAAAAATGACTAGTTTTTTTTTACTGAATCCTAACCCCCAAATAATACACCACACTAAAATAAAAACAGAGGATCGTTAACGAAAATCATTTGGAAACTTAATATCTGGAAAATATCTGCGGACCAAGTAATAGGTAAAGACTGATAATATGGGTTTCATGCAGGATATAGAATTTATGTGTCCTGAGGATGCAACAATAAAGTTGCAAAATGTCGACAATTTTAAAAAGTCTTTTGTTTCTTTGCTGGACCCTATCCCCAAATAATACACCACTCTAACATAACAACAAGAGGATCATTAACGAAAACCATAGAAACATAATATCTGGGAAATATCTGCATCCCCATATGACCCTTCATTTTTGGTCAAAATTTGTAGTCAATCGGGTAAGTAGTATCTAAGCTATGTCGCGAATTGACAGACAGACCAACAGACGGACCGACGGAATTGATAAAACATGTTTTTTGGCATCTAGGGATGCTAAAACCTGAAAATATGTAAACCTGAGAGGGTGATTTTTTCACGATTACAAACATGTTATTTGGCCGAAATTTTGTTCCGCCATCTTGAATTAGTAACACAGTTTTACTAGTTGAGCCCTATACCATAGTTAGTTAAGACACACAATTTGAAATCATCAAGTAGTTTTTTGTTTTGTTCCGCCGTCTTGGATTCGTACCAAAATTTTACCAGTTGATTCCAACATAAGATTTTTACCAAAATATTACCAGACCATCCCCATATGACTTAATTTTTTATCAAAATTTGAAGTCAATTAGGTTAGTTTTTAAGCTATACCGCGAACTGATAGACAGACCGACAGACGGGCCAACGGAATTGATGAAACATATTTCTTGGCAGCTAGGAACGCTAAAACGTGAAGATATGTAAAACCTGAGAGGGTCATTTTTTTCACTATTACAAATATTTTATTTGGCCACCATTTTGTTTCGCCATCTTGAATTAGTACCACTATTTTACTAATTGATTGATTATTTATGGCACACAATTTGAAATCAAACCATTAAGCAGTTTTTCAGGCTAAATTTTTAAATATTTTATTAAGCCTCCGTTTTGTTCCAAAATAATACTTGATGTTTTTGCAAAATTTGAAATAAATTGGACGAGTGGTTTCTTAATAATAATTTTTTTTAATGCCACTAAGCCGCCATTTTGTTTTTCGCCATATTGGATTTTTACCAAAATGTTACCAGGTCATCCCCAGATGACCCGTAATTTTTGACGAATATTTCAAGTCAATCGGGTAAGTAGTTTTTTACGCCGCAAACAGACAGACCGAATTGAGAAAACATGTTTTTCGTCATCTAGGGACCCTGAAACGTGAAGATCTGAAAAAATCTCGGAGAGCGATTTTTCACGATTACAATACTTTTACGAGGGAAGTAAAAATAAATCCTGCTAGTCCTGCCATGGGTCAAATCTTTGGCAGAAGCAGATAAAAATATTTAAGGTCAAACACTTAGCTTTTATTTGATTTTTTATTGTTTTAAAAAACATTTTATTTTTTGAAATTTTTAGTTGCTGAAATCTACTTTTTTGTATGTTTTTGGTTACCCTGTATATCTGACGTAAGATTTAATATTGTCAAAACTATTTTTTAGCAAAACGATACATTTTCGATGTTTAAATTATTAATCTTATCTCATTGGATCCTGAATCTTTTAAAAAGCTACTTTATAAGTGTGTATTTAAACGCATTTATGGTTACACAACTAAAACTACACGATTTCGAAAATCTGTCAAGATCACACTGTAAACCGTCAGAGAATAGGGATTAACGACATTATAAAATTTAAGGTCTTTATCTTTCGCGTTATACCAATATCAGACAGTTGTTTCATCAGCAAAGTGTGACAAATGCTATCAAAATTTTGCACAAGTCTGTAGAGTTGCAATCAACTTGATTTCTAGCCTTAACATTGGCAACAATTAAGACAGTTCTGGTACGTGGCGAGATTTGTAGCAGTGGAGGTTCTCTTGTAAAAACTATGTTGTTCGGGCATTATGTGGGTTTTAAATGCATTAAATATTTGTAGAGATTAAAGATATACCACAATAAGTGGCAACATTTGATTTATCCGCATATTTACTTTAAACTGTTTTATTTCAAAGTTTATTACATGGAATGTAACATATAACAATAAAAAATAATAATAATAAAGTTGTAATAAATGAAAAAACTCCTATGTTATAATTCAGTATAACATAAAACTAGGTTGAAATAAATATTCTAAAAAAATGTATTCATTTTTATTTTTGTAAAAAAATGCGTTTTTAATTGTTTTTTAAATATTGATAATTTTGTTTTATGTATTATACTCTCTGGTAAGTTATTACATATTTTTAAACCATCGTGCAGAATTGATTTTTTCCCAAAGTTACTTTTTACTGTAATGGTCTGTAATTGTAAGCAATGTCTTTTATCGTGATTATGTAAAGTATTAGATTTTTTAAATATAATATTTGATTTTTTTCCATTATTAACAATAGGAAAAATGCAAATTTTGAAATTATAAATATTTTGTAATTTTAAAAATCCGTTAGGTTTATATAGGTTAATAGAAGGTTCCAAATGTGTTAGTTTATAAATACATTTTAGAGTTTTATTTTGCTCTTTTTTTTTAAAGGTTTAATATGTGACGAACAAGCGGATCCCCAAATTGGAATTTAGAATATATTAAAGAATAATATATGTTTTTTAAGATTTTAATGGTTCGAAATATCTTGCTTTGTATAATACTCCTATTAATGGAGTTGTAGCGGTTTTTAGACTCTGAATATGATTTTTCCACCTTAAGTTTTCATCTATAATTTATTCTAAAAATTTTGTTGTGTTTGAATATTTAATTTTGTTACTGTTTATTCCTATTGGGGAAATACCAGAATTTTTCTTTGTTTTAATTATTAACATAAAAGAAGATTCACTAAAATTTATTGAAAGTTTGTGAGATTTAAGCCAAGAACAAATTAATTGTAGATCATGTTTTATATCAAAGAATAATTCATTTAAATTATCAGCACAATAAATAATCGTTATGTCATCCGCAAACAATTGAATATTGCCTTTTAAATTCAATTGAGAAACTGAATTTATATAAATTAAAAATAAAACTGGCCCCAATATTAATCCCTGTGGTACTCCACAAACTATTTCTTTTTGATTACATATTGCATTATTGATTTGTACAAACCGTCTGCGTTTACTTAGATAATTTTTAAGTAAATTGTCCCTTATTCCAATATTGTATAATTTTCGTAAAAGAATATCATGATTTACTATGTCAAATGCCTTACACAGATCCAAGGATAGTAAACAGCATTTTTTATTATTATCAACTTTAATTTGAATATCTGTTATGACGTCCATAACCGCTGTTTCCGTATCCCTGAATCTGCGAAAGCCATATTGTTTATTAAACAGTAAATGTTCATTTTCCACCAAATATTGATTTAATCTATTATTATTAATTTTTTCTGTTATTTTAGAAAACACTGGTAATATAGATATTGGTCGATAATTATTACATTCATATAGTTTTTCACTTTTAAATATTGGAATTATCTTAGCAATTTTCATTTTTTCTGGAAAAATACCTCTATAAATAACAATTTGTGTTAAAAAAAATTAATATGGAATTAATTCTTTATTTACATATTTAATAATTTTAATAGGAATATTGTCAAAACCAGCAGCTTTTTTTGCATCTAAACCATCAATAATTTTTCCCATTTCAGCATTTGGGATATCTTCTGGATCAATAAAAAAAGTCTTTTCTTCTGTGGCTTCAATATAGTCACTCATTGGTTGAATTTTATTTGCAAGTTCTTCTATATTTACAAAGTGATTGTTCAATTCTTCATATATAATTTGGGTATCTTCAATTTTCGAATCATTAACCAATAGATAATCAATATTTGTTTATGTTCTTCTTGTTTGATTTGTTAAAATAAAATTTAATTATCCCAAATTATCTTTTGGTTTTTATTTGAAAATTGTTCTTTAAAATAAATTTTTCTTATTTCTTTTTTGACAAATTTATTATAGCCATTATAGATTTCTTCAAAATATTTGTTATTTGGGTTATTTTTCTCATTTGCATAAAGGCTATCTCTGTATTTAATTAACTTTGCTAATAGAGAAGACTGAACCAAGGTTTGGAATTTTCTTTCATTTTTGCCGATGTATTGTAAGAACTTTTTTCTAAAATTCGTAAAATAGCATTATATAATTCGTTTGGGTCTTTAAGAATTTTAATGGTACTATATTAGTATAAAAATACAGGATAAACATTTTATGTTCATTTACATGATTTAAATAGTGATAAACATTTTAACTGTTAATCCAGTTAAGGGAGAAATAATAATTGCAGCTGTCCATAGAATTTTTTCTTCTCGTAAGAGTATTAAGAATATTCCTCCTAAATTTTTAAGTGATACGTAAAACTATAGTTATTGTTAAGATCTTTGAATTTTATACAGAGTGGATCAAAACGTTTTTTTGGAAGAAAATAGTTACTTATCAACACAATTTTATTAAATATTTTTTTACGTCACCCTGTTCATAAAATTAACATAATTTTCGTAAATACTTAAATCTAGTATAAGAGTCATTTTTAAATACTATTTATTATATAAGTAATTTAACTGCGTAAAAAAATAAATAGGTACAGTAAATTAACATTACTTGTAACACATTTTGGAAATAACAGATGTTATACCGATGACATTAACAGCATAATTACTAATAATTTTGAAATATTCAAATCTTGGCACAATAGGCTATCAACATGAACAGTTAACCTAAGTAGAAAAACATAAATTAAAGTTTTGAAACAAACTCAAACAATTTATTTCCCAACAGTTATTATCTTGTTCAAGAAAAAAAAATAAATCATCAATCTTCTTTTTTGAAATTGTTCGAAATTTTGACCATTAGCGTGTATTCACAGATTGAACCGAATTATTAGCTGACATTTTACACTGCGTAAAAGCACATGACGTCTAAATTAATTGCACGCATTCTGTATCCTTTTTAAATTATGGATGTCACGTGACGGATTTGAGGTTTGTAGATCTCGCTGGCCATCTTAAAGGTCCTGAAGTACCCTTTCAATGGTTTTCAAAAACAGTGTTTAAATAATTCGTTACCATAATAGCATTCTGTGAAGGGGCGCCATCTTGCTGGAACAAAATATTTACCCTATTGCTTCCAAATATCCGGGTAGATGATTTTGCAAAAAATCAATACCTCTGCGCTTAAATTGTTGTCGAAAAAATGGGGTCCTATTAATCGACCACCAAGTATACCTGCCCATACGTTAAGTTTATACCTTTCTTGAACATTTCTCTGTCTCGTTAAAAAAGGATTTTCATTACTTCAAGAATGCAAATTATTTCTGTTGATACTACCATTTTGACTAAATGTACACGGTGTTGAACCTTTCACAGTTTTCTTAAATACGCCGATAATAAAATAAAATTTCAGGATCATCATGTCGAAGTCCGAAATAGATTTGGAAAAGACCAGTCAGTATTAGTGTAAAAAGTATTTAGCTGCACATAATTAGCCGTATCAAACCGATGAAAAATAAACTGGTTATTATTTTTAAGTTGACGGATATGTGACTACTAAATTAACATACGGTAGAGAATCCATGTCAGTTAGAGGATCGGGGCAGAGCAAAACCGAAGTTCCGACGAATTCTTCAGCAATAATCAAATCCAAAATTCAGCCGATACTATTTGGGTGCGGATTAAACTTATGTAAAAACATAGAATTAATTAAGGTTTCTGTAGGTGGTGAATGTAGTTTGAGAGGTATCAACGTGTAATCCTCCGAATACATATAGAATTCCTTAGAAAAAGTTTATCTCCTTTAGTAGGAATTCTATATAAAATTCGTTGTAAATATTTCAGTTTAGGGATCTGTTAATTTAAAAACATTAAAACATGTATTTTGTTTACAAAATAAAATTATTAAATGTATACATAAACTTCCTTTCCTAGAACCAACAATAAATTTATATACAAAATTTGGCTATTTAGATACTAACCATATTTATAAGTTAAAAACATGCATTTTCATTAATTCAATAGTTACAAAAGATAAATTATCCAATATAGATTTAGAAAAGACATACTATACATAATCATGACACACGACAAACAGATTTATTAAATACAACTGATATTCGAAGCAATTTTGCAAAAAAAAATGTATTAATTAGTGGTTTATAAATATATTATGAATTACCAACACATTTACGCAGAATACAAACTTTAATAAAATTTAAAAAGGAAATACATTTAAATATCGTTATTTGTGTGTTGTATTTCTTGTAGTAATCGATTGATGTCGAAAATATCGACGTTTTATAACGATACTCATGTTATTATTATGAGTCATTATAAAATTCAGCCAATCGATATTTTTTTCTAAAAGATCGAAAAAAGACATCATGTTTTTATAAGGGATGTTGCATCCCTATTTGAATTACAACTAAAAGTACGATATGCTTCAGTTCGGTAATTTAAATGAAAGTACTTTCGATTTAAAATTTTTACATTAGTCAAACAAAATAAATGAGGTTGCAATTGGAAGAACAGATTTTTAGAAACGTAGGCACCCTCTGTCTTCTTGAGAACGAACTGCTGATAGTTTGACCCGAAACAGAAAATGTCGAGATCTACATTTTTGTCCTTACACTTTTTTTCCTCCGACGAACAGGAAACGTGATAAATAGATGTTTTAAGGTGGCGGTGTAGGAAGACAGATAGACAGACGCCAACTGGGTATTTTACCTTTTGACCACCAAAAACAACATATAAAAAATGCAGCACTAGTCCTATAGTATTAATCCAATCAAAAGCATTTCCAACTATTCTATGACTATAGTTTCGATAAGAGCAAGATTAGTAGGTTTTTTGAAGAAAGCCATTTTGACAGTCTGAAACAATGTTATAAATCTCCAAAAAACCAACCAAATGAAAAATTAAAAATTTTAGTAATTTGTCTTTAATTACTTGCTGTAATTTGTTATGTTGTCACTTAGACCTTTTTGAAGATTGTATGCATTTGCTTTCTTTAATGACCACGAAAATTTGTCACAAAGAAATGATTTATTTATTAAAAATGAAAGTGTAGGGATATACAACGGTTAGCAGATTTTAAGACATTTCCAGTGTCAGGGGCAGATGTTTTGCATGTCGATAAAATGCTTGTTAAAGATGTCCCAAACTTTACAGTATGTCCATCTTGTAGATGTTTAATGTTAAGTGATGTATTTCTTTTCTTCACGTGTAATTATGTTTTAACATGTTACATTTTCAGATCTTCACCTAAACACATTGAGCGCGATATAGTGGACGAAGGTCTGTCGACATTGGGAGGTGAAATGTGCAGTTCGCTCAGTGAACCACCGCCAGATATGTTCGATTTGTCTTCAATTACACACAAAGAGGAGGAGATCTCAAGCGACATATCGTCAATTCCCGAACCCGAAACTCTGTCGATAAATAGCGAGAACTCTGGGGAAATACCTCTCCAGCCCCCGATCGTTGCTAGTATCAACGACTTGAAACGGCCAGGAGACGATTCGGATGAACCCTACGACAAGAGGCCACGATTTGACTGATATGACGTAAAGTTTTTAAGTGTATATAGATTGTAAATTTTTTGGGAACCGATCTTAAGGGCGAATGCGGAAAGTGGCGTGGGCTTGGTTTTTTTCTAAGTTAAGACTAAATCTTTAAACATCTGCTTAATATTTCTTTTGTGATGATATTTTTACTAAAGTTTGATGTTCAGGTATAGAACAGTTCACCTTTCAGTAAGGCAATATATAATTTTTTCTAGGACTTATGAATCTTATATTACTTAGGTTTACCTAACCTAACCTAAAGCAATATAAAAATCATATAAAGTCAAATTTACGTAAAGAATTGTATTTTTTCTTTTGTAAACTATGTCTTGATCTATCTTCCCACATAAAGAATATCTTAACATAATTGAAAACAATCAGTCTTCAGTAATAGTTGCTGTAATATTGCCATTTTTTCCTCGGAAATATAAGGTAAGCCCCTTTTTTAAACAAGACCTTGCCCCAAGCCTGGTTATTAGTTTGATGCCAATTATATTATAACACAAAAATCTAATTCACAGTACTATTTTACCAAGTAAAGTCATATAGGTGAAAATGGTTTCTCTTAAGTTTAAGTTGCGACATTTAATAATATTGAAGGTTCCAGATTTTAAACTAGGATTTTCTGATTCCTCTTCAGAAGTGTGTGGTTTATACTTGTTTATACAAACGCATGTTTTGCGTTGATAATCAGCTTATTAGAAGTTGAGAAAATCGAATGTCTTGTGAATGCAACATTAAATTATATTGCATGACAAGTCGAAATATAAGATTTTTAAGTGCAATATTTTAATAAACTTCAAAACACACATTAATATTTAAAAATGAGCAATTTTTAGACAACTCGAATTAATTTATAGTTCAATTATATTTGAAACCATTTAATTGATTTTAATGCATTTTGATTTAGCTATACAGAGAGAGCTATTGAAATGGAATGTGACTCTTCTCATGTTTTTCATTATAAATAAACATCACTATCAATATAAATAAACATCGAATAGGATATGGTTCAGATAACTATAATCCTCGGTGTATGTGACAAGTCAACTAAACTTTACTTAAACTGACTTAGTACAATTTAGTAATAAAGAGAGTGGATAGTCATACATAATGAAATGAAATAATTTGGGTAATAGATGTAAAAAACGGATTTGGAAGTCCATCTTAGAATAACCTAGCCCCTATACACTCATACATTTTGAGAACTGTTTAACAGTTTCCAAAATTGTTTTAAATGGAGAATTTGTTTATTTTTTTTTTCTTTTTGTAAATAGTTGTTATCTTGTACGGTTTGTACATAAACAAAAAAGCTTTTTATTCATATCTTTTATATTGATCAGTTATAATTAGGTATGTTGTGCAGTGCATATATTTTCATTCCTAATTTAATAAAACATATTTTCTTCAAGTTTTGTATTGTTTGACTTTAAAGTTTATTCTAATGTTAATTAGCCTGCTGAGGGGATGGAAATATAGGCTATTAAATAAATTTAAGCACATTTACATAGCCGTCATATTTAAAGTGTTAGAAGTAGAATTCCTTATTGTAACAGCAATCATGTGAACCTGAAATTTATTAGATCATCTTTTTAAGGTTATTGGAATTGCCTGTGTATGAATTTAGATTAGTTAAAATTTCAGCTGTATGTTTAATAAATAATAATATATTATTTATAATAAAGTATATTTTGTGTTTGCACTTCGTACTGCTTAAATATAGAAAAAAATATTTCTTAATGTTTCTGTAGAATAATTCTTCAGTTACGTTTTAACAAGTTTAAACAAGTATATTGGTAAGGAAACTCAATTGCATAAACCAGCTTTCATTTATCTATATATTATATATACCTAGGCTTTTCAACACTATTTTTTGTATTGTTTTATTTTTTCTATAAAACCAATACGTTTTTCTTCAATTACATTTCTAGACGATGCGGTGCCTTTGAATTGTGCTTAATAGGAATCTACAAGTAGTCCCGAGTTGAAGAGAGTATATTCAGTCGCGAATTCGATATTTATTTATTTATGTATTTGAATATTACTGGATCATTCCACATACATTGATTCACAGTTTACTGAGTTAACTATAAAATATATCAAAATATTTTTGATAGAAAGGGTTTAGATTTACATTTATTATTATATATTCCAATTTTATAATCCATTTTTACATTTGTGTGGAGTATTTAAGAATGCACAACAAAAGTCAAAATGGCGGCGCCAATATAGCGAACGAATTTTGTCATTTGTACAGATTCGCCTGAATAATCGGTATCTAGGAGTATTTAAGAATGAAATTTTAATCAATATTTGAGAATTAAAAATGGCGTAGTCAACACGGCAGAGTAATTTTAACATTTTTAGATATTTGACTAAAATTCAGCATTTGGGGGTATTTAAGACTGCACGCCATGAACTTTTGTCAACATTTAAAAATTCAAAATATAGGTGCAAACATGGCGGCGGAATGTTAACATTTGTGTAGATTTGACTGAATGTCGGCATCTGGGGGTATTTAGAAATTCATATAATAAATATTTTAAAAAATCAAGTAGGAATGCCAAGATCAAAATACAAGAGTTCTAACCACACTACACCAACCAGTTTATATCATCTGCTGATGATGCTAGCTTGATTAGCGAAACGCGCGTCCAGGACGTAACAAGTTGTGGTGTAGTGTGGTTAGAACTTTTGTATTTTGATCTATCTTTCACCACAGGTTCCAGTGTTAGGACTAGAAATGCCAAGATTGTGCGCGAATTTTCACATTTATACAAATTTGATTAATAATCGATGGGCACAAGGGAGTATTTAAAACTGCATATCATGATTTCTTTTGCCAACATTTTGCTACTATGATTAAAATTGTTTTAATGTAAACGTCTTTTCTGGATTTACCAATACTAAAATTGACGCACGCTAAAAGGCAAAAGTTGAAATTACAAATGTCACAAAAGTAAGATAAAAGATTTCAAGAGATGAATCTTTGAGTATTAATAAGACGACATATTCCAATAAAAATGTATTCTTAATTTAATATCTTTGATACAGTGTGTTTAAAATTAAAGGCAAAAACTATACATATTTCTTTAATTTATACAATTTATTGAAGCTCGGCATGTTGCCTACACAGGTTAAAAGGATTTTTTTTGCTAAATCAACTTTTTGGATTTCCACCAAGGCATGTGTCTGTTTTTATTATTTGTATAATTACGACAATTTTATAAGAACATTTCTTGTAATAAACAATTAAGTATATTTTTTTTTAAAATTAAGGCATGTCTAATTTATGTATTTTCACAGCACAAAAGGCGTTCTATAAGACATTCTTGAAATTATATCTAGAAAAATTGGTTACTTGGTTTTTGTGTAAACCTTAAAACCAATCGAATAAATAGTTTTTCAGACCGAATCTTTAAATATTTAATTAGGCCGCCGCGCCATTTTGAATTTGTATCCAAATTTTTACCAGTTCATCCCTCTATAATACTTGATTTTTGAGCAAAATTTAAAAATAATCGATGAAATAGTTTTTTGCACTGATTTTTATATCATTTTATTGGGCCGCCATTTTGGATTTGTATCAAAATTTACCAGTTGATGCTCATGTCGCACACAATTTTTCTGCAAAATTTGGAATAAACTGAATAAGTAGTGTTTTAATAATATTTTTTTTTAACAATTTAATAGCCCGCTATTTTTTTCGCTATAATGGATTTTTACCAAAATATTCAAATTCCAAACAATTTACTTGTCAAAATTAACAATAATCACTGTAGGTTGTATATTTAAATTTCCTAAGGTACTGACAAAAGGGACAGCCCCTCGATTAGGGAACCATTTGACATTATGCACCGGTGCATATGCGATGCTGCCCCAAGACATAAAAACTAAGGATTATTTTTTAACTGGTATTGGCTAAGTTTACAAAAATTTAAGTAACTAATTGTAATTTAGCGCATATGGGTGGAATGTGGATGGAAATATATATATATATATATATATATATATATATATATATATATATATATATATATATATAAAAATTTTAAAATACTCAATGTGCGGAGACGGAGCCCCAGAGCAAGGGAGAGCGGAACCAGCGGCAGGGTCGACAGGAACAAAACGGGATCACATGCAAAATGCCATCGGATGGGACCATCGGAAAAACTTAACAGTAAGCCGATCCCATGTTCTATCCAAAAGAGAACATGACTGTGACATCATTTATGATATTTATTTCAAGCAGAAACAAATAAAATAAATATCACTCCAAACCAAACCGCCGAAAATAAATCTGAAATAAGAGTTATTAAAAATCGCTATTTTATTTATTTTTTTAATTATACGCATGTGTGTTAGTGAGGAAAAACCGAATAGAATAATAAAATTCAAATATTGAGCTAACTGAAAATGAGGATTAAAATATTAAAATTTATAATAATTGATCTTGATCTTGTAATAATGAAATTTTTATATGTTTGCTAAAACTCTTAAGCGAGAGATGTTTTATATTAACAGGCAAGGCATTCCATATCTGGATAGCAACAAAGATAAAGGAGCGCTGAAAGGCGGCAGTGCTGTGCCGTGGTATAACGAAGTTTTGATTGTTTCTGGTACCATGTGTATGTGTGTAATGGTTGAAATTTTTGAAGCTAAATAATTCGGCCGGTCGCCTTTTATTACGCGATAAATAAAACTGTGTATATGTTATATTTTCTGCGGTTTTGCATATTTAATATTCTTTCATTGTTTAAATAGGGAGTGATGTGGTTCATAAATGGAATATTATATGAAACTCTCAAAACTATTTTGCACTTTCTGTATCATTCCCCTAGTGCGGGTTGTTAAGGAATCGCCATATACAACATCCCCACAATCGAACAAAGAAAGTACTAGGGTTTCGCATAAATAGTATTTTTGTTTTGATGGAAGTACATTTTTTAAATTATATAAATTTCTAATCCGGAGAAATGCTGCTTTTAGTTTAATCTTAATGTGTGACTCAAAAGCGAATGAACTGTCAAATGTTATACCAAAGTTTCTGCATTGGTCCGCAATAGGAATTTCAAGGCCGTTTAGATGTATTTTTAAGTTACTTTCTATATTTTCCTAACTTTTTTATTGCTTTCTAGAATTAAAATTTTGGATTTTGAAGCATTTAAATTCAAATTATGTTTTTTTGCAAAAGTATCTATGTTTTTTAGGTCAGAAATGAAGTTTTCTTTTTTAGTGTCTATGTCGAACCTATTAATTGCCGTATATAATTGGGAATCGTCGCCATATTGTTGGACTTTTGCGTCCCTTACCTCTTTGCACGTATCCCAAACATAAATTGAAAATAGCAACGGTGACAAGATAGAACCACGTCATCCTCGTATGAACTTTAATTTTTAACGAAAAATTTGAAGTAAATAGGGTAAGTAGTTTTCAGCTTTGTCGCGGACAGACATAGATACAGATCGACGGAATTGAGAAAACATTTTTTTTGGGACTAGGAAGGAAGCGAGCGCTATAAGACAGAAATAAAATAGCCAATTTGATTACTCAAAGAATCACCATTTAAATTCCGTTACCTACCTCACAACACTTAAATAAAAAATTCGCCCAACTCAAGTGAAAATTAAAAAATGACCCGAAATTACTTCCCCATATATCATCCGAAAAATAATGAATTTCGAAACCGCTGTACGTTTCTTTTGGGAGCGAGTCGCCCCTCGACTATTACCCAGTAAATAATACTTTCAGTTAAGTTATGCTAGCATATAATAGCATCTAGGTAATTATTGGAAATAATGTTGACCACGACAATTTTGCTATATAGATAAAGATTTTTAATGTGTATGTATATAGATATTTTTTTATTGTGTAATCATTTTAATTCTCTAATAAGAAAAAAAACTATTATAATCGTGAAAAAATCACCTCCGAGATTTTCTTGTATCATTTCGCTTAAGAGGATTTTCACTGATTCCGTCGAGATAAACATTATATTATACTGAACGGGATTGGCCAATACGCCATGTTACCCAAAATAAGTCAGTAAGGTATCTTCCATTACTCATGGAAGATGAAATCTCGCTCTTCACTTTTTAACACAATTCCAACGGCTATTTTTTGTAAACTTCACATTGCCGCAGTATGTCAACTAAAGCTTCTAGTTTGGCAATGTCTAAGATAAAGTAAATAAAACTTACAGAATAGCAGTATAATCTTACCGCGCATTTAGAACGCTGCTTCTGGAAGTAAGGCAAAATATAATTAGGATATTTGAACCAGATCAACCAATAGACAATAATACATTAAAACAGTAGTAAAGCTAAGAAAACTTAGTACCTAATGATAATTTTTATTCAATTATAACTTCTGCATTAAAATATTTTTTGACAAATTAAGTCCTTCAATGTTAAGTTTATCGTAATTCCACGAACCGTTACTGAGTTTTTAAGCCTCGCCTACTCGTATAGCCAGTCACATGACCCTGTAACAATCTTTGCTGGAGACCACTGTACTATTCTACTAGAATCCCGGGTCAATGAAAGTGGTATGGTATAATACGTGGAATAGTCGATCGGGGTTATCGAATTTAATAAAAACTTTTCTTACTGGTGTAATTTGATTTAAGGCTTTTGGTATTTTAGCTTGTATTTCGCAAGAAAAGTAATTTCTTTATGCTACTTAGGAAATAATATTGGAAAAACATTACCATTCTTCGTATGATAATTTTGTTACATTATGTTTAACCATATCCACGGTAATATAAATTCGTATAAATATTGGATTATCTCGGTAGGCTTGGAATCATCGTACGGTCGACCTTATACGTGAGTTAATCTTGGCAATAGCTAAATATGTAAATAATGACCTCTATTGTTATTTTTACTGTAAGATAGAGATAACCTAGGCGGCGATCATAAAATCACTGATACATCTGAAACATTGACATGGGATGTGCCTGGTAAAAGTACATCGATAGGCGGACAAAACGCACACTTGCTGTCTGGACGAGAATGGCATCATCCGCACCTAGCTAGCACGAAACTGATTATCATATTTAATCTTGTTACATACCCATTTCTTACAGTGTAACAATGAACAAGAGCCTGTTTCTTTAACTGCGCATTAATATTTACTTAGCCATGCAACATAGATGTTATTTTACACGTTTTGCCGATCATTTGCAAAGTTCTTTCAATGGGAGATAATTTAGGAATGCCCGCAACATTTTAAAAATACGTTGCTGGGAGTTCTAACGCGAATGCACAATAAATGTTTCGGAGTTTGTTTTTTACTTCCGTCATAAAATGGAAATACTGTAATCATGTAAAAATAACCCTTCGAGATTTTTCAGATTTTTACGTTTCAGGGTCTCTAGATGACGAGAAAACTACTTACCCGATTGACTTCAAATATTGATTAAAATATATATGTATACATATATGATAGAAATAGTATAAAATAATGAGCTTTTTTTCGGGATTGGCGGGTAAAACTCTCCCCAGAACCAGTTTTACTTATCGTTAAAATAAAATAACTATGACTTTTTTTTGTTGTTCGCCCTTAATTAGGTGGTAAAAAACAATAACTAAGGACTTTTTTTTGGTTGTCGAAAATTTTCGTTCGATCAAAACACCCCCCCCCCCCAGAAGCAATATTTATATACGCCACTACTACCCATAGCGTTGGCGATGACTTGGCACATATCCTACAATTTTTGAAAAAGGGCCTCCTCCAATTTTCTTTTTTGCGTCCAAGGCCACTTTTTTATTCAAGGGGTAGGGTATATCTTGATAGCACTAGAACATGAAAGAGTATAATATGTTCAAATGAACTTGTATATCAAATAGAACGTTTAAAACCCTGTTTCGAATAGAACAATTTAAATTGTGTAAATATTTAAGATTATGTGTTATAACTTATAAAGCTTTACATTTAAAATTATTAATTACATAGCCAATAAATCAAAATCGTTATTTATTGCACTTTACTATATTAACTGTTTAAGTTGATGTCTCCTTTGGGCCATTTGTTACAATTGTAGGTAATTCCCAAACAAAGATCTAGAATTTAGGACCATTTTCTCATTTTATTGATTCAAAACGCCGATTTTAATTGCTTCATAGGTGTAAAACTAACAAATTTGGGTATTAAGTATGTAGATTAATATTTTACACACAAATCAGAAATGAAAATTAGGTTTTTTTAAACAACCTGTATATTTGAAATTTTGTTTAAACTGTGCGCACTTATATTTTATAAGTTTTGTATTTAACATTTTGGCTATCCTATTCTTTTTAATTTATTTTGCAATAGTTGTTCAAAAAATTGGTAAATTTCCTTTACCCGGAACTTCCCTCATGAATATTTCCTTTCATTAAGAATAGTGAAGTGTGACCTAATTTAATTCAGTACATAGTCATTTAATAACACATATATACTATTTTTTCAACATTTTTATTTAGCGTCATTTTGTTCCATCATATTGGATTCCTATACCAATATTTTACCAGTTTCTACCTATGTCAGACTTGATTTTTGGGCATAATTTAAAACAAATTCAATAAGTATTTATTACATTGACACACACCATTTTGATACGTCATGTTAAATTCGTACCAGTTTATCTCTATATCACATTCAATTGAATAAGATTTTTTATGCGTTATTTAAAAAAAATATTTGGCCGCCATCTTGAATTCGCACCACAACTTTATCTCTATATCACACTTAATGTTTGCATACATTTTGAAAATAATCTTAAGTAGTTTTTCAGGCCGATTTTTTAAATATTTTTTTTTTATTTTTATATTCAAACCAACATGTCAATTCAATCTTATATAACACTTGTTTTTTGTGCAAAATTTGAGAAAATTGGATAATTAGTATTTTTAGTAGGTAATAATTTTTGTGACGTTTCTCTAGGTCGCCATCTTATTCCGGCATATTCGAATTTTACCAAAATATTTTCAGGTCATTCCCATATGGCATCTAATTTTTGACTAAAATTTGAAGTCACTCTGAAGATTAGTTCTTAAGCTATGCCGCAAACTGATAGACAGGCACACGCGCCGACGGAACAAATTAAAATATTTTTGGCATCTAGGGACGCTAAAATCTGAAAATATATAAAACCTAAAAAGGTAATTTTTTCAAAATAAATATTTGCCCGCCATTTTGTCCCATCATCTTGAATTACTACCACAGTTTTACTAGTTCTTTGCTGTACCACAATTCACAATTAGTTATGGCACCCAATTTGAAATCAGTCCATTAAGTAGTTTTTTCAGACTGAATGTTTAAATATTTTATTAGGCCGCCATTTTGCAGTTACTTTAACTATATTTTTTTTTTTATAAGTAGTGTTAGTATGATTATTTTTGTAATCATTCAAGGGCTTTTAAAATCCCTGCGATTTTTTCTCTGTTAAATTTATATGGCCGTTAAAAACCAAACAATATAAGTTCTTCCATAACTTAAAAAAAATTCAAGACACAAAAACTGTTTCGACCCCCCAAACGCTTCTTAACCGACGTAGACTCTTATATTTCAAAAAATTTAAAAAATACCTTAGACCTTGTCAAAAAAATTACACTACCTCTCACGAGGGAAGTAAAAAATAATGTCACAGCTTCTAAACGTATCACTCATTATACTTAAAACTAGTATCAACAAAGCGCAATTCAATAAATAGGTTTACATGTTTTACTGTTTTTATCATTAATTGCCTTAGTTTTAGTCGAAGTTGCACTTTGCACTCTTTGAATGAAAAAACTTTGTGTTCGGCATGCCAATTTTTTATTCTTAAACATCATACGAATCCCGCATTTGTCGAGTCTAGCTTGAATTTTCTTTTGTTGTCACAAAAAAATTGTGTTTTAAAAAGCCCATTGCGTTTAGATTAGCCCTGGTTAGGTTTCTTTTTTTTTTTGGGATGATGTAAAAAAGCGTATCTCTCTCAAAAATATGCGTTCGGAACACACTTTTTTTTACCATCCGCACTAGTACTAGTCCCGCCAGAGCAGCTTGCAGAGTCTTTCGTTTGTCAATCCTTGTTTTAATATAGAGACACTTTTATATACATACAATTTTTTACTTAATCTAACAAAAAGAACCTAACCAACCTAACAAGACTTTCAAGCGTCAGGACACGAAATATTTTAGAATAAAAAATCTGCGTACGGACTGATCCACAGTGCACGAGTCTTGCCGCTTGCCGACTCTCGTTTGACAATCCTTGTTATAAAATAGGTACACATTTTATATAAATACGCTTTTTTACATCAACCCAAAAAAAAGACCCTAACCACGGCTGACCTTTATGCAATCCGCTTTTTAAAACACATTTTTTTGTACCAACAACAAAAAAAAACATTTCAACCAAGACTTGGCAAGCGGTGTGACTCGTGCAGATGTTTAAAAATATAAAATTTGCCTACCAAACTACATCAAAAACGTATAACTGGGTGTAGAAAATCATAGTTTCAAAGGCCATAATTTCAGATTCTTTTATATTTTTGAATATTATTGTGAATTATAGTGTTTTGCCATTTTTTTAATAAACGGGTAGTCGAGTTTATCTCAGCTCGAGTCGTCCCAATATTACTCTCAACTTTCATTACAATAAATGTGTCTTGGTATCTCTATTCAGGCAATAGCTTTTTTTAGTTTTTTTTTCAACAAAACATAATTTTGAATGTAGTTGTGATTTGGCCTGGTTAAGCATTTTTTGAGGTCATGTAAAATGGGAATTTATAATAAGAGAAGTTTTTTTTAACAAAACCTACATTGTTAGGTGAATCCGTCGTTAGTTCAGGTTTGCCGAAAAAACATCATTAATGCTATAAACCATCATTAAAGCCAAAGTTCAGTGTGCTTTCAAAAATAAAAGACGAACGAACATTTATTTTCGTGGAGTATAAACAAGCTTTGTTGATATCCAGTGTGGACGTCCTGGCTTTCGGCTTTGGATGCAGCACATATGTGTTCGAATCTCCGTTCAAGTGGATGAAATTTTTTTGGTTTTTTTTTTTTTAACAAAAATTATAACTAATAAAAATGCGGATTAGGTTAAATTAGGATTGCTGTAAGGAAACCGGAATTCTCGACTTCGGATGCTGCGACTTTTTTTTAACAAATCTTATAATAATCAAAAAGCGTATTAGTATAGAGTATATATTTGACAGGAATTTAATAACGTTAAAAACACCTTGTTTAGTATCAGTTGAAAAGTTAAGATAAAAGCAAACTTTTAGGCATTCTTTTGAACTAGCTAATCGTACATACTTTTGCTAAAGTTCCGATGAACCTCTTTATTTTTGTCTTTGCTAGTTTGTTGTATACTAAGTTCTAGCAAATTGCGACCACTTCCCTTAAATTCGGTTATTTTCTCAAAATTAGGTTCATTAGCACTCTTTAGTTGTTCAATTTTTTGCACTATCGACATTTTATTTCATCTACATATACAACTCAAACATAGACCACCTTGAAATTGGTTATTTTTGCAAAATTAAGTTCGTAAGAACTTATTAGTTGTTTATTTTTTTGCACTAGTCACTACTAACATTTTATTTTCTATATATTTCCAACTCACACATGGATCATAAAAATAAAAAATATATATTACAAAAAACAGTATATAAATCAATTTTCTTCGATTAAAAACGACCGAAACAATATCGAGTTAGAATATTGACCGCGCGACCTCTGAACAATTGAACTTCCGCATGCCGACGTGATGCCGCGACTGATCGATCGAATTATGAGAAGAGACCCAAATCGCGATTTCATGTTCCATTTGCTATCACATTCGGCTGCCGCTCGGTAGCTGTGAAATTTTCGGGTACTCTCATCAAGCTTTAAGGTAATCAGGGCAATTTGGACTACTCAGCCTAGCTTAGTATAGCGTATTTTATTATATCTAAGGAACGCTACGAGACCATTCGAACCGCCGCGCGCGGCTGATAGTGTAGCGTATTTCACTTTCCCCAAGGTTCGCATTTTATTACAACTATTAGGAGGGACGGTCAAACGAATAATTTATTTTCTGAGATATTTTTGGGGGTCATTGCCCAAATGACCCTATCGAAGAGCCGCCACTGCTTTTGAAGTGACCGCGCCGCGTAAATATCATGTGCGCGATTCATAAATGACTGGTCATTTGCCAACACTGTTAAATAGTACGGCAACCCGGCAATGACATATTTCAATTTAAAATTTTAAATCATTTGTGTTGACTGTTGAGCGGTTAGTTGATCGAAAATAAATACCGGAGAAATTAAAGGATAATCTGACACTAAAATAGCAAATAAACTGAAATACCGCGTTCGACTTTTGTGATTTAATATGAGTGATTTAGAAAACAAAAAGGTAAGAATAGCTATGTATAGGAACTTATTTGGAAGTTTTAAACTCACCTTTGTTAACTATTGAAATTTGGATTTAACAGTGTAAGAGTTTTCTTGTTCTACTGTTCTTCGGGCAATCTTTTAAGTTTTAAAAGTGGTATATTTTTAAAATTCTATATTTTATACATTTATAGTTTCTGCATTTGTGTTATATAAGCCGGATTTTAATAACTAAACTTTCTCTGACGTTTTGTCACGATTTATTGTGATTGTATGATTTGTATGGCAAAAAAATATTATACAAGTTCTTAGTATAATAGTAATAGACCATCCTGACCATCTGTTGATTTGGAATTAAACAAAAAACTGTTAAAATATTCATTATTTTTGAGTAAACTTTGCTGAACTTTGATTTTTCATTGTTGGACTCTATGTTCATTATTTGCATTTTCAGCAAGTTTTGTTCTTACCATAATAAGGTCAGGTATTTCCTTGTAACATCAATTTTTGGTGAAGGTTGACATAAACCCAGAAATTTTATACTTTTTTGATAGTTTCGAAGATTATCATAAATTAGACATTTTTTTTAATAAAAAATCATTAAAAAGCTGGTTTTATTCTTCCTCAGGTATAATTTTTACTGTCATTTGCAGAAGCTTTATGCTTATCTGCTTGTAGGTACACTAATAAATCTGCCACCCTATGGTCGCTCTCGAAATTTTTAAAGTTTGAGTCTTCCTTATCATTATCTTCAGCGGTTATCTGTTTCATAACTGCTACCTTCCTTGTCACCTTTGCAATCCTCTCGGCAACAGTCTTTTGAAAATTATAGTTTTGGTAACATGAAGATATGTTTTTCGAAATATAATATTTCTCAGGGTCTAATATAATTGTTGAGCAGGAAGGATCTTTAGCCACAGATGCAGGTCGCCTTACTATAGCAATTTGAGACTCTCCCAAAGTTTTTGTGTAGATTTTAGAGCGTCTAGTTTTCTTAAGTAAAGGAATTGAGCAGGAAGCAGGACATTCAGCTACAGATACAGATGGTGGCACTGCTGGAATTTCGCTCCTCCCAAAGTTTCTGGGTCAAAAAGTAAAAATTCAGAATATGATTCGTTATCAATTAAAACCGAATAGTTTTTGTTGACAAAGTTAATTAAAAAAAATGCATTTAAAAAATATATTAGGTATTAGTTAACAATACCACAGTTCAAAATTCATGAAGTTAAACATCTTAAAAATAAAGTAAATGAAAAAAACAATGACAATCAAAAAGCATTGAAGTTTTTTTTTAAATCCATTTATTTCTGACCCCTAATCAGTAATGAATTACTGTTATTGGGGCCTTCAAAAAATGTTTACATTAGGTACTCTTATTTATAACTTCTATACTAACACCTAGTTGCTAATAAGTATTAATTTATACATCAATCATAGTATATATATTCTTGGCCGTTTTTATACATTTGTAACAACTATTTCGTGTTTATTAAATACCATTTTAATTCCTTGCACATTTTATTAAAGTTCCCTTTATCAAATATATTCTTTGGTATCCTGTTCACAGTCTCAGTACTCCTAAACAATGGAGAGTCTTGGGCTTTTTTGGTCCCGGCATAATCTTTTCCTGTATTTCCCTTGTTCCTAACGTCTTAATTGTGTCAGTCCTTTACATGTTTAATTTTCAGATTGTTCTTCAGTGTTTCATTTTTAATAGCATGTACTAGTTTGACTTGTTCCAGTTTTTTAATGTTTAAGATGGATGTTTGTTTTGTTTTTTTTTTATTTCAATTTTCTAATCTATTTCTAATACTTCTTATTTTTTGTTTATAATTGCCATTGTTGCTTTTGCTTCTAGTTTTAAATTCTACTTATCCCACCTCAATTTTATATACCTACTTACAATCAATCTCTTTTTTAATCTTTAATTATATTTTTAAATTATATCTTATCCTGACTGAATTCTCAAATTTTTTAGTTTTACTGATATTTGTATTTTTATGTATTTGTACTTTAATCCATGATTTATATACTGAATTGTTCGTCTCAAATATTGTATACATTGTATTTGTTTTTTAGCCAATAGTTTTTATATACTGTGTTTTTACAAGATACAATTGTTTTTACAGATAAACTTGTCTATGTTTTATAGTTTTTTATGTTTTATTTTTATTTTTAACATATATATCTCATGCTTTGTTGAAAAAAACTTTCTGTAGTTTTTTGATAATAAAGCTCATTTTGAATTTGAATTGAATTGAATTTGTTCATACACATGTTGTGTTGCGGT
This sequence comes from Kuschelorhynchus macadamiae, assembly GCA_030620095.1. Classification (NCBI taxonomy): domain Eukaryota; kingdom Metazoa; phylum Arthropoda; class Insecta; order Coleoptera; family Curculionidae; genus Kuschelorhynchus; species Kuschelorhynchus macadamiae. The sequence continues at coordinate 322,562 of JAUTXW010001632.1, forward strand.
ATTATAGTCTAGTTGAAAAATTGCTTTAATAGTTTTATTTTGTATGCTTTGCAACTTATATAAAAGATAGTTTGGAGTATTGCCCCAACTTGGTAATAGATACTTTATGTGTGGTTCGATAAAAGAATTATACAAAATGTCTTGTTTTTTTATTTAGTTGATTCGTGCATCTTCTAATGGCACCTGCGATGGGGACGATCTTCTCTTTAATACTCTATTTGTTCTTTAAATGTCAAATTTTTGTTATTATGAGGCCCAAGTATTTGTATTCTGTCACCTGTTCTAATTTTACATTATTTAGGGTTACAGATATATCACCAGATACATACACACATATACAAGCGATAATATTATTAATCCTAATATAATTTGTTTTACATCCAACTTTGTGTGTCATTCATACTCAAAATATACTTTATTGTACGAACATTTTCATCTTATTGACAAAGTTTTCTTTCTAATATATAAGTACAAATAAGTAACATCACTAAAATTAATAAAATAAAATAGTGAAACTAACACTGAAGCACCGTTAACAAGACAAACAGATTTTAAGATGAACAGGCACACTAAAGTTAAGACTCTTTGATGTATAAAAAGAGGTTTGTAGTACTCTCTCACTCCTACTTCACATATATATTGAATTGCTCTCTTCTGGATTAAAAATAAAAGTTTGAAAGTTCTGTCTATTATAATAATCCCAGAAGGCTATACCACATGATAAATGAGACTTGATCAAGGCAAAATACACCATTCGTGCAGATGTATCATGCAAGCCACCTACGAACAACCTAGAACAAGCAACGAACATATAAGCATATAGCTTCTCAATGTACACTCCCTCCCCAACAAACTCAATGCACTAGAATTACTACTCCACAAACAACGACCGCAAATATTATGTTTCACAGAAACCTGGGTTACAGAAGATGGGATGGACAGCATGAAAATTCCAGGATACCAGCTAAATGCCAGCTTCTCTAGGAAAAATACCTTGCACGGAGGCGCCGCAATCTATACAAGCCTGCAAACAACAGCCAGAAGCTTAAATTTAGTTGCAGAATACAGTATTGAGTCCACGATTGAATGCTGTGGAGTTGAGGTTAATAGTTCTGGCGAGAAGATGGTAGTAATTGTAGCATACAGACCTCCCAATGGAGATATACCAACTTTTATTAAGCAAACAACAGCAATTTTAACATTGACTGCAAATATCTGCCAAGATACCATACTGTGTGGTGACTTCAACATAGATGCTCTCAAGAAATCACACCCAAACTTTAAAATACTAAATGACATGTTACAATTTTTTTATAATAATTCCAATTGTCTTTCCACTGGTAAACAAGGTATAAAAATAGCTAGTTTTAATGCGCAAAGTCTTAGAAATAAGATTTTACTAATTGAAATGTTCCTAAATGATGTAAAACCCGACATTATCTGTATCTTGAAGCATTGGTGTCAAAATAATGATATAAGTCAAATAGCTTTAAAAGGGTTTAAGTGTGTTAGTTCCTTTTCTAGAAAAGAACATAGGGGCGGAGGTACATGTATATTTGTTCATTGTGATATTGTCAGTTGTGATAATTTTAATGTAAATGTATTGCCAATGGAAAAACATTTTGAGTACAACTGTGTTAGTCTTAGTATTGGTAGCAAATGTTTTAAAATTGTTTCTTTGTATAGGTCTTCCATGGGTGATATTAATGTTTTTCAAGATAAGTTTGCTGAGCTCTTGGAAGCCCTTTACGAACAGGATAGTATCTTGGTTTTTTGTGGTGATTACAATATTAATTTCTTAGAAACCAGCGAAGAGATGACCCAGATTAAGCACCTGTTGTTGTCTTATGGCCTGTCCTCTCATGTCTGGGGTGTTACAAGGCCGGGTTGTGCTCACCAGATTGGTAGTCAATTGGATAATATTTTCAGCAACGTCGAGCCAGAGTACATAAATTGTGATATAATACAGACCCTCTTTTCAGATCATTATAGTATTGTCATGTCAGTTAGAGGAAATTTCGCTTGTAGGATTGCTAGCCCTATTTTTTACACAGAAAACAACTGTCACAGGTTTTTGGATTGCTTGGCAAGGGAGGACTGGAAGGAGGTTCATGAGATGCTGGATGTTAATGGGAAATTCCAAGTCTTTTTTAACATCTTCTACTTTTATTTTAACATGTGCTTTCCACTGACATCTAATAAATTAAGGACAGGGGAACAAAAATGGATTTCAACAGAAATAAAACTTTATTCAGATCATGTTAATGACTTATACAGACTTTATCGAAATACTGGCTTCAGGGATATCTTAAAACAATATAAAAAGGAACAAAAAGGACCGAAAAAGTTCATTTCAGAAAAAAAAATACATTGCAATATTAACGCAATAACCTGTGCAGAAAATAGGTCAGTAGCTGCATGGAGAATTGTGAATTCTGTCACTGGCAAAAATAATAGGCATGACATGCCATCCTCGGTCACTAGGTCAGACATAGGAGAGACATTTTCAAACCCGATAGATATCTGTAATGCATTTAATGATCTTTTCACATTGCCACCTGAAGACCAAATTTATTTTCCAAGTGTTAAGGCTAACAATATTCCTACTATTTTTCTCCACCCAGCAACCAAAACAGAAGTCTTTCAGGTTATAAACCTTGTGCCCAATAAGAAGTTCACAGGCCTTGAATATACCGACAAGTATTATAAAATTAGCAAACCAGTTTATTTGCTCACCACTACATGATATTATCAATGAGTGTTTTCTCTCCTCAGTTTTTCCTGATGCACTTAAGACATCTAAGATTGTCCCAGTCCACAAAAAGGGGGAAGAACGACCTGTGTCACTTCTACCTGGTTTCTCTAAAGTTTTCGAGAGGGTCATGTATAACCAAATTGTATCATTCTTGGATTGTCATATAGTTCTGAGTAGCCGACAATTTGGCTTTCGGAAGAACATGTCGACTGAACTTGCCATTTTTAAAGTGGTCAATCTCATTACAGAGGCCCTGGATGAGGGGAGGACAGCAGCTGCCCTGTTATTTGATCTATCTAGAGCTTTTAAAATAATAAATTATGATATCCTCTATATTCGACTGTTTAATAGTGGACTACGGGGGAAGTGTCTTGATCTTCTACATTCATATCTTTCAGACAGTAAACAACTGGTTAGTCTTACAATGGGCAACAGTCAATATATTTCGCAGAGTACGGAAATCAGGATGGGAGTGCCCCAGGGCTCCATCTTGGGGCCTTTACTTTTTCTTTTATATGTGAATGGATTGAGTGGTGACCTGGGCACTGACTCTGTGTTCCAGTTCGCTGATGATACATCAGTCATTATGGTTGACAGAGCGCTGACTGAGCTGTCGCTTGGCCTGTCGGATGTTGCGGAAAGAATGGCAACCTGGTGCACAAATAGTGGTTACTCTTGAATGAAGGCAGGACGGCTCTTCTACAGTTTCAAAAGTCAGCTAATATGTGTGCTAGTATCTGTCAAAATGAACGGAAGGTCAATCCCTGTAGTGCGAAGTGCAACTTTTTGGGCGTTGTACTGGATACAAGTCTCTCCTGTGGCAAAACCATATAGGACAGTTGGGCTCTAAACTAAATTCGGCATGTTTCGCCATGCGAGTTCTGAGAGACCAGGTATCAACAGATATTCTGCGACTTCTATTTTTTATGTGCAGTCTAGAATGTTCTATGGGATAGTATTCTGGACTTTCTCAATCCAAGCTGATGGGATCTTCATAGCACAAAAACGTATAATAAGGTGTATATTGAGCAAGCATCCTAGAACCTCTTGTAAACCAATGTTTCAGTCTCTTAGGATTTTAACAGCACCATCATTGTACTTTTTACACCTAGTTATGTTTGTAAAGAAACATGTAGCGTTATTTCAAACCAACCAGGACTTGTATGCTGCAGACATGACAGTACGGACGAGAAATGCGCTGGACCTAAGAATACCTCTTCAAAATACAAGTTTTCCCACCAAAGGCCCTCACTTTAGAGCTATTAGGGCATTCAATTTGCTACCTCGTGAAATTAGGGGTATTGGTTCGGAGAGGGCTTTCAAGCGAGCAGTAACTGAATACCTTTTAAATAAGTGTTTATACACGTTCAGGTTTTGGACCGAATTTTAATATTTTAAATCATATTTATATAAATTTTATTTTGTAAAGGTCTCTTTTTAATTGTATATTTTTGTGTCTATAGAATTTTATTATTAAAAATTTTTTGTATGATTGTATGGCAATAAAGGAATTTTGTATTTGTATTTGTACAATCCTTTAACTTACGTGACTACTCGGATCAGCCCACACGTGTCTTCACATCACAGCGAGGGACAAGCATCTCATCAATCGACTACATGACAACAAATATAAGTGAATGTCTTAGAACATGCAAGATAATTGAACCACATATACCTGCAAGAGCTATATATAAAACAGACCCTGACAAAACTTAACAAGAGCAGAAAGAAAATATGGGAAAATCAGAACCATAAAAGAAAAGAACATGTGAGTTCTGGACAAATCTATCAGAGAAAAAATGGAAAAACATCTACTGTGACGACACCAACATCGCCTTTGAAAATTTTTTTGAGGCAATACAATGGCACTTTAACACAACTTGTCCAGACAAATTCATACTTATGCGACACAACAGAAAAAGAACTTGGATAACTGAAGAATTATTGAACCAAAAACAGGAGTTTAAAAATTTATATAATCGTATAACTAGCACCAAAGATGACAAAATGAAAACACTCTATAAAGAAAAAAGAAAAGCATATCGAAAAAGCCTTCAATATGCCAAGACAACATCTTCACAAGCAAGCAAAGCGTTCCAAAGTAGCATGGAATATTATAAATGCTGAGCTTGATAGAAAGAGGAAAACATCTATATCTGAGATTAAAACAAATGACAGAGTGATAACAGAGAAATAGCAAATAGCAGAAACTTTTGCTAACTTTTTTTCGAACATTGCAAAAGAAACAATAAAGAATCATTTCGGAAATTCCACGTCGATTACACCAACACTTGGTCCACGAGCAAACAGCTCAATATACTTAACCCCAGTAACCAACAGAGAAATCGAAAATGCTATTGGCTCCCTTAAAAACAAAAAATCCGCTGTTTGTTTGCTTCGGAGTACTTCACCCAAGCTGCTTGGAACGACTAACTGACGTGGTAAAAAATGGTGGATACACTATTTTATGTTCCCCAAAATGCCAAGAAATTTTCAATGAAAGAGATGACAAAGAAAGTGCTTATTCAGACGAGATTGAGGCTTTACAGAAAGAAATATATGAGAAGGATCGCCACATCAAAAGATGGCGTCGAAGCAGTCGGGCTTTTGAGGACGATGCTTCTGAAGTTGAGAAGCAGTTTTCTTCACAATTATCTAAGTTAAGTGAGCGCAATGAAGCACTGTAAAAGGAGTTACAGGAAACTAGGAAAAACGAGACAAAACTAACTTTCCAGACGGACAAATTAAAAGAAAGTAAAAGAGGTCTTGAGGCAAAATTGACGGATCTAAAACAAAACCTAATTACCTCAAAGCTTTGGAACACGAGAACGATTATAATGCACGAGAACTAAAAAACCTTCGTCAGACCATGCACGATTTTCAGAATGTTCAGGGTCCTATTTGTAGGGACTCTGAAACTCAGACATTAGGCAGGTAACAGACGTGAATAATGGGTCTGTCCTGATAAAGCGCCAATTGTTGATTATTGGGAATCAAATGGCTAGAGGTGGCTCAACCCTATTTAGGAAGTTCACCAATGGTGTTTTTGATTTAAATTGTCAGTGGCGTAGTGGACTTCTGTTCGAAGAATTGATATCGGAGTGTGTTATGTATAATCAAAAACTAACGAAAGACGATTGCATTGTATTCTTCTGCAGACTAGAAAATGCTCTCAGGGGATTGATTACCTTTAAGGCCAGAACATGTAGAGCGTCTAATTGCATCGTACAGTGATACAAACCTAGTGGTAGTGGGTACCCCTTGTTGGAGAAATAGACCGGTTTTGAATGACTTTATCCACAAACAAAATATTTTTTTACAAAGACAATTCTGTCAAAAGGAAAACGCGAACTTCATACCCTTATCCTTGACCACTCGCGAACATCTTATGCTTAATAATGAAAGCGATTACCTAGTGGAATTGTTATGTAAGAACTATATTTTCGGGGCTACGAGATCTACTAACAATGAGATCTATTCTCAGTCTCCTTTTTGTATGTCTTTGATGAAGCAGGCACAAATGTAGCACAGAGCAGTATAAGAACCAACCAAACTCCTGTTATGGATCTTCAAACCGACCCTTCCAAGTCAATTACTTGCAAAGATGGAAAAGATTACGTTCAGTTTTTTAAGATAATACAACATACAACGTTCAATGCCTTACAAATAAAATTCCGCAATTGGAGCTGCTTGTGCTGCAGGAAGACCCACAATTTTTATGTTTCACAGAACACTTGATGGAAGAAAACCAAGCCGAAATAACCACCATTCCAGGTTACCAGCTAGCAGGAAATTTCTCAAGAAGAGATCACATTCATGGAGGTGTTGCTATCTATAGTAAAAACAGTACTTACAAGCCTATAAATTTATCACAGTTTTGTATTGAATTTGTATTCGAATGTATAGGTCTCAGCTTTTAATTGCTGGAAAGTTTCAACATAAAATCCATTCTTCCGGTTGAACCAACTAGAGTAATTTCGAATCAGACCCTCTCAGCATTAGATTATGTAATTGCAAATCACCCAAACTTTAATGCCATCAACTTTGAAGCGAACATCGCAGATCATATGGCACAAAGAATAATATTTCATTTGAATGCCCCTCTGAACAAGCCCTCATTTTCCAATTTATATTTTTTTAAAAGGTTTTTCTCAAAATATCTTTCAACTTAATTATCACTTATCTAGAACAGACCTTATTTATCTATATAATACTACAGATGTTAATGAATTATGGACTTTTGGCACAATTTTCTAAATTGTTTAGATATAGCCTGTCCCCTAAAAAAAGTAATTATAAAGACCGCTCTTCCAAATAAAGAATGGATAAACCCAGACCTAATTAAACAGAGTGAGAATTTAAAAAATTTGTATTGGTTGTGTTGATCTTGGAACACACCGGAGTCAAAAAACTTATACACTCAGTCAAAAAAACTATTTCATGAACAGCTGGCTCAAAAGAAATCAAATTTCTACAAACAAAAAATTTTAGACTCCTCATATAACTCTAAAACGATCTGGCAAGTAATAAATACTAACTTAGGAAGAGTAAAAAAGTGCTCTAATCCCACAAAATTAGTATCTAACAATAATTACATAATAAATATATCTGAAATATGTGAAGAATTCTGCAAATATTTTGCAACAAGCGCAGAAAACCTAATATCAACAACCTTGGGTAAACATAATATTGATTTTTCAAATTTTACAACCAGTGAATTTTTGATGAAATTTGATCTCCACTCAGCTTTAAAACTGTTAAAAAATAAAACAGCCTGCTCTGGTAAAAACGACATCTCAGTTATAGCATTAGAAAAAATATGGGATTATATTAAACACCCATTATGCTCTATCTTTAATTTATCCCTCGAAAAAGGTATATTCCCTCGTGAGTTGAAGGTAGGGGAAGTTATTCCACATTATAAAAAGGGAGACAGGGAAAAAATCGAAAACTATCGATATATTACGGGCCTGCCTACCTTTTCTAAACTTTTTGAAAAAGTAGTTTTATGCAAGATAGAAAACTTCTTATATGCAGAAAAATTAATAACAAACAACACGGTTTTAGAAAAGATTGCTCCACTTCTACAGCTGCTTTTGAACTATTAAATTTTGTTTATGAGGGCTTGGACACATCAAACTATGTTCTTGCCATCTTTGACTTAACTCGAGCTTTGACTGCTTAAATAGCTCCTTTTTAGAGAAGAAATTATATGCATTGGGAATAAGGGGAGATATCAACAAATGGTTAGTGTCTTATTTGGAGGAACGTAAGATAAAGGTTAAGATTGGGGATGTTATCTCTTCTACTGGACATAATATAAACTGTGGTGTACCTCAGGGAAGCATTATTTCACCTCTACTATTTACGCTTTTTATAAATCATCTGTCACTATCAAAAAATAGAATAATTCTCTATGCAGATGACTGCACTATAGCAATTTCTGATAATAATTTCGAGAAATTGGAAAATAATGCCAATATAATTTTGGAAAAATTTGCTTTATGGTGTGAGAAAAATTGCCTTATTGCCAACGAATCTAAAACCTGCTTTATAACATTTTGTATAAGAAAAGATATCCCTCGGGTTCCAAATTTGTTATTAAACTGCAAACATGTAAATAGGATTGATAATTTTAAATTTCTAGGATTACATCTAAATACACACATAACATGGTGCAACCACATGAACCATGTCGCAAGTAAGTTGAATACTGCCTATTGTGCTATAAGAAATCTAAAAAAACACTTTAGAAATAAAACTACTTTTAAATACCTATTACACACTAGCATATAGCCATCTAAGCTATGGTATTATTTACTGGGGCCAATCAACAGATTTAAACAGAATTTTTATATTACAAAAAAGAATAATTAGAAAAATTTTCTCATTAAGTCCATTAGACTCATGTAAACCCTACTTCAAACAGTATAAAATTCTCCCTCTTGCATGTATTCTAATTTTACACTCGGTCTTATTTGTTAAAAAACAATTCACCAGATTTTCTCATCATCTAGAACTACATAATTATGGTACAAGAAACTCCACAAACATTTATATACCGCCCTATAGGACTAGCACTTTCCAAAAAAGTCCTTACTGTTTTTGTGGGAATATATACAACCAACTACACAAACATTTATATACCGCCCTATAGGACTAGCACTTTCCAAAAAAGTCCTTACTGTTTTTGTGGGAATATATACAACCAACTACCAGCAAGCCTAAGAGAAATAACTTCTTACAAAAAATTTAAGAAAAGTACAAAGAGTTATCTTCTTGAAAAAAGTTATTATAATGTTAGAAATTACTTTTCAATTTTGCAATAATTGTTTTCTGTTAGTTAGTCCAATATTAATATTGTTTTAAAAATGTCTTATGTTATCTTTTATTTTTACACTTGACGTTGTCATATCTAATTAGATCATTTGGCATAAAGTGAAATAAATAAATAAATGGTGCCTCTCAAATCAGCTTGTACTAAACAGAAATAAGACCATCACTATACCATTCCATAAGTTAGCACCAAAACACCAACCATAGATGAGGGAGAACAAGTAGTTAAGTTTTTGGGATCATATGTCGAGTCGGGACTCTCATGGGAGAAACAACTTGTTTCTGGCAAACTACACAAGGCATACTTTGCTCTCCTTAGGCTAAAGCAAAGTGTTCCTATTGAAACTCTAATGACGACATATTATGCACTTGCACACTCCCATCTGAGCTACAATACAATGCTTTGGGGACAATCTGTTAATAAGAACCACATCTTTGTCACACAGAAAAAGATTGTACGATTAATCTTTAACCTAAAACCCATGGAGTCTTCCAGAAAAATATTCAAAACCAAAAAGATCTAAACTCTCTACTCAAAATATATACCAAAGTGTGCAATGTATGTCCAGAATAACCAAGAATAATTCCCAAGAAATTCTTTATATCACCAGTATCCAACCAGAAGTAGAAATGAACTCACAGTACCAATACATAGATCAAGATTTTATGAAAAATCCCTCTATTATGTGGGTATTTAAATCTACAACAAACTCCCAAATGATATTAAGATTGCAAATACCACCGTCCAATTTAGGAAGAAACTGACTAACTATCTAGTGGGAAAAGCGTACTACAAATTTGTTTAAATATGAGGTAATATTAATATTGTTAAATTGTGATCTTACTGTACTTCGTAAACGTGTTCTGTTCTTGCTTTGGACATATTAAAACATAATAACTTAGACTGTCACCATTCCTTAATGAGGCATAAACCATTGTGGATCGATCGGGTCAAGAAACACATATCAAGACTGTTTTACACTAGTCTGGTATCTTCTGCAGACAGAGTAAAGCGACCGGAAATATTTAATTAAGCTAAATCATTAATATAAATCAAAAATAGAATTGGCCCCAGAACGGAACCTTCGGGAACTCCATATTTCAAATACTGGCTATCAGATGAATCACCTGTCCAGAATACTTTCTGCGATCTATTTAAACGATAAGAATGAAACCATTCATAGCTGCCTACCGTGAAACCATACATATCAAGTTTACGCAAGACACATCAAAAATGATACATAACAAGTTTACACAAGGCACATCAAAAAACTTCAACCGATCATTATAAGTGTAACCATTATGTGCCATTCTGTTGATCGGATTAAACAACAAATATACATTTCTACAGTGAGGTGTCTCAATGAGTGGAGTATTGCGTGTTCTATGGGCTGAGACATGTACAAATTCGAATTCAAAAAATGCTTTATTGTCGAAAGAAAATTATCTTATTGACAGAGCTGAAAATGAGATGTTAATAAGAGTTAAATAATTACAAATACAATTCAAAATACAAGAGTTCTAATCACACTACACCACAACTTGTTACGTTCTGGAAGCGCGTTTCGCTAATCAAGCTAGCATCATCAGTAGATGATATAAACAGTTTGTATCATCTGCTGATGATGCTAACTTGGTTAGCGAAACACGCGTCAAGAATGTAACAAGTTGTGGTGTAGTGTGGTTAGAACTCTCGTATTTTGATCTATCTTCCACCACAGGTTCCAGTGTTAGGACTTAACAAAATAAATTTGCCAAACAATAATACGTTATACAAAAATAAATTAGCAAGGAGCACAAACATACAAGAAATGTAAACAGAAATGAGGTAAAACTAAATAACATTCATTTTTAAAATCCATATACAAGTCAGTCAAGTCAAAATAAACATCCCCCATATTCACTAAAAAGGTTTAAGAGTTAGACCAGATAAATAAATAAAAATATATTAACGGAGTAGCCATTTACAATAAAATATACAATAAAAAAAAAATATATATATATATATATATATATATATATATATATATATATATATATATAGCACAGTGAAACAAATATAGAATAAGTGGCAAGATATAGCCAAAATACATCACTTTAAGTAGGAAATAGGTAACATTTCATGTAGTTGCCATGGTACTTAAAACTCTTATAGCCAGTTGCAGAAATCTCAATTAAAGTTTAGAATGTTTAATGCAATGTCAAATTTGACAGCGGGTTCCTAGATTTCTATAAGCAGCTTGTCAAATCTGAAAGCTTGGTTAAATATTCTAAACAGCAATTAAGTTTTGTGCAACCTGTGGTTAGTTCACCAGTTATGTTCCGCTTATGTCACTGTCATTTTGTAATTGTGACTAACAAAATTATTTGTTCCATTGTTAAAAATGTCATCTTAAACCTATAACTGTCAAGTTAGACCTGGTCTAAATGTAAACCTTTTTAGTGAATACGGGTGTATTTGTCTAATGAATAGAAAGCTGAGGTAATAAAAGTTACAGATTAAAAAAAAACAACTAAACACATATATATATATATATATATATATATATATATATATATATATATATATATATACATGGGATTTTGGTTGGTTGTGGAATTCAATGAAACTCTGGTATGTTATAGAGTTCAATCTACTGACAACACTTTAAATGGTCCATAATTAAATCGTATGATCAGCAATAATTAAATTTTTTACGCGCCTTGTATAAAACACCTTTTTCCACTGTTTGCGTCTTCATAATATTGACCTATGAAATTTTATTCACTTCTTTGCAAATAATTTTTATACACTTCCTACAATATATCCGATTATTCAATCACTTTTTTTCATTATTACATTTTCATGCACCCTATACAATATATCTGAATATAAACCTTTACATTTTTCTTAAAGATAAATATCTTATACGCATAAAAAATTATAAACTGAAGCATGTGTGCCATGAATCAATTTGCAATGATTTAATCACCGTTTTACATTAATTTATTATACTCTCTGTACAATATATCCGATTATTAAAAAATGAAACTATATTTTACCTTAAAGAAAAAAAAAACCTAATTTAGAAAACTCAGGATTCACTGCACTTATCTGGATTTAAATATTTCTTGAGCATCAAAATGTAGTGAACTGGGAGTTCATTCCTAAAGAAGAAAGAAAGAAAAGACGTTTATTATGCAATTATTGTATAAAGTATACAATACAATTACATAAAGGCTGGCGTTCTTCCATGCCACCTACTCAAAAAATAATAAAAATATGATTGACAAAAAACAAAAAAATTTAAATAGCATTGATGACTAACCAACCCAACTCTGTTGATAATATGTTATCGAAGTATTTAAAAGTAATGTTTTTATACCTAGAGTTTATAAAACTCAAAGGAAGGAAAGGTTGACTCATGCAAGAAAACCATCTCGGATCCCAAGTTGTCTTTTCACAGAAACTGAATATGTTCCAAAGAAAAAATATTCTGATGGCACTTTTAAATAATATTTTTTAATTTCACTAAATGTAGAAAAACATTTAGAAGTCTGTGATATATCAAATGTTTTTCAGGATAAATTAGTAATGAGAGTAGCTAGTAGTATGATAATTTATATTTTGATATTTTTGTAAGTTCACTAATTTTAAGAATGTCGTTTTTTTTTTAAATCTAAATTATTGTATATACACTTTCATTATGTCCTCCAAAAATATATTTTTTTAATATAACATTCTATTATTTTCTATATTTTTCAAATTCAGCTCGGCGCAGACGTTATAATAGGTTAATAGTCAATATTATTTACTTTTTGAGTAGCGATTTTCGGCCCATTTTTAGATGGGCAACGAAGTGTACGAGTTCAGCTATTTTGTAAATAAATTTAAATTTTTCAATATATCATATGAAATATTTAAGAAAAATTAGTCCACAATTTCATAATTAATAAAAAATGCCAGTAATATCTGTAACAAAGCTAGATTAAGTAAGTTTGTGATGATCTTGTGCACACCCTGTATATTTAAATATATATTTAAATTCATATATGCAACAATAGATTATTAGCAGAAATGTTATGCTTAATTTTTTTTTAGATAACAAGCCTTTTATTTATGATTTTTGTTCCACATCCCCATATATTCGAATCACGCGTAAAAATTTTGAAAAAACATTCTTGTTATAAAAGTTTACAGAAATAAACTAGCATGTACTTTAAAAAATAAAAAACAAAAATCTTAAACAAATAAAATATACACAGAGGTTCTAAAACTTTAGAAATCAACTTGTGACTGCACATCCAAATATAACTTGTTGAAATATTTATGTATATGCAGGACCTTGCTCTGTTGCAGGGTGACGTTCAAAGGCCAAAAGTGTCTTGTTTATTCTTAAAGAGAAAAATCAAACATTCATACATGTGCAAGCCTGTCAAAGTTAAAATGCCAATGCCATTTTTCTAAACTTTTGTTTTAAGTTCAAAAGAATTTTTTTTAATCAAACAGGCTTTGTTAGCCTTCATTTTTCCACAAGAACTAATTAAGTTGTTATAGTTTATCCAAAGTCAGTTTGATAATGGTAAAAACATTCAAATTTATTCTAATATATGAGTATCAATTAAAATACAATAATCTTGTAATACACACATATTATGCCCACATAATAAGTGTATTAGAATAAATTCGAATGATTTTTATGTTATCGAACAGATTTTGGATAAACTATGCCTTATTTTGAATTGGATTAAAGAATGAAATGGTAACTTATTTTTTGTTCCAGAATGAAAGTGCATTGGGAAAAGCTGCTGAGTCGACGCAGGTGTTGGGTAAATATTTTTCAAATATTTGTTATATGATTCGAATAGAAAAGGAGTTTGCTGTGGCATTTATTGGCGAAATGTGCAAATTTCAGGCAAGTGGCATAACCGGCATTGTTACTATTGAACTAGCTGGCACAACAACTATAGCCACGAGGGGTTGCACATAGAGCCACAACTGGCAAAATAAAGTTAATAAAAGTAAACGACTAGATAAACATTACTAGCCCCACATACAATGCTGGAGAATAGGTTTGACCATTGCAATTTTGTAAGACGAATTTGAAGGGTTATATTTCCAAAACCAATGAAGATATCGAGATGGGGTTTTCAACCTTTTCTTAGAAATTTGATTTAAAGTACCTCCCTTTAGAGACAATACCATAAGTGGCCTAGAAACATTATAGTGTGTTATCTGTGACCCTTGCAAAAATTCGAAATTTAATTTTAACCGAGATTTGAAAAAAAAATTATGTCAAAATAGTCAATGGATAAAGAAAAAAAGCAAATTTGACGAATTTTTAATACTTCTGTTATTTTTGGAAATATGCGATTTTTTAAAATTGTTTTTATTTATTTATTTGTTTTTTCTTAAATATAAAATTATTTTTTTAGAAAAATGATACGAGTAACAGTGTTGTTCGTTCTTTACTTAATTTCTAGACATGCCTTTAGCTGATGAAGTACCGAAAAGGTTATTTTAGATTATACAAGTTGTCTAAATAGTGTTTGGTTTGTTATACCACAATGAAAATATTTTTTTTTCACTGTCTAATAAAGGACTCCGCACACATCTTATGTGTTTTTGATGAACCATCAAATTTCATTAAATTTTATTATGTTATAGTTCTCGACCTTCTGATTAAAAGTCTTCATGGACAGGACTCAATGCTGACTAGTGTTAGAGATCCAGGATGTTAAATATTACACGAATCCCATAAAAAGATACATGGAGAAACCAAGATGTTAACCAAAATAGTTTGTTCAACATATTTAAAGTATACGTCCCAAAATAACAAAAGAGTTTCATTGAAACTAGGTCCGCAAATTCACGTTTCAGGGTCCCTAGATGACGAAAAACATGTTTTCTCAATTCCGTCGGTCTGTTCGCGGCGTAGCTAAAAAACTACTTATCCGATTGACTTCAAATTTTAGTGAAAAAGTACGGGTCATATGGGGATGACCTGGTAACATTTTGGTAAAAATCCAATATGGCGAAACAAAATGGTGACCTTGTGAAGCGTTAAAAAAATTATTATTAAAAAACTGCTCATCCAATTTATTTCAAATTTTGCAAAAACATCAAGTATTATGTTCAAATCAAGTGGTAAAATTTTGGTACGAATCCAAGATGGCGGAACAAAATGGCGGCATAAAATATTTAAAAATTCAGCCTGAATAAACTGCTTAACGGTTTGATTTCAAATTGTGTGCCATAATTATTTGTGGTATAGGGATCAACTAGTAAAATGATGGTAGTAATTCAAGATGGCCGAACAAAATGGCGGCTAAATAAAATGTTTGTAATCGTGAAAAAATCACCCTCTAAGGTTTTTACACATCTTTAGGTTTTAGCGCCGCTAGATGCCAAAAAATATGTTTTATCAATTCCGTCTGTCGGTCTGTCTGTCTGTCAGTTCGCGGCATAGCTTCAAGACTACTTACCCGCTTTACTTTCAAAAACTAAGGGTCATATGGGGATGACCTGGTAATATTTTGGTAAAAATCCAAAATCACGGCGTGGTGAAATGTTAAAAATGAATTCAATAAGTCTCCCATATTCACATTTAATTTTTTTGTAGAATTTAAAATCAATTGAACAATATTTTTTTTACGTTGATTTTTTAAAAATTTTATTTGGTCCTCATTTTGTTTCGCCATCTTAAATTGAAACCCATATTATCAGTCTGTACCTACTCCGTTGGTCCACAGATATCCCAGATATTAAGTTTCTGAATGGTTTTCATTAACGATCCTCTTGTTATATTATGTATTATTTGGGTTTAGGATCCAGTAAAAAAAACAAAGGCCCTTTTTTAAATTGCCGACGTTTCGCCAATTTACGGTTGCATCCTCAGGACACAGATTTTATATCCTGCATGAAACCCATATTAGTCTTTACCTACTCCATTGGCCCGCAGATATTTCCTAACCCAAAATAATACACCACTCTAACATAACAACAATAAACCCAGATCCCAACTGTGAGTGTGGGGTTCCAGGTTCCCTTCACCACATATTTTTTGAATGCCCTCTATTTCTCCAGGCTTTCGACTTATTCATTCAATCCTTCCAATTTATCAATGGCTTCATTCCACTAAACATGACCAGTATTTTTTAGCCTCTTAGGAAGGTATAAAAGTCATAAATTCATTCCTGGCATCTAGCAACAGAAAGCTTTAATCCAACATGCACCCTAAATACAGAAAACACACTAATTGTTACTCACACACACACACACATATATATATATATATATATATATATATATATATATATATATATGTTATATATATGTATATATATATATTATATATATGTATATATATATATATATATATATATATATATATATATATATATATATATATATATATATATATATATAGAGCAAGAAATGATTTAGATGCTGTGTTCTTTATAGATGACACGGAACCCAAAACATTAGAATTTCCTACTCCAAAAGTCACGATTGAAAAATTGTATTGGAAAGTGCCACATATCGAGGTAGATATTCCTCAACAACTTGCCTTAACGAAAATATTAGAAACAAACAAGGAAATATTGTTAGGATTTCGAAGCTGGGAATGTGTTGAATATTCCGAATTACCTGAAGAAACGCGTCATATATGACCGGTAAAAACAACTAGTAAACTGGAGACGCCCAGTCATGCTGTTATTGCCTTCCAAGTAGATCGAAAAGGAAAATTAAAAAAGGACATGAGTCAATTTGATAACGTTGACCTAACAAACATAAGAATTTTTTTAAATTCTGAGAGATATCCATATCACGATTTATATTTAAATTTTAAAGACAACAAATTTTCTGCTCTATATGAAATGTTTGCCAATTTTAGAAATTCTTACTATGGATTGACAAGTGAACCAATTTTTGCGCCTGAAAAATTTAAGACAACTTCCCCTATTTCACACATTGATTGCTCTCATCAGAAGGAATCGCTTCGAAGTGCTTCTGTAGTTATAAGAGTTGAATTTGAAACAAATGAAAATATTCAAAAAATACCTCTGTTTATTGTCTCATCCTCCACGATAAAATATTTAGCTATAATCCTCTAACAAAAATAGTTAAACAACTTTAATACGCATGCGTCAGTTTTAATATTTATAGCATGACACAAAGAAATTTCTTTCATTATGGATTATATGCATCGGTTAATCATTTTTCAACACAAATTACAAGAGTTAAAGAAACAGATAGAAGAATACCAATTAAAATTTGAAATGGTAAAAAAATTTCAATATTTAAAGATATGAAAGTAATTGTAGATATACAAGGATTTAAAGTGGAGAACAATAAGTTAATTGTT